>CM053604.1:168980601-169023347 GCA_028646535.1 Procyon lotor | reverse complement strand
GGGCGAGCCTGGTGGTGGGTATTGAGGAGGGCACGTATTGCATGGAGCACTGGGTGTGGTGCATGAACAATGAATCTTGGAACACTGAAAAATTAAACATTTGGGGGGAAAAAAGATGTCAACAAGGATTGTCTCTGTAAGCAGCCTTTCTAAAGACAGTAGCCCCAGCTGGCTGTGTGCATGCTTTCATGCACACTAAGTAACCAGGACAAGCACGATTAAGGTGTGTGTGTGTGTGTGTGTGTGTGTGTGTGTGTGTGCGCGCGCACGTGCTGTGGGACACCTCCATGGGGACCAGCCACACGTGCCGTGAGCAGTAGCTGTGTGGCAGTGGCTCCTCTGTGGGGTGGACAGCCCAAGAGGGTGTTCTTCATGGCTGAGCTTTACAACCTCGCGCACAGGAGGGCCTCTTCAGATCAGATCACATGGGAGAGCTAATGCTACATCTTAAGGTATTATTTAGTGAAAAATGATTGGATTAAAATGATCAAGAGTTAGTGAAGATATTTGAACTTTCTGTTCATAAGTCTCTGCCCTTGAACTCCAGGACCTCATTGTCCATCTCTGATTCTCTGTCTTGAATGTCCGTGGTGAAAACTCCAACCTCTCCCTGCAGAAGACTAATCTTGAGATCACAAACATAAGTGCAACTCTGTTTTCATAGGTTTGTTTGGACATAGATTCCATTTGGCAGTGAACTCTGTTGCAAAATTTGCCCTAATCGGGAGGGTGACCTGGGTGCCCCCTGCTGAGAAGGGACTTGGATGCTGGTTTGCAGGGTGTGGGCTGACACTACTCTTCCCCAGGTCTCTCTGACGTGCTCTAAACTTGCACATGACACGTTTGGGGACTGAATACTCCATTTTCTTAGCTCATCCATTCTCTTCAGAGGGTTTCACTGACAGGCACCTATACTGGGGAGAGTTGGGATTTTGTACACAGAATGCCACCTCAGAAACCTGACTGCTGGTGTTTCTTTTTCCTTTGTCTCACCAATTTATGGGAATATGAACAGTTTTCACAGTGAGGCCATCACCTGCTGACACCCCTTCCCTTACAAACCATCCCTCCCCTCCTGTGTCACTTACATATGCCCCCTCCCTGGAGCGGCATCCACCACCCTCTCTGTTGGGAAACATTCCTCAAAGAGAAAGTTTGACACATTTGACCTGAGCATCCCATGTAGAATGTCCATGTTTAGTGCTGCACCCTGGAGGTTTCCTTGTTTTCCAGCAGCATGACTACTGACGTCAGGGAACGTGAGGGTAAGGCTGTGTGGAGCTGTGGCCGCCTTCCATGTCCCTCCCTCCTCTGCTGCTTTTCTCACTCTGCTCTCCCAAGGAGCAAAGACTGTTTGTGTTTAAAGTGCATTCGTTTCTATGAAGAATGATTTTTTTTTTCTTGGAAAGCCTGTGGCAGCAGCACCGTGTAGGTCACAAGCTTAGGGAATCGGGCATTGTGGTGTCTTTGACAGGAACGCAGAGGGTGCTTTCATGTTCCCTAGCTTCTCTGTCTTAGGTGCTACTGTTCAGGCACCCACATCCCCCATGTCTCGTCCATCATGATGGGGTTGGAGTTCCTGTGTTTCTGTGGAGAACATGACAGGTGCACAGAGAGGCACAGGGATGCGTTCATCTCATTGGAAATCGGGTGATCACTGTGCCCCGTGTGCTCTTACACCTGTGTGGTCTCTGCCCTTTCACCTTGGGTAGGTGTGCGCTTGCCACCTTGGGGCCCCTGTCTGCTTCCAGCGCCCCTTCCACAGGGGTGGGAACGGACCAAGCAGAGTATATAAATGCAGGTCTCAGCACCACACAGCTCTGTCTGTGGCTGCTGTGGCTTTGGGTTCCGTGCTGCTGGAGCGCATGACCTTTGTGGACTTGGGGTCCGTGCCTGAGCCGAGCCCTCAGGGGAGGCCTGCAGAATGCCCTCCTCTGGCCGACAGTGTGTCCTCTTTCCTGAAATTGTGCACTTTGCCTGAATAATTTAATGCTTCTTTGAGAAAAATGGTATTTTTTTTCTGTGTTTGCACAGTGTTGAAGACAATGACTAGATAGGATTTTTTATGCTTTGTTTCTGGTTTTAAATGAAATTTTAAAACAATAATATCAGGAAGGCAGGTAGTTGAAGTGGTCATGGCTTCGTAAGCTGTGTAAGTTCCTGAGTGGAGGTTAGCTCTGTGTTGGTCCCCGAGCCACCTCTTGCTGACGATCTCACAACCTCCCTAGATGCAGGGAGGACGACAAGCAGCAGTTTAGATAATTATACCACCATTGGTAACTCTGATGTTTTCCAAATTTTGGTGCATTGCTATTTCCTAAGTAGTTTGCACATATTATTTAATATAACCCTCAAAATAGAGAAGAATGGGGGGTTGGAGAAGGGAGGTTCATCAGCCACGGCCTTGTTGGCATTTCGGGACAATGCTGGCCGTGGCTGCTGTGTGCCTGGTGGGGTGCAGAGTGGCAGTCATGCAGTCGGTGCCTCCAGCTGCTGTCACGTGTCCCGGTGTGGGGAGCAGGCATGAGCCCTGGCAGAGAGCCACTAACCAGAGTGCACAGGGTCAGGGGAGGAGGACAAATGTGGGGACAGGGAGCTTCTGTCTGTGGCTGAGCTGAAGCGCCTGATGAGGCCCTGCAGCTGGATGTCGGATCTGAAGGCACCGACAGTTTCTGCGAGTTTTCCAAATGGGCCCTTATCCTTATCTCTGGTTCGTTTCTTCAGTTACGTTAGGGAGCCTAAGAAACCAGAAATGGATGCAAGCAAAAGCAGAGAGGTGGCAGGGACTTCTGCTCACGGCAGGAACAGCTCCGCCGTCTGGACCAAGTCTTGTCTGCTTTGAGAGATCGTAGCATTGTGGGAAGAAGCAAGGTTCCAGGTGAGCAGCTTTGTGTCGACTGCTTTCTGGGGGACCGGCCTCCCTGGGCAGTGGGACACCCCGAGTCCTGAGGCTCAGTCCAGCTTGCTGGAAGGCAGAGGAGAGGCGAGAGCCCCATGTGGCTTACAGGTTGGGACCTGAGCACCTGCCAGGCCAGCCCCTCTGGAAGGGCTACACAGCAGTGCCACCTGCTGGGCATGGGCGGCCTGGCGGCGCAGGAGCAGGTGCCTGGCCCCCAGGTCTTTGGCTCCCAGTGCCCCTTCTGCTCTCTCCCGAGGGAGACCCCTTGCCATAGAGTGCTATCCTTGCCTGCAGTGAGCTCCTAAGATCTGCTTAGAAGGCTTCTATCTTTGCAGTGTGGCAGCATCGAGGGCCTGTGGCTGGCAGGCAGCCCACTTCCTAAAAAGAAGAAAACCCCCAGCAGGCTGGGGCGGGGGTTGGCATTCCTACAGGTGTTGTTCTGCTGGGAGATGCAGGGCCCGTCCCCCAGAGCAGGCTGCCTGAGCCCAGGTGCTAGTACTTTAGCCTTTGTCACTCAGGGTGCAGGCTGGAGGCTTTACTGTGTTGTGTTGAGATTCTTCGTTCTCGGAGAAGGGGACTGGTATTCTCCTCTGGCCCCGGCTCTGCCAAGGCTGCACCGGGCCTGCCTGTCTCATTGGTCTTGCGCTTGGAGCAGTAAAGAGGCCAAGGACCACATATACACGAGTGAGCGTAAGTGCCTTCCAATAAAGCTTTATAAAAGCGGGTGACATCTGCAGTTTGCAGACCCCTGACCTGCAGGTTAAAGGTCAGACCCTTCCTTGCGTCCTGTGTGTGCTGTGGATCTGGGAAAACAGGATCTGGGTGCCCCGTAGGGAGGAAGGACCAACACGTCCAGCATGGTGGGGTCTCGGTCTCAGTCCAGAGTCACCTTAGAAAGAGCTGGATCCACTCATCACACATGCTGCCAGCCGCTGTGTGCCAAGCCTAGGACTGGGAGCAGGGATTGCAGTTGGTGCGGAGAGATGGGTCTGTCATGGGGGACCTGTGTTCAGGTGAATCAGATGGCCGTGCACCCCAGGAAGGCATCCACTGGGTGCTAGAGGGAGAGGCTTGTTCTAGGATGACCAGGGCACATGGGACCAGCAGGGGTTGGAGCAGCTGTTACGTGTGCCAGGACCCCCACGCACCTGTTGTTGGGTGTCCCCACACACCTGGGCCTCTGCAGCCTCCAGCAGCTGAGGACCAGCTCCTGGTCGGTGGGTCCCAGGGAGGCTGGTGTTCACGCCAGTGGGGGTCACACTCCCTGAAAGACCAGTTCCTGGTCCATGGGGTCCCGGGGAGGCTGGTGTTCATGTCAGTGGGGGTCGTATTCCCTGAAGGGCTCCGGCTTGTCAGAGGGGCAAGTCTGAGGCTGTGTGCCCGTGTAGGGGTGTCAGTGTGCAGGGCAGTGTCCACAGTCTGAGGCTGTGTGCCCATGTAGGGGTGTCAGTGTGCAGGGCAGTGTCCACAGTCTGAGGCTGTGTGCCCGTGTAGGGGGGTGTCAGGATCAGGATCCTGGCTCAGGGGTGGTGGACAGGCTCACGACCCAGGACATAGTAGCTGCGAGATGCTGGTGCCCCAGACCTGACCTAGAGGCTGCTTATGGCTGGGCATAGCATCACTGGGTCACGCTGGCAATGGTCAGGCATCCGGCGGCTCCTTTTAGGCCAAGTGACAAAGTCCACAGAGCCACTCGTGAGCTGGAAATGAGATGACACCTTCTGGAGGGAGGGCCTGGGGCTGCGGCCAGTCTCAGGCAAGAGGGGCCCACGGGGGACTCAGTCCAGCTGGCTGCTGGTCAGAACCAAGGACTGAGAAGCACAGAGCTCGCCCGATGCCGCCTAACGGGGCACGTTCTCCACTAGATCCAAGTCCCCACGGCCACCCTTATCAAGCACATGCCTGTTATTTGCTTCTAGGCCCCCGTATCCCACCTGGTGCCTGGTCCTTTTTGGATTTGTGGCTCCTGGAACTGTTTATCTTATAGTCACGGAGTGCCTGTGTGCCAGGCCTCGTCGGGGGCTCTGGGGAAAGGGTGCTGGGCCCAGCGAGACCCCCTCTCCTGGAGCTCATTCCTGGTCGGGGCAACCAAACACAAGTCAGCCCTGAATGCAGAGTGTGTCGGCGTCATGGCTAACAGGTGGGGAGCACATCAGGATAAGAGTGGGGGGAAGGAGCTCAGAGAGGGGATGGCAGTTCTGGAAGGCGTTGGCCCCTTGAGGAGGTGACACCAGCAGGGTTCCGACGAGATACGGGTGGCCATGCAGACCCAGGCAGGGGCACAGATCATTTCAGGGAGACGTGCAGACAGAGCACCAGTGGCTAGGGGCACCAGTGGCTGGGGGGCAGCAGAACCACGCCGACGTGACACATGCTTTGGTTTGGGGTGAACGACATAGGGAGCCCCTGGGGGTCTTGAGCCGACAGGGTCTTGGCCTGAATCCCACAGGAAACCACGAAGGAGCAGGGAGGCCTGTGGGCAGGGTGGGCAGTCATCTGCCTGAAGAGACGGTGGGTAGTTTGGGGTTGTGGCACTGAGGAGTGTGGGCGTGCTTTGGACGAGTGCCGGTGGGATCTGCTGACGGGAGCGCCGTGTGATCCGTGGCTGCGGCAGGCCTGGGGACAAGGCAGGCATCAGACCCAGGCCTGGGGACAAGGCAGGCATCAGGCCCAGGCCTGGGGACAAGGCAGGCATCAGACCCAGGCCTGGGGACAAGGCAGGCATCAGACCCAGGCCTGGGGACAAGGCAGGCATCAGACCCAGGCCTGGGGACAAGGCAGGCATCAGACCCAGGCTGTCGCCAGCACGGACTTGCTGTTTACTGAGAGGAAGAAGAGGAATAGGTTTCAGGGGGGGTCTGGAATTCCACATTGGACCTTGCTGCATTTGTGTGGCCTGCTTGGGGTTCAGGGACAAGTCCCACCACAGGCCACTGGGTATAAGTCTGGAGACAGACGTGGAGAGTTACGGGCACCAGGTACCTGCAGCTAGGGCTTGGGTGACTGCAGCACGTGAATGGGGGTGGAAGAGGACAGAGCCGGGCCTAAAAGGTGAGCCCTGGGACCAAAGTTCAGGGGGATGGAGAAAATCCACCAAAGGAGGCTAAGGGAGGACAGCAAGGCCAGCGCCAGCCCTGGGTGGGAGAACACGTGTGTGTTTGCGCCACAGGCAAACAGTGCAGGCAGGCACTCGCACACTCACAGACTAAGTCTGATTGTGCATTTTCCATCCCCGAGCTCAGCCTCCTCTAGCCGGGTGCTTTCTGCTCCCCCGGGCTCTTGTGACCCTCTTCCCTGTCCTCAAGGAGCCACCTCCATGTCCGGGACCAGCTTCCAGTCACCTCGGGAACGTGAGCAGTTGGTCTGCTGTGTACCATGCTGCGGAGTGGACTGTGGGGGAAGGGGCTCCACGTCAGGACGAGCTGGGAGCTGTGTTCTCTCAGGCACCGGGCTCGGCAGTGCGCTCAGCCCCCGCCAGTAGAGGTGCGGACTCCCTGGGATCCGGACCCGCAGACAGCCAGCCACACAGGTGCAGAGTAGTGCAAAGTGGCTTTTCCCGGGATGGAAAACACAACCATGTTGAACTGAACATTTTATAAACAAGGCAGATGGATGCAGCGTCCTCCCTCCTGGCCTCTCTAGAGGACGCCGGCTTCTGTGCGGGTCCCTGGGTCCTGCAGGGTCTGTGTGGCTGCACGGAGATTGCTCTGGCAGCGGGCCGGGGCCGGCGTGGGTCCTACCCTGACACTCCATGCCCAGCTGGAGTGATTTGCGATTGGAGGTGTGGCTCCTCGGTGCTGTTTTGTCAGAAGTGAAGAAGTGCCACAGGACCGATTTCGGGATGGACTTCGGCAAGGGCGCTGACCCAGAGCAGAGCACGTTCCAGAGGAAGATGTGCAGTGTCTTTCTTTCTCAACGGTGGAATGACACAAATAACACATAGAAATAACACTGTTTTGAGCACTTCATTTAGATCATTTCCTGTAATTGTCACGGTGCAGTTTTACGATAGGAGCATTTTCTGTGTTAAATTGTTGAGAAGACGGTTTGTGGAGACCCAGGGCACGGCAGGTGAGTTCCGAGCAAGAAGTCAGTCCAAACTGGGTCTGCATGTTGGACAAAACTCTGCAGGTACCTCGTGGAAAAATGAAGGGATTACGTTGAGCCAGAAGAAAATCTCAGCTACGTTTTCTTCTGAAACAGAATCACTGTTATTTTTTGGGTTCTTATTTTATTCATGTTTTTTGTACGTGGATTTTGTAAATAGAAGAACACGTATAACATTTTGTAATTTTCTTGCCTGAACATTGTAATGTAAACATTTTCCATGGTTCTTTTCTTTAATGTATTATTTATAATATTCTGTTCTGTGCCTAAAGAATTACTCAACGAATTTGTAGGCTTTCTACCTTGTTTCTGAAACTTTACAACTTAAGACAAAATACCAGAAGGAATGTCTGCCCGTTAACCATGTCCTTGGGATACCCTGGGAAGCTCCTGGTGGGCAGTGCGTTTCTGTCCAGAAGGGAAACGCGCGCCCGGTGCGTGCCGTGTTCACCGCATCTGCAAAGTTCTAGTGCCTGCGTGGGTGCCCAGTGCTGCCTGGGTGCAGTGAGGGGAGGAGCTGGGAGCTGTCCGGGGTGCTGCCTGCAGTCTGGGTGCCCTGTGTTCTCCTGTTCTTTCACGTTTTCACCCTTAAACTGCCCCCAAATGATGGGAAATTTGAAAGAAGAAATCTGTCTCCAGATTCTGGCATTGTTCACCTTACAAATGCTTGTTTTTCCCAATACTTCTGCTTATCCTGGGAGGGATGAGGGCAGGTTCTTTTTTTTTTTTTTTTTTAGAGATTTTATTTATTTGACAGAGGGAGAGCACAAGCAGGCAGAGAGGCAGGCAGAGAGAGAGGGGGAAGCAGGCTCCCCGCTGAGCAGAGAGCCCGATGCGGGGCTCGATCCCAGGACCCTGAGATCATGACCTGAGCCGAAGGCAGAGGCTTTAACCCACTGAGCCATCAGGTGCCCCAAGAGGGTAGCTTCTGATCAAAACTGTGAGTGTAGCGAAATTGGGTGAGGGTGAGGTGAGGAAAGTGCTGTTTGATCAGTGTGACAGTGGGTGTGCAGATGAGGCTGGTCCCATGTGCGACAGCTTCTTTGGATCCTCACATGGGCTTCCAGGGCTGTTGCTAGAGGTTGCTCTGTTTACAGACACAGGTAGTCAGAATGACGGAGATTTAAATATGCACACTAACAAGATTTCTGAGGTTAATATTTGTGAAAACCTTCCTTTGACTTCTGATTATCCCCTCACCAGACTTCATTTCCCCTGATGGCTCATTATTTTACAGTCTGCATTAAGATTTCCTGGGGGATATTTTTACCACGTTCACAGTCATTCGTTGAACAAGACATCAGTGAAAGAGTGTTTCCTTCTGGCCAGCAGCATCACAGCTGGACGGCGGGTGGGGACAGGTGGAGCAGAGTAGAATCTGCTTCCTTTTCTGACCAGCCTGCTGTGGGCAACCATGCTGAGGGCTAGGCCAGACTCGGAGAGACAAACGCAGCATGATTCCGTTCGCGTGAGGAGTCCCGAATAGGCTGGTCCATTGGAGAGCCAACCAGTATTGCCAGGGGTGGGGGATGTGGCGGCCGTGGTCACAGGACATGAAGTCCAGGTCCTGAAGATGAGCGTGTTCTGGGCATCTGCCCTGGTACATGGTCGGTGCAGCTTACGACGCCGCTGTGCTGCGGGCTCGGAATCTGCTGAGAAGGTAGATCTGCGTCAAGTGTTCTCACCACACACGCACACGCTCGTCATCCCTGTGGTGG
Source organism: Procyon lotor (assembly GCA_028646535.1). NCBI lineage: Eukaryota > Metazoa > Chordata > Mammalia > Carnivora > Procyonidae > Procyon > Procyon lotor. Next base: position 169,014,623 of record CM053604.1, on the reverse strand, counting down.
GCTGGCAGGAAATCCTAGTCACGGACTGTGCCTCGAGGGTGGTGCTGGTTTCCTGGGTGTATTTCACTCATTGATCTGTATGTGTTACATGTGTAGAGCTTTTCACCCGTCAGTCGTACCCGAATAAAAGAAGGTAGATGATGAACAGAAGTTAAACTGCCCTCCTGGGTTCTGTCTAGCCGCCTCCTGGTTCAGCCCAACCTGGGGTTCGCAGTGGTCTTCTGGAGGCCGTCTGCCCGGCCGTCAGTCTGGCTGTGAGTCTGGCTGTGGGCGCAGAGGCCTTGGCAGCCAGCACTGGAAACCCATGTCTGCAGGCCTATCCTTGGCTTCCTGCTGGAGACTTTGCTGGGACTGTCCTCCCACCTTGTGCTCATGGTGGAAGCCTTCACACCTGCTGTGAGGGCAAGTGGAGGCCGGCTCTTGAAGACAGGATGGTGTGGCTCTTAATGGTGCTACAGCTGTGGCCACGTCAGCTGAAGGAGAGCAGTGTCCTCTCTGGAGACCTGTCCCAACAAGGTGTCACAGGCTGGGTCCATGGTTCTCCTGAGCTGCATGATCACGGACGAGCCGGAACCCCATCCTGCCCAGCATAGGACATTTACCTACTGTTGCCCACAGGTCCTGTGAACCTAGAAACACTCTTTGGAGTCCGCACATCAGCCGTCTCCATGCTAGTCTTTGTAACCGTTCGTCCATCTGCCCTAAAAGATGTGCTGAGCTGCAGCTTGGGTAAGGTAGCTGGCCCACCCTCATGGCCTCAAGGAGGTTGTTTCCTTTTGCCTTGATGGCTCTTGAGCTTTTTCAGCACCACCTGCGTTGTGGGAGCCCTGCACACGGGGCTCCTGTTCAGTGATGTCCTCTCCGCGCTCTGGGGGCAGCATGTCGGGGGTCCCTGCCGTGGGAACCGGCATGCTTCCTGTCAGCGCCTAATCGACGGCTTCAGCGACTGTGTGAGCTGACAACAGGAAAGGGTCTGCTACCAGGGCGGGTGAACTTTGAAAGCCAGGTGGGTCCCTACCATCAGGTTGTGACCAGTGCAAAGACTGAGGAAATGTTCTTTTAACGATCAAACACTACTATCCGGTTCAGCAGAGAATCTGCTCCCACCATTGATGAACCAGGTGAGGGTCTGACAGATCTTCATTGTTTGTGCTTTTGTCTTGTTCACTACCCTGAATGGAAATACCCACCAACAGTCATGTTAGAACTGCTCTCATTTGTCAGTGACAGGAGAGGCTCTTTGTTGGATTCGGCTGTAATCATGCCTTTCTTTGTGGTCTTAATTTGGTGATGGTGGTTGATGATGGATTTATACAACTTTGCAGGGGTGGGTTTGGAGCAACATCGGGTTGCACTGAGGTTATAGGTTTTACTGAGTTTATAACGAGAAACACATTTTATTAAAAAATGTGCTAGTCATTCTTTTTAAAAATACTTATTTACTTAAGAGAATGTGTGCATGCTCAACACTGAGGCGGGGGAGGAGCAGAGGGAGAGAGTCTCAAGCAGACACTGTGCTGAGTGCGAGCCTCATGGGGGGCTCGATCCCATGACCCTGGGATCATGACCTGAGCCAGTACCTAGAGTGGGATCCTTAACCATCTGAGCTGCCCACGTGCCCCCAGTCCTATTTGTTGTTCACATAGGAAATCACACGCATTTTCTCCCATTGAAAAGTTAATGAACATTTACCAGCATCTATTACTTAAAGACCTGAGACATACTCTTCCTGTGTTACCATTTACTTGACTTAACTAGATTTGTTTTGTGGCAGGAAGGGAACAAGACTGTTTTATGGACTGAAGTAAACATGCGTGATTGAATTCGATTTTATAGGGATATTTACCAGAACAGATTTGCAAGGAAAGTATGTTATTGTTTGTTTTTTCAAACCACGAAGAGCCTTCTCCATGTAACTATCTAAGAAATGGGAATATATGATTTTTATGTCCTTAAAAATATGTAATTGCTTTGATAAAATGCTCTTAAAATTTAGTATACGAAAATGCTTTATTCAATTAAATCAGTGATGTTATAGATTTGAGCTGTACTGAGTCCCTAGTATGTTCTGTGGCCTTGATTTCAGGCTTACTAACACATCTGAGATTTTTCAGTGCATTTGCTATCATGCATATCAGACCCCAGAGCATCCTGACTGGAACATAATTAAGACCTTCTAAGCAAATACAAAATTTCAATGCAGTATTCTTTTAAGCAAGTTAAGTTTTTTTCTTTTTGCTTTGACCATAAACTTTAGAGCATATCTGCTCGTTAGTGTTCATTTCCTTGTAATTAGTGTCTTTCCATGGTGTTCAATGATGATTTCAGAATCTGGCAGGGTCAGTCAAGACTCAAGATATCCCTAGATAATTGGAATTTATCGAGATTGGAAAATCTGGCCTTCCAAGGACACTATCATGGAAGTGAAAAGATACGCGAAGAGTAGGGGAAAATATTTGCAGATCATGTATTTGATAAGGGACAAGGACCGAGTGTTTCCAGTTCACTGTACAAGGAGCTTGAAGTCATCACTCTGTACTTTCAACAAGAACAATGCTAAACAAATTGAAAACCCACAACTTTTCTGAGATACACTGAAGAATTGTGGCCAGAGGGCAGATCCCCACTCCTGAAATGAGACAGAAGGACAGACAGATGTATCCAGGGGCCCAAAGTTTGCCAGGAGCAGAGGCCCATCTAGCGGCACAGCTGGTGGTGACACCTGACTTTGACAGATGTCTGGACCCTGAGAGTGGCCTAAGCTCTTGGGAACCCTCTCTGTGCTGGTGAGTTTTCTCTCTAGGAGCCTCTCCAGGCTCTCAGGGTGAGGATCAAAGGAACACCCCACGCGTCGGCTAGGAGAAGAGGGAAAGTTACCATTCTGAAGCATGTCCCAAGCTTTCTGTCTTTCTTAATAAGACCTGCCCTCAATGGAAAACTATTTTACCAAGCCTGGTGGATGTGGGTTTCCCCAGAGCCTGACTGATGTGGTTGAGGGGAATGCCCAGCTCTGGTGTGCCTCACCTTCCTTTGTCACGTGTGGGGACGTGGCAGATGGTTACAGCAGATGGTTACAACGCTGGCTGAGTGCAAGGCTGAAACAGAACCACAGCACTGGGGATCCTTCCCTGCTCCATGCCTTCCCGCAATGGCAGTGGGGCTCCCACACAACAGGATTACCTCCGAGGGGGCTCCTGCCAGGCTCAGCCTTTCTTGAGAAGGAGTCTTAAGAGAAACCCGGAGATAACAAGAGCACAGGAACACTGGAGGCAATTTTAGTGTCTTGGCCTACAGCTGCAGTAAACACGAAACAGCCCGAGTCCCAGGCAGGGGAATCTCAGCTCTCCCACTGAAGGTGCCTCGTGTGCCATGTCTGGTGCTCTGGAGTTTTTACTGAAAGGCAAAAAGCATAGAAGAGATAAGCATCAGACTTGGCAATAGCAGAGGTTTCAGAACTGTCACACTGGGAAGGCCAAGGGCTACGATGGAAACAGCGAATAGCCATGGGTGGTGTCCATAGAGAGATGGGAACTCAGTGGAAGAATACAAGGAAATGCTGGGAATGGAAACACCGTAATGGGACTGAAGCCTGGACGCCGCCAAGACAGGAGTGTGCAGTCTGGAGGAGATGTCCCCGGAAACTCCCCAACTGAAAAGCAAGGGGAAAGAGAACAAGGAGTAAGGGGACAGGCCACCCAAGACCTATGGGGCGCTACAGAAGATGGGTGTGTGCGTGTGATGGTGGACATGGGATGCTCTGTGTGTATCAGTGCAGTAGAGTGAGCCCTCGAGCGAGTCATGCCTTGGGTTGATAATAGCTTGCCGGCATTGGGTCATTAGTTTTCATGAATGCACCGCCCTACTGACAGTCCTGATCCTGGGGAAGCTGGGCGGGGTCTGGGCAGTGTCAGTGGGTATATGGGGTTGCTGTATGTTCTGTTTTTCTGTGAGCCTAAAAATACTGTAAAGTGGACAAAATTTCTGAATAAACATGTCTCCGAAGAAGATATTGAGATGTCAAATAAGCTTATGAAAAGATGCCCTGCATCACTGTCCACTGGAGAAATGCACATCCCCACCTCAGATACCACCCCGCACCTGCTAGGATGACTGCAGAGATTGGGAAACCACAGAGCGTAGCGAGTACTCTGTGCGTGGAGCTGGTGGAGCTCTTGTGTGCTGCTGGTGGGACCGTGAAATGGCTCAGTCACAGTAAACGACAGTCAGCCGTCCCTCAGGACGTACAGCATGGGGCTGCCCGGGGGCCGCTGCAGTCCCACCCGCGGGCGTAGGCCCAGAGCAGCGAAGGCTCACAGCCGTGCCCAGCATGTACGCAGACGTTCAGAGAAGCGTTGTTCTTAACAGCCAGAGAGTGCACGATCCAGATGTCCGTGAGAGATGAATGGATGAACAAAGTGTGGTATTCCAGGGCAGGGGGGTGTGAGGAGTAAGAAGGAATGGAATGCACACCCCAACGTGGCCGGACTTTGAAAGCCTGACGTTCGGTGACTGGATGTGGGAAGTAGAGGTTGTGACTGCATGTATGGGGAACGTCCAGAGCAGGCAGGTGCACTGAGGCAGAAAGCCAAGTGCCGGTCTCTAGGGTGGAGAACGGGAATGCCCTCCGGCTATGGGGATTCCTTTTGCAGTGATGTCAGTGTTCTAGAATTGATTGTGCTGATGGTTGCTCACGTCTATAAATATGCTAAAAGCCAGTGTGCACTTATTTTTTAAAAACTTTTTATTTAAGTTCAATTTAATTAACGTAGAGTATTATCAGTAATTCATCAGTTGCATGTAACACCAAGTGCTCCTCACATCACATGCGCTCCTTGATGGCCGTCACCCCATTAACCCAGCCCCCTCCAACCCCTGCCCTTCAGCCACCCTCAGTTTGTCTCTTAGGATTTGTCTCCCTGTCTGATTTCATCTTATTTGCTTGCTTTCCCTCTCCTATGATCCCATGTTTTGTTTCTTAAATTCCAGATGTGACTGTGATCATATGGTAGTTGTCATTCTCTGACTGACTTATTTCACTTAGCATAATACCCTGTAGTTCCATCCATGTTGTTGCAAGTGGAAAGATTTCATTTTATTGATGGCTGCATAGTATTCCATTGTATATATGAACCACACCTTTATCCCTTCATCTGTTGATGGGCATCTGGGCTCTTTCCAGAGTTCGGCTGTTGTGTACTTTAGATGAGTATCTTTTTATAGTCAGTGAAATACTTCTTAATAAACCTATTCTTTTTTTTTTTTTTTAAAGATTTTATTTATTTGACAGAAACACAGCGAGAGAGGGGACACAAGCAGAGGGAATGGTAGCGGGAGAAGCAGGCTTCCCGCAGAGCAGAGAGCCCGATGCGGGGCTCGATCCCAGGACCGCGGGATCATGACCTGAGCCGAAGGCAGACGCTTAACGACTGAGCCACCCAGGCGCCCCCTTAATAAACCTATTCTAATTTATGACTTATGACTTGGATAGGCAGCGTGATTTATGACTTGCTAGAAAGCCAGACCTTCTCCATTATAAGAAAGCCCAGCTTCACCTGTTCTTCCTCTTCTGCCAGTGATGTATGGACCACTCGTGGACCAGAGTGGGTGGAGGCTTCCTAGCTTGGCTCCCCTCTTTCTGTCCCACCTCTGGGTGCTGAGAAAATGAAATTATTCTATGGCCGGACATTGGTCCTAACAAATACTTCCTACCCTCAGTGTTTCTGGTAACAACTGATGTCCACCCCTGTTTCTTGACCGGCAGAAAGCCGAGTCTGTGTACAGATGGACGGGTGGGTGGTCCCCCACACGGCAGACGGCAGCTTAATGTGGTCCCGACTCCAGGTCTATGGCCCCCTCGATGGGACGCATTCTGATAGTGCGGAGTCCCTTTCCTCGGCGAGGCACACTTGACGCTGCAGTGACTGCCGGTAGTGAGTTTTGTGTGTTTACTTTTGAACTCTTGCCTCCGCTGGGTCATTCTGAGTGGTTGGGAGGGGAGTCTGTGTTTTCACTCAGAGCTGGTGGAATCTGTAAAACTGTATAGAGTCTAGAGAATGAGTGCTCCTCTTTGGGGACTGTTGATAGAGTTTTCTTTCCGGGCGCCGTGGGGAGGTATCTGGGACGGAGGGAGCCCCTGGGTTCTCGGCTCGGCCCGAATTCCCTGCGAACTCTTTGTCTGCTGAGGCATTTCCAAGGGGTATTCGTTTCCTGAGCTCTAAAAGCCTTTGCAAAGCAGCTCAACTTGTGATATGTTTTATTGAACCAAGTTTCCCTACACATTCCAAGATGAAAATAATGCTGCTCTGAAATATTAATTGCAAAAAGCACATAAGACATCTTATTACAAAAATAACTTTGCAGCCTCTCCACTCCCCCCCCCCCCCCCCCCCCCCCCCCCCCCCCCCCCCCCCCCCCCCCCCCCCCCCCCCCCCCCCCCCCGGTCCAGTGGGCTTGCTGTTCTCTTCGGCATCCGTGGCGCTCCTCACAGCAGTGTGATTAGTGAAAGACCAGTTCCTGCTCACTCCCTGGGCTCTGAAGGGGTCAGTGGATGTGCAGTCCCTGTGTCGGCTGTAGGCAAGCAGAAGAAATTTAAATCTGGGTGTAGTGATGGCCATTCCTGCATCTAGATGGTTCAGCCTTATTACAGTCCTTCAAAAGCAGTCATGACAACTCCACAAAGGATCCTAATGGCAATGAGAATCTCTTCTAATGGGATTATAATGACAAAATAATAAAGGCATTAAGCAAATGGAGATGAGAGCATTAAACATAGTGATCTCCAAATAGTTGGGAGAACAGCTGCTAAGACCAGCGAGAGCCCCACGGAGCGTCTCCGCACAAGGAAAGGAATGGAGGATTTGAGCCTCAGAGGAGTGGGTGTCGGGGTTTGTGTTTGCATTCTTTTCCTACAACATGCTGTCACCGGGTGATAGCGTCACGTTTTTCTTAGCGGCGTGCACCTGACTTGTGACGGGGGCAGAAGTTAAGGTGCTCTGAGGGACAGGAATGTGAGCAGAAGGTGCCCCTGCTTTTCACTGCAGCCATATGTTCTTGCGCCTGGTGATAGTGGCATTCCCCGTGCCAGTTTACGTGTTTCCTGGGAAAGGAGACTGCCCCCTTGGCATCGGGAAGGACTAGAATCCACAGACACTGTGGCTGCTGTGAGTCAACCCAGAAGGCTGGTCATCTTCAGGCCGGGCCGGTGCTTCTCTCGAGGACGGGCGCCCCAGGCTTCATCCTGCTTGGCAGATGTGACACGTTCACACATTGGGGATTCCGTTTTTCCAACAGCCTTTGCTCCCTTTCTATCTCTGCATCACATTTGATAATTCTCCCAATATATCACACTTTCTCATTACTGTTATATTTGTTATGGTGATCTGCTTTCAGGGGTCACGATTCGCTGCCCACTGACTGATGATGTTAGGGTTTTTAAGCAATGGAGTATATTTAAGTATTTTAGGCATAATGCTGTTGCACACTTACAGGGCTGTGCTGTAGCATAAACCTATTTTTCTGTGCTCCGGAAAACCAGAAATTCATTCGACTCCCTTTACTGTGGTTGAAGCAGAACCCTCCATGTCTCTGGGGTGAGCCCATGCTCCTGAAGGGAGGGCAACCGTGCCATGAGACCCGGGTCCTGTGGCACGGGGTCCCCCCAGATGATGAAAGCGCGGCAGGGTCGCCATCGCAAACCCTGCGACCTTCTGTGAGCTGGGTTTTCTCATTGAATCTGCACACCTTTTTTTCCTCATGAACCAGATTCCAAGAAGTAATTTGAAGAGACTTAGGAATCCAGTAAAAATGCTAAAAAAATCAAGTACTTTTACTTGCAAAAAATCTTACATGATGGTTTCTTATCTGTTTGTTTTATAAGAAGAACATGTATGTATAAATGCTTATCACGATAACTTATGTTTATCTGCATGAAGTCTGTGTGGCATATTGAGGGTCTTTGAGGACTGCGCATGAGTGTTTTGGATCACCCGTTATCACCCCGTGGGGTTGAGGCGTGGGGTGGTTTGCACGAGGACTCTGAAGGTATTCTAGCGCTTACTTCACAGTCATTCTCTCACGCCGTTTACAACTTCTTTGGCATGTTTCAGACACTCTGTTTATATAGGTGCTCTGCTGTGACCCCCGTAGCCTGTGACAGCTGCCATGCAGAGGGCACTATGCATGGGCACCGCGTGGGCAGTGGGCTCAGCCTCAGTTTGTCTCGTGAATCATGTGCTTACACACATCTGCTCCATTGAATGCCATCAGCAAGTGCACAGTGAAAAACCAGCATTACTCCAACATTGACAGAAAATTGTTTCATAGGAAAAGGAGAAGACTTTGGTCTACACATCTTGATTGACATATGGCATTGGTTAAAGTCTCTGTACCAGACTTATTCAGTTCTTCTCTATTATCAGGAGCAGTGAGCCATCCACCTGCTTGGTAGGGCCAACCCTCCTTGAATTCTTTAAGCTGGAAGCCCATCCTAGTGTCTCAGTAAGATTTTCACAGGTCCCCTGGCCGAAATAAATACCTACCAGTTCATTTTACTAGGTGGTTAGGTTTCAAAAGTTTGCTAAGTATTTAAGTCCTAACATGGTTGTAGCTGTTTAGAAAATGCATATACAAACTTGCAGTTATAAAGTAAGTCCTGAGGCTATAAAGCATGGTAGTGATCATTAATAACATTGAATCATGTATTTGCAAGTGGCTGAGAGAGTCAATCTTAAAAGTTTTCATCACAAAACAGTTTGTGACTCTGTTGATGGACATTGGTGAGGATTATTGTGACATTTTGCAATATGTACAAATATCTAATCATGTACGCCTCGAACTAATGTTACATGTCGATTGTGCCTCAGTAAGAACATGTGTAAATTGAAATAAAGATATTCACATTTTGTTCTTAAACAGCCCTATTTGCTTAGTAATGAGACACACGCCCCTGTGGGCACTCACAGCTTCTCCAGCTGTGGAGTGAGGTTGGACACCTCTGCTCTCCTTTTTTCTTCCACACTGAAGGTTTCTCTCTGTTTGCCTTGAACGAAGAACTACCCAAATCCCAGCCACACGACAATAGGACCCATTGCAAGGAACAGAACATGATTTAAGGCTGGAACTCTGAACTCTCCTTTAAGGCAGTGGTTTCTGTGGCCCAACAGATGTTGGTAATTGCTATGTTTTCCCTGAAATTTTAAATTATCTGGTGGCACCCTTGTACCCTAGGAAGCCCTGGGGCACAGTCTGGGGACCGTGACGCTGGGGCTTACTTCCAGTCTCTCCCCATGATGTAGTCTGTCAGTGATTATAAACATGTGCCCCTGGGGACATTGTCTGCCCACAGGTGAATCCTGCACTGCTGTGTACCTGCAGTAGCTAGTGGCGGGGAGAGAGTCAGTCTGAAGCCATCCGTGGGTTTGCCTGGACCGCGTCCTGGGAGGAGAGTGCTAGCAAGCAGGGGAGGCCTGGGGTAGGGGGCAGGTCTGCAGGGATGGAGGGAACAGCGTGGCGGGGTGGGGGTGGTGGGAGGCTCATGCAGGCGCAGGTGCACGTGTGGGTTACCCGGAGGGAGGGACATTCTGTGGCGGGAAGGCCCGAGGAGTAGGTGTACAAGATCAGGGCGGCTGTTTAATTCTACATCGAAGAGTTTCAGGGATTTTATGCTGGAAAATATACATAAATTTACCATTTTCACCATTCTTAAGGGCACAAATCCAGGGGCATTAAGTACGTTTACAGTGTTGTGTGAACATCCCTGTTGTCCTCCCCAGAACTTGTGCATCATTCCACATTCAGACCCTGCTCCCTGAGCCCGGCCCCCACGACCCTGTTCTCCCTTCTGTCTCTGTGCGTTTGCCCATTCTAGGAAGTCATCATTAGCTCGTGTAAGTGGCTCATACGATGTTCGTCCTTTGGTGTGTGGCATAGCTCACCTGCGTGGCCTCACCTGGCTGGAGCAGGTGTCAGCACGTCCTCCCCCAGCTCCTTCACGGCAGTCTGTACGCCTCGTTGTTCCCGTCGGTGGTGGTTCGAGAGGTGCCCGCCGCGTGGCTCCTGTGAGCAGTGCTGTGATGTCTGGAGGCGGGCCCCTGCTGGGCTTCTCTTGGTCCCCTGGGCCCTGCACCGGGGTGGGATTACCGCGTCTTATGGGGATCCTGTGTCTAAATAAGCCACAAAATTGTCCACAGTGGCTGCCCCGCCAGCTGTGTTCAGGACTCCCACGTGTCCACAGCACCTCTCACTTGTCCTTTCCTAGCTGTCCTGAGGGGTGTGAGGCAGTACGTGCTGACTTTGAGTTCTGTTTCTCCGAGGATGTGACCTGAGCATCTTCTCACCAGCTGACAGGTCGTCTGGATGTCGGCTTTGGAGACCCATCCCTTCTTTCCTTTGTTGATTTTTGAATTGCTTTGTCTTTGTTGACTTGTAGGAGTTCTTTGTAGATTATGGAGGTTAGTCTCTTCTCAGATGTGTGATTTAAGAATATTTTCTCCCATTCTGTGGGTTATGTTTCATGAGGAGTTTGAGTTTTAATACTGAATAGAAATGGAGTTAAATCTTGATATCCCAAGTTTCTTGTCTGTTTCCTGCCGTATTCAGTGCTGTTAGACCCCCGTGCGCCTGCTTCAGAAATCCTTCCCTAGGCCTGGCCTGTCCGCTGGTGCTGTTTGGGAGTAGGCTGCCGCCTTCTCCGCTGGCCTGGTCTAGTCTGACCGCTCACCTTCAGCACAGAGAGCACAGCCCAGCTGCTTGAGTCCGTTCCCTGCCCAGACGGAGGCCATGGGGTGTGGCAGCCTAGCCTGCTACGCCTCTGCTTCTCAGCCACAGAGTGGGCGTGGGTGGGCATCGGGGTCACAGTGGCACCTGACTCAGAGCGAGCGTGCCAAGTGCTGGTGTAACACACGCAAATGCTCAGAGTCCCGTGTGGCCTGCTGTAGGCATTCAATAGTTGCTTTTTTAATGTGTGTGTTTTACATCCAGTTGGACTGGAGTGAGCATGGATTGTTTTCTCTCCTAGTTCTTGGAGCTCAGGGGAGAGAGGGCTCAGCACTCAGCCAAGGACTGGAATTCCAGCTGCGTGCCTTCTACTGCACGAGGCTCTATGCAGGGGGAAGTTTATTAAGGGCTTTTACGAAGTGTTACAGATTGTTTCGTCGTTGGGAAAAAAAATAGAGCCCTATAAAGGATGCCCACGGTGGAAGTCAGGTGAGGAGGGTTAAGAAAATGAGGATGTTTTGCTGTGATGTCAGATTGTCTTGGGAAATAAGTGCTGTGGATGTATTTGCAAACTGGAGAATGTCTGAGTCTCAAGACCGGTCCCCTGAGCGTGCTGATGACCTGCTGGCATTTTTAACACAGGGGACCCTGCCGTGCACTCGGGGTCATCCTGGGCACCGTGGACGCATGGTCGGTGCTGATGCCCGAGGCTGGTGGCTGAGTGTTTGCTTCCGATCCTGCTCTGCCCTCGTGCCTGGGGACCCTTTAAAGGTGGGGACTGTTTTCATTCATGGCCTGACTCTCCCAAGGGCCTCACGCACAGTATGTCCTTAAGTCTCCACTGCATCCGGGGGTTGGTTGTCGCGGGAGCCTTATTTCTGGGGGTGTGGGCATCGGGTTTCAGCTTACGCAGCTCTGGATCACGGCCAAGCCACGGGCCTGCGGTTGCCTACATAGACTGTCCACAGGAGGACCAAGAACGCTAGCAAGGATGGTGCTGAACAAGTGTGTCACTGTCCCCCAAGCCAGCGTGGGGCACTCGCTGGAGGAGGACGAGTTAAGACACAAGCCAGCGTGGCTGTGTTAGGTTTTTTAGCTGCAGTCTCTTTGCTGTGTGTCTTGTAAGTGATCGCTATAAAAAGGAACGGGGAGCAGTGTAGACATGTGTCCCTGGGTCTTTGGTGTCGTCACGGCATGACCTGAGTCGGGCTGCATGTGCCTCTGTCACTGCTGCCCACACTCAGGCCACGAGGCCATAGCTCACCATGACTACTGTCTGTGTGTATTTAGCTAAATGTAGATCTTAAACACGACGGACGCTGAGTGTCCCAGACGTACTTCCCGATAATCCTGGGGAGGGCAGTAAACGCAAGTGTCTATAAAGTGCTTCCGAGTGTGTGTAATGTTGCCACATGTCTCTGCCGTAATGGCCGTGCTGACGCCTGGCTGGACTCCTGGGTCCTGGCAGAGGTCGGCCTCACACGGAGCTTGTTCTGACCCCCAGGAGGGGTGTTCTGGCAATGGCTCAGGAGATGGCCTGTCTGATCGTCCACCCCGACCGTTAGTGGCTGACCTTAGGGACTTCTTGGTGCTTGGTGGTTATTGGCGGGGTGGATACGTGAGCATCAGAATCCGACTGGGGTCTCTGTTCACATCTAGTGCTGTGTGGGCAAGTTATTTAATTCCTCAGAACTTTAATTTGTGTGCATGAGAAGTGGGAGCCATAGCACAGTGTAATGCGTGTCTCACAAACATCAGTTTCCCTGTCTGTTCCCAGGCATGGAGGGAGTCGGGGGTTTGTGTACAGAAGATGTTGCAGAGAGAAATCATTTTTTTTTTTAAAGTTTTATTTATTTGACAGAGAGAAACACAGTGAGAGAGGGAACACAAGCAGAGGGAATGGTAGCGAGAGAAGCAGGCTTCCTGCCGAGCAGAGAGCCCGATGCGGGGCTCGATCCCAGGACCCTGGGATCATGACCTGGGCCGAAGGCAGATGCTTAACGACTGAGCCACCCAGGCGCCCCGAGAAATCATGTTTTGAATGAGAATAGACCGATCACATTTATTCAGGGCTTTTTATGATGTTTCATAAAATGAAATCCTGATAAAGCCAAGGCATATCTGTAACAAAGTATCCTGACTGGCAGGATTGGGTTCATTTCCCTGAAAATTGGTCCTCTGTCCAGGGAAGGTTGTTGCAGATGGCTCCGTCTGGTGGCTTCAGTGCCCCCCCCCCCGACATGTGGGTGGGGGGAGCATGTGCCTCATGCAGGCACCACGTGGGGCAGGTTCCTGAGCCAACTTTAACCCCGTGGATGTCCTGACCCGAGCCCCAGGTGTTTGAGCTCCTTGACCAAACCCTGTCCTTGTGTGTTCCTCTCAGACGCTGCTCCTAGCAGGGTGAAAAACAGCCCTGGGGGATGGTAGTTGGGGGTGTGGGGCCAGCAGGGATGTCTCCTGGGAGCGGCTGTGACTGCGGCGACGCGGGACAGGATACACAGCCCTTCTGTCCCGTGCCTCCTGTGGCAGCTCTCCTTCAGGCTGGTGTGAGCGCAGGCTGCCTTCATGCTCCATGTTTGGACAGCTCGTGGGCCTTTCCCGTGGTTCTCCATCTGTCATGCCACACCACTGAGGATTTCCTACTGGAAGGACAGTTCACAGTGGAGACTGTCTCCCAAGCGTCAGGAGATGCCACTCACTGAATGGAAGGAGGACAGAAGAAGGAGCCAGTGTCCCTCGGGCACCATTATCCTGTTGGCACCATGTGGTTTAGCTTTATCGATGCCCCAAAGGGAGAGGTTTGAGATCATTTGCAAATACCTGGTGTCTGCTTCCTGTGCTCTGTGGGATGTTTCTGGGTCTTCTCTGCTGTTCTCCCTGCTGGGCAGCTGCCGCCTGGGCTGGGAGGTGGGCTGCGTGGGCTGACATGCGCCCCGGCATTTGGCTTCAATGGCATCACTTTGGCTAATATTCAGACTCAAATTATGTGGTGGTGAGGGGGTGTCGTGCCCTGCACACCTGCAGGGTCTTCCTGGGGGAGCGTCTCCACTTCCCTCCCCCTTGTGCCGTGCAGGTCAAGTCTCCAGTGACCACACAAGCAAGAAGCAAAGCCCATTGCTTGAAAACCTGCCAAACTCCCCCACCCCCACCCTCCAGCATCTCTTGTCGGATCCTTGGTGCTTGGTGGTTGCCCTGGAAACGCGGCCAGCAGACAGCCAGGACAGGCCTCCCGTTTGTCCAGATGTTTTACTCCCTGGTCTCTGTGTAGCTCGTGGGAGTCTGGCTGTCCTCCCCGAGAGGCTGCCCTCCCCGAGAGGCTGCCCTCCCCGAGAGGCTGCCCTCCCCGAGAGGCTGCCCTCCCCGAGAGGCTGCCCTCCCCGAGAGGCTGCCCTCCCCGAGAGGCTGTCCTCCCCGAGAGGCTGCCCTCCCTGAGAGGCTGTCCTCCCCGAGAGGCTGCCCTCAGCTCTCGTGTTGGGGTTGACATCAACCCAAGTTCATGAGAAGCCCCATTTCTGTTCGCAAATGCCGTTGCCTTGTCTGTGGATCTCAGTTGCACTTCAGGGTGGTTCTTCAAGACTTCCTTCCAGTGTGATAAAGAACGGTACATGAACAATGAATCTTGGAACACTGAAAAATAAAATTAAAAAACTAATTAAAACCAGAAGAACGGATAAGCAGGTCTTCTTAGTTTTCAGCCGCTCATTCCCAGCGCACCTGTACCGTTGGCCCCATGACAGTGTACTTAGCACGTGTTGTGGTCAGGAGTTGAGCAGCTGTAGCTGCGGCGAGGTTCCTCCAAAGGACTTTCAGCCCCTGATAGGGCTTCTTAGATCGTGGGGTGTTTGTAGGTAAGTGGGTGCACAGCTGTCCTATTAGGAAGAAGCCCTTTCTGAGAGTCCTGCACCCATCTGGCTCTCGCAGATTCTCACGGACTTGTGCTTTGTAGCCTCGCAGTCTCATGTGGTGGAGCTTTATGTGGAATACTTTCTTTCCCCAAGTGTTCTCATCTGCTCAGTGCCCTTCGTATTCAGACCAGAAAGTGGCACTGGATTACCCACAGATGGGCAACAGGATTTTATAAATGTGTGTGTTTAATGAGAATATAGATTTTAGCCTCAGGGTTACTGTGAAACCTGAAATAACAACGTCTCCAGAAGTCTGTTGGCAAAGGGTAGCGTTTACCCTTTTCTTCAAAGCTTTGGCTAATATTCAGACTCAAATTATTAACTGCCTAACTTCATTTCCTTACTGTTCTTTCCACATGAAGGATTCGAGATGCAATTCTTCTTAATTTAAAACCTCTTTGGCAGCACAATATATCAATAGACTCCTCGAACATCTCCGTTTTTCCAGCCCTGACTTGACCCCTTTGTAGTATTTGACTTCCCAGTCCTTCCAAAAGCTGGTATCCCCTGGGTTGTGTACATCCCATTCCCTCCTGGATGCCACCTGCCGACCTCCTCTTGACCTTCACTTACTGCTGAGCCTGGGCTCTGACCCTCCGACGTGATGTGTCCCCCTCCGGTGTCGGGGGCCATATGTCTGCCTGGACCTGAGTCCGGCTCTTCTGCCACGTTCCCAGCTGTGCCCATGACTCCGCCGTCCCCGCGCACCCTATGGCCGGCACGATGCCACGAGCTCTCCCTGCGAGGCTCAGGGCTGTGTTCAGACCTCCACGATCCTCGGAAGCATAACACACAATAATCGCCTGCTACCTAGAGTGTCAGAAGAAGGATTCCACAACTGGACAGTTGCTAATATTTTAAAGTGCTCCTAGTTTAAAATTTCAAAATCTGAGTAATCATATGAAAAAGATTCCAAGTGCAGGTTAATCATATGAAATGTGTAATCCTGTGACTATGTCTTGGGGTTCAGAAACCCTGCTTATCACTGCAGAGCGCTTTCAGAGGAAATCCTTCATGACACCAAGGTGCTGTTGTCATTTTAAAAAGTGATTTTTACCAATTACTTTTTTCTAATGCTCTAAGACGTGCTCACGGATGCTGTGATGATGGCCTTGGACAAAGCTCTAAGAGCATTAGAAAAAAGTAATTGGTGGGCGCCTGGGGGCTCAGTGGGTTAAAGCCTCTGCCTTCGGCTCAGGTCATGATCTCAGGGTCCTGGGATCGAGCCCCGCATCGGGCTCTCTGCTCAGCGGGGAGCCTGCTTCCTTCTCTGCCTACTTGTGATCTCTCTGTCAAGTAAATAAATGAAATCTTTTAAAAAAGAAAAAAGTAATTAGTAAAAATTATAATTTACGTGTAATAAAATGTAGCTGGAAATGCATAGTTGATGAGTTTTTATTATTTTTTATTGTGTTATGTTAGTCACAATACCGTACGTCATTAGTTTTGATACACTGCATATAATACCCAGTGCCCCATGTAGTCCGTGCCCTCCTTAATGCCCATTACTTGTTGATGAATTTTGAGGAAGATGTTTACCATTTCTTTAGAAAGCTCCTATTGCCCCTGCGCCCCATTTCCAGGTGAGCATTGAATTCCGTTGGCGTAGATGTTCTGGTAGGGTCATTGGCGTGTGTGACGTTGTGTGATGCTCGGATCCCAGGAAGGAGTGCGTGGGCGGTTTTAGGGCAAAACTGATGTGTTTGTACTGGAAGTCACCACCAAGCTACGGCGTCACCAGCAATTATACTGGAGACTTTGGGGGAGTCTGTAGAAATTATTTTTAGCTAAACCTCCCTTTTGTGATTTTTAATAAAAGTGTGTCTTGGGAAGTTTTCTAAACAAACGAGTTCTTCAAGGACATGATCTAGTGGAACTTGTCGAGCTCGGGTACCTGTGGCTCTTGCTGGTGCGGAGTAGATGTGCATGGATTTCGGGCAGACGCACTGTTGCCCCGTAATAAGCTGCAGTTACATGCTGGGCTGAGACTGTCTCGGTGGGAGCAATCACCGTTGGTGTTCGGGGAAGGCGAGGACACTGGGGAGCCTGGGATAGTCACCCCTCGGATGTGACTGCTGTGTGCTGAAGCAAGTCTGAATGTGCATCTGAGGACAGGTAACAGCAGACCAAAAAAGGCATCCTGTTTCACTTTGCAGACTATCAGGTTTTCTACTTTCGAGTGCATTTTGCTTTCGTGACTTAGGAAGTAGAATGTCTAAAGCACATCAGACGACGGGAAAGTTGGTGTCACATGGCTTGTGCCACATGTTTATACCTGAAGTACCTGTTAACTTACCTGCCATGCGGCTGAGGGCAGTTCTGATGCCGCTTTGCTTTGTCCAAGGCCATCATCACAGCGTCCGTGAGCGCGTCTGTAAATGGGTAAAGGAAGAGGATGACATGCAATTAAAATCAAGTGTTTTTATTGTCTTAGACACGCTTGTATCTGGTAGGAAACCAGACTTAACCGTGGAAGACTAACTGCTTGGTGGGAGGTGGGGTGGAATTGAGGAGTAGATTGCCCTGAAATGTTGGTGTTTCTGTGACACGGTAGGGTTGTTTTGTAATTTAGGAAGTTAAGACCCATCTCCAGTTGTTTGAGACATTTCTTGCTGAGTATTAAATCTTAGTAATTTTGTACCTAAATATTTTTACCTCTTAAAAGATGTTTAATGATGATTTATACATCCCACAATGGAAACCCAAGTCTTTAAAGTTTAGTGATTCATCTTTTATAGTTTGCATTGGGGGATTTTTAGTATTTCTACTCCATATATGTTTAGTTCTTTCCAATAGAATTCATCACAGAAACACCAGCCATGCACTGCTTGAATTATAGAAGTAATCCCCAGATGTTCCCCAAAGGAAATTTCACCTATTTCTGTTGAACATCTAGATAGCAGATAT
The DNA here is from genome assembly GCA_028646535.1 of Procyon lotor. Classification (NCBI taxonomy): domain Eukaryota; kingdom Metazoa; phylum Chordata; class Mammalia; order Carnivora; family Procyonidae; genus Procyon; species Procyon lotor. The sequence continues at coordinate 168,997,098 of CM053604.1, read as the reverse complement.
AGCAGAAACCAATACTGTGATTCAGGATTAGCTATTAGCCAAGAGTACCTGTTTCAGAAAAATACTAAAATAACTTGAAGCACTTTTATGAAAAGTCTGAATGATTTGTTGTAAACGAGGCCTATGATTTGATGACGCGGTGAAGAGAATCTTTAAGTCCTTTTTTTCGGGGTAGTAATAGTCAAATAGAAGTACTTTGAGAAATGGCGACAGTTGTGAGTCAGAGCTGTTACTCCCCATGGGGCCCTGGGGACAGCAGAGACTGTGGCAGGAATGGAATTTGCTTTCCCTGCTGTCTTTCAGCACTGACAGCACCCCCCCCCCCCCCCCCCCCCCCCCCCCCCCCCCCCCCCCCCCCCCCCGCCGCCTTGCTCTTGAGAAATGAGCCACATACACACCTGTTGGTGGGAGCTCCCTGGCCTGTGCCTTGGGAAGCACTGTGTCCTGCCGCCCTGCCTGCGACTGGCCTGGGTCTTCCCAGAGTGCCCACCGCTTCGGGGGTATTCCTGCTGTTCTGAGGACACAGGACTCTTCTTGGCTGGCCCAGCGTCACCATGGGAACAGAAAAGCAGCGGGCACTGGCTGAGGTTTGGAGTCCCGTGTCCTCGGTGTGTGTGTCCTTGAGCAGCAGCACGTGAGGACTGGGCTTCCAGGCTTGCTGGCTTTGGCGCTGCAGGGGTGCTCCGTAGGGATCGGCGTGTTGGGAAGGGTGGTTCACACCGTCATTGGCTGTGTCCACATCTATGAAATGTCTTCTGTGAACGCAGCTTCCTGCTCTCCGAACGATGGAAAGACAAGCTTTGTTATAACCGTTAGGCAGTGATGGATCTTCACGGAACGTGTTGTGCATTCAGTAATGTTCTGTAAGGACCGCACGGAACTGATCTCCACAAGCTGATCGTACCTGTAGCGGAGCAGCATTCACTGTGATGTCAGGTTCTCCCACCTGCTGATTGTCTGCATGCTTTACGGGGAGATGAAGAAAATCGGAAGTGCAGGTCGAGTACACTTATCAGGTGTCTAGACAGCACTGTGTCTGGTTTTCTTTGAAATGTGCATCTTGGAATTTAGACATATAAAGTCCTACTCTTACACTGTGGTGGGACTGCAAGCTGGTGCAGCCACTCTGGAGAACAGTGTGGAGGTTCCTCAAAAAGTTGAAATTAGAGCTACCCTGTGACCCAGCAATTGCAGTACTGGGTATTTACCCCAAAGATACAGATGTAGTGAAAAGAAGGGGCACCTGCACCCCAGTGTTCATAGCAGCAATGTCCACAGTAGCCAAACTATGGAAGGAGCTGAGATGCCCTTCAACAGAGGAATGGATAAAGAAGATGTGGTCCATATATACGATGGAATATTATGCCTCCATCAGAAAGGACGAATACCCAACTTTGCATCAATATGGATGGGACTGGAGGGAATTATGCGGAGTGAAATAAGTCAAGCAGAGAAAGTCAGTTATCTTATGGTTTCACTCACATGTGGAACATAAGAAATAACATAAGAGGATCATAAGGGGAAAGGAGGGAAAACTGGGAAGAAATCAGAGAGGGAGACAAGCCTTGAGAGACTATGGACTCTGAGAAATAAACAGAGTTTTAGAGGGAAGGGGATGAGGGGATGAGTGAGCCTGTTGGAGGGTATTAAGGAGGGCACGGATTGCATGGAGCACTGGGTGTGGTGCGCAGACAATGGGGGCCCTATATCAGAAACTAATGATGTACTGTACGGTGACTAACATAACATAATAAATTTAAAAAGATTGATCATGAATAGCTAAATAAATAAATAAAGTCATACCGTTTTACATCATTCCCAGAACTTCTCTCCAGGACCTTTCACAGACCCGAAACCTACGCAGAGACAGTAACATTTGATGAGGGCAGGAATTTATGTTCAAAGATGTTACTTTCCGTGTTCTTCAGCAGTGGGGAATGGCTAGGTGACAGGCAATATACAGGTGATGGACCGTTCTCTCCAATGCCTGAAAGTCATCTGAGCAAAAATGAGAGTCAGGATCGTCTGATCCTGATTTATGAAAATGCCCCATGGCTGCTGCTGCTGCTGCTGCTGCTCCTGAGGGGGGCATACTTAGAGGCATCATGTTCTAGGAGCTTTATGTTTCAGATTGAAGGATCCATTGTCATCAGTTCACATGAAAAGTGAACTCAGATATGGAAAGTAGTTTATGAAAATGACAAAGCAATCCTGGAATATCTGGATGTTTTTCCTTTTTTCTAAAATTTTAGTTTATCTTGTTTTAAAAAAAAGGCAAAGTAATACAGGTTATGAGACATCAAACCACTGTGGAGAAGATGTTCATCAGAACTCCTACCACTCCAGAATAACCATCACTAAACACCAAATCCAAACTGTGCAAACTTCAGAAATACTTTGAGTAAAGGGGATGTATTCTAAATGGTCTATTTCTGTAAAAATATAAAATGGTAACTATTCAGTCTTAATGGAAGAAGTAAGTTGATGTAAAGCTGAAGTCATTGCTATTCTTGACATAAACGTCTCTTCATCCCGATGGATTTAATCCCTTAAAAGCCCTTCTAAGTTATTAAAAGAAGTTGAAATAATATGGGGAAGGTTGGAAAAAAATTAGTGTTCCTGTATTTTCTCCTCTACCATGAAAAATGGACTCACCCCCACGTGAGATGTAGAGCATGTGCATGCATGCACACATGTGAGACGTGGCCCCTGTGTGTGTGCATACACGTGTGTGAGAAGTGGACCATGTGCATATACATGCACATATGGGAGATGAAGATTGTGTGAGTACACACACATGTGAGAGACCTAGACCGTGTACACATGCACATGTGTGTGAGACGTAGACTGTATGGATGTGCACTCATATGTGAGAGACAAGGGCCGTGCATGTGCAAACCTGAGTGTGAGAAGTAGACTGTGTGCATGTGCACATGTGTGTGAGAAGCGGGCCCTGTGCATGCACTCGTGCCTGCGTGTGAGAAGTGGACCGTGTTCACGTGCGCGTGTATGTGTGTCTTGAGGCTGGGGTCTGCAGTGTCTGCACCATGAAACCAGCCCCCGAGAGACTTCACCCTCAGCATGGGTCTTCTGCTGGCCGCCACCCCTTTTACTGTGGCCTCGCCATCTTACCTGATGTGTTTTGATCTCTTAGCCAGTTGATTTTATTATCAAGGGGTTCTTTTTCACACGCGCCATGGGTCTCTGTGATTTTCTCTCTGGCTGAGAACGTCTGTGTTTTGCTTTTCTTCTCAAAGGAAAACTTGGCTGATAGTGCGTTCACACAGTAGTGGGTCACACACTTTGTCCTCTTTAGAGCCCGTCCCACGCTTTCCTTTCCACGGCTCGATTCTGTGATGTGGTGGGCCTCCCTGGCCACGGAAGTGCACCGGTGCTGTGTTTCCTGCGTTGTGCTTGCGTGAATGGGGCCATCGACAGCCTGGTCTCTGCTTTGAGGGCCAGGATGCCTCGTGGCATCCTCGGGGCACGTTTGCCCAGAGCACTGCTGGGGTTAACCATGGCTCTCCGGCGGACCACGTCTGCACGGTGGATACCGTTTAAACACGTTTACTTAGGTCTCAGTCACACAGTCAGGGTGTTTCTCGGTGTCGGGGTTTGGTACAGGTGTGCGGAACCCACTGTAGGCCTGTTCCCGCCCTGGTTCTTAGTCCTTACTTCTTGTCCGAGGCGCCTCGTTCGTTCTCTCCAGGCTTATTCTGTCTCCTTTTCTGTTTTGACGTAAGGATGTCTGTCGCATCTCCTCTCAGCCATGCCGCTTCCCCGCGTCATGGATGCTTTTCGATCCTATTTGTTATTGTTTCTCTGGCTCTCCTGATCTCATTTCCTCCCTTTGATGTCAGTGTGCTTCTCTTGAATCTTCTGTGTCAAGAACATGGCTTCAGTTGTGTCTCTTCTGATGCTTGCTCGTCCCGACCGACTCCCCAAGTCCCAACTTTGTTATTTACATCTTTGATTCCTTGTTGAGAAAGCAGTTGGTTTTGCTGTTCGCTTCTCATTTTCTGATGACCAGAAGGACAGTGCTGGATGCAGCTTCTCCCCACCGTCTGTATCCAGAAGCCTCATACTTGACACTGTGCCAACCAGAAGCCTGCTGAGCCACTTTTGAACAAAAATAATTTCATGTTATTTCCATGGGTTTATTTTTCATGTTTATCATTTTTAGCTTGATCTTTGGCAACAAAATATTTAAATAATAATTATAGTTTTTCAAAAATTTCATCTGTAGAAATGCTTTTATGACACGCCCTTATTTATCAGAGTTCTTTTGTTTATGAGGTGCTCTGACATAACATAAAGTATCTTGAAATCTCTAAGTTTTAGAGACAAAAAAGGAAAAAAGCGGAAACTCGTCTTAAGGGTAAAACAAATAATATCTTAGGGTGGATGCAAGCATTGCTGTGCTGTTCCAGCTTTCAGAACAGTGTTGAAGCTCTGTGAGCTACTAGCGGTCACGAGCTCGGCAGGAAGCAAGCAAGCCATCTCTTTCTGTATTCCTCTAGAGTATATGCAGGTAGAAGTCTCCCCCAGAATTTCTGTGAGTGTTTCAAGGCCGGGAAGCGAGGAACAGATCTGTGATTGTGAACCTTGAAGGATCAGATCTGAAGGCTCGGCGGTGACTCGGCACCGCAGGTGCCCCAGCAGCCTTGGCCGGGAAAGGGCTCGGTAGAGGAACGTGTTTGAGCTGGAAGCAGGACAGGAAGAACCCGGTAAACTGACTCTTCTCTGAAAGGTGCTCATTTCCCTGGGTAGTCAACTATATCCGTACCCTTCCTTCTGGGGACCGTGCTGAGCCCCCATGGCGATTTCCTCGGCTTCTGTGTACCTGTCTCAACTCCTGACATCACCCCACTTTACAGATGAGGCTTCCAACGAGGCGTGAGGACAGGGTTTGCTCCTTGGCAATCAGACCCCAGAGCTCTTTTGTTGCCACATTTAGAAAAGAGAGCTACACAAATACGATTTTTCTAGCTGACTTTCAAAGAGCATTCTCAGTACTTCCTTATGGTCTTATGACCTCATGCTATAATTAAGGGGAATGAGGTCTCAGTGAGATAGTCACAGTGAGCGTGTTTAACTAAACCCATGCTGAGAAAATTGTCTGCAAGAAATGAATGGTTTGCATTAAAAAGAGCCAAGCTTTAACAGAAGACCAGATTTTAGTAGGGCACAATATTCAACAGCTCCTTAGGAATGGTTCCTGGGAGGTAGGCAAGGTCAGCAACACGGGAGAGTGTCTGCTTTCCCTTTCTGGGTATGGGAGGGGTGTGGTCAGCACTGTCCACTCGGGGAGGGTCTGGTGCCCTGGGAGGGGGTATGGGTGCCCCACAGTAGGGGGCCCACAGGTCCCAGGGTGGAGGGGCATGTGCCCCGGGAGGGGGCCCTGGGTATCCCATAATAGGAGACCCGTGGGAGAGGACAGCCTGGGTCAGCAGGAAGCGGAGTCATGGCTTCTATTTAACTCGAAGATTTCTCTTATTCTGCTAGGAATTTGCTCTGTAAAGCACCCGAGATCTCTGCTCCCCATTCATCTCAGCCTGCCCCACGTGCAGAACGGGCCTTGTCTCCTGTGTCTTGAGGCATATAGTCTTTGCTTACAGAACCCCGGCACTTTGCAAGGGAAAGTGAGACTCATTTCAGAGATTATTCTCTAAACTAGAGAACAATCAATAGCAAAGGCCCATCTGTTTTCTCAAAATTGCTTTACAGGAGACTATACTGGCCGTGTGTTTGTCACTGACAAGCCCCTAGGGTGTTTGCAGTTTTGCACACTTGATTTCACACAACTGAAGAATAATCGTGTAGTTTGTCTTTCAAAACAAGTTTCCAAGTACTGCTTTAAATAAAAAAAAATAGTGTTATGGCTTCATTGCAGTTCTTTTTGTGGTTCCTATCAATGAGCTGAAGAATTATGTACAGTAGACTATTATTTTAAGAATATCGTTTATTTGGTTAATTACCAGCTATTTGGGTATAAACACGCATGTATGCGTGCGTGCACACACATGTAGCTGACAGCTCCCGTTCAGTGGAGCTCAATGAGGTTTTTACAAAACTTCTGAGTGCGAGGGCTTAGCTAGGAGGGGACCACCTCAGGGGTGTGGTTTGAGGGACCTCAGAAAAATACCTCTGCAATTCCCTGCCTTACTTACTGTTCTTTCTCCTTTCGGAATTAACTCCTGAGGGTTTTGAATACTTTTTGTTCTAACAGCCCCCAGTTACACTTAACCAAAACCTCGGAAATCTCACCTGGAAAGCACTTGGGTGTGATTTCCCTCGGGGTGTAGGTACAGGTGGGGCGACAAGCAGGGGACTCAGACAGGCGGCCCGGGGGTTGGGGTCACTGTCGAGGGGCCGGGAGCCCGCGACACACGGTCTCGCATACGGGTGTGTGTGAATGTTGTTAACGGGGTTTCTCTTGTTCTTTAGCTCTTCGTGTGCAGATGGATATGGGAGCACGTTCTGAACTTGAGAGTGGTTCCGGGAGTGGCTTAGAGCAGGGAGTACAGCCTTCAGAGGAGACACGGCCTTGAGGCTGCTGCACGGGCTCTGGGGACAAGGGCCAGGGTGTGGCGAGCACCTGCAAGCCCGTCTGATGGGCTCCGAGCTGAGCTCTGCGGTGCACTCTTGGTGTTGAATCTTGAACTGCCACCCGTGACCTGCTCCTCTGATAACTGTTTGTCTTCTGTCCCTGATGAGCTTAAACACCTGCCCACGTTCCTCTTACAGTTCCATCTGTTTCTGCAATTAAACAGGAAACACTTATGGGGACCTGTTTTAAAAACTGATACATCTTTGGGGGCGCCTGGGTGGCTCAGTGGGTTAAAGCCTCTGCCTTCGGCTCAGGTCATGATCTCAGGGTCTTGGGATCGAGCCCCACATTGGGCTCTCTGCTCAGCGGGGAGTCTGCTTCCCCGCCCCCCCTCCTGCCTCTCTGCCTGCTTGTGATCTCTCTCTGTCAAATAAATAAATAAAATCTTAAAAAAAAAACCAAGGGAAAAAAAAAAACCTGATACATCTTTGGGCAAAAGTGCCCCAAACACATGCCCCTGGCTCTGGAGACCGGTGGCCCCGGGAGCTCTGTCTCCCTGTCCCTGGGAGCTCCTGTCTGCGGTAGGTGACTGCAGCCTACCTCTGCCACGTCACAGTGCAGATTAAGACAACAGCCGGGTGCTTGTTAAATGCTTGATGATTTAAAATGTGTATCTTATTTAACCTCCTGACACTGTGTGAGGCCCCTGCCAATGCCATTCCGACTTTATGCCGGAAGAAGCCTGGGCAGGCGTTTTCCATCTTGGTGTGGCTAATAAATGCCGAGTCACGATGCCCTGGTTCCGCTGGCCCCCAGACGCTGGTTCTCTCCGGTATACCAGGATTTATTGCTGGTTTGTTCAAAGTCCCACGCTGCTAATCCTTTCCCTGTGAGTGGTCAGGAGCTCCCTGTATATATTTGAAACTAAGTCATCGATGTGAAAAAGTTAAGAAGTGTTTGTTAAATGCCTATTGGCTAGTCGTGTGTGCAGAATACAGCAGAGCATTGTAGCATCTTATAACCTGATGAGAAAAAGCATATGCACAGATGAACGAACCGGAGAGGATCGCAGAGGTTCTCGTGCCGGCTGCTGGAGCTGAGACCGTGATCCTGCGGAGTCCCAGCTAGAGAGAGCTCAGCGCATGATGATCCCTGGGGCTGGAGTGGGACCTGGGTCTTGAACACAGTTCAGGGTGAGCACATGAGAGGAGGCACAGGGCCTTCCAGGAGGACAGAAGCGTCAGAAGGGGTGGGAGCTGGGGGCGTGTGTCTCCGCAGCAGAGGTCCCCTGTGGTGCTCCTGCACACTGCTCACAGCGGTCATGAGTGGCCCTGACGTGGGATGTGCTGGCATGTCCTTGCTAAGAAAGCAGACAGATGGTGTTGTCCCCCTCTGCTATGTCTAGGCACCAGTGGTGACTTGTCTCCTTGTGTCACAGAGGGTGACATACACCAGGGCTCTGGAGAGCATCCCTGCATCCGCCTCTGCTGGGGCTGTGTCCTCCTCGGTCTCTGCACAGCACAGGCTCGTCCTGTCCCGGCCCTCAGATGGCCTGAGTTCAGGGCCGGTGATCTGTAGTCTGTTTTGCCAAGAAAGTTTTGCCCTGCCAGTTTTGCCAAGAAAGTTTTATCGGAGCTCGACTATACCCATTGCTTCATGTTGCCCAGGGCTATTTTCCTGCTACAGTGATAGTTGGGGCAGAGAAGGTTCTCTCAAGGGCCTCTTACAGGCAACGCCTGACCCCTGTCCTCACTGCCCCTCTGTAGGTGTGACCTACACCTACATGTGACCACGGGGTATCTCCCTGTGGCTCTGTTTTGCATTAAGTTGGGAAGTTCTCCTGTAAAGACATCACAGGCAGTGTCTTGCGGGTCGGCTCACCAGCTCTCGGATGCTCTGTAAGCGTGCGCACACTCCTGTGCTGGGGTTGACCAGCAGCCCCAGCAGCGAGAGAGCCCAGAGACCGTGGTTCTTGTCCTGCCTCGCTCTGCACAAACTGGGCTGGAGGCACACGTTCCTCTTGGCAGAAATTAAAGCAAATTCATCCTCACAGTCAAGTAATGCATGATATTTAACCGAAGTTCGTAATTTTTGTGTTAATTGGCTACTTTATTCCAGACCTTATTCTTGGGGGTCTTTTGTTACTTCAAAGGAGACACATTTCAACTGTCACTTCCGCTAAAACATCACTATTTGAGATTTCGTCTTCCTGCCCGTTAAAGGACTGGTGTCTTGTGTGTGATTTACTTTCCAAACTTTGAGATGCCACATGAACCATGGCACGCTGGCACAGCTGGAGTAGCTGGTCTGGAGAACGGTGGGAAGGCGGGTCCGGCACTCCTGGCGGGGAGACCCACACGGTGCTCGTGGGTGTCGGATGTTCTTGAAGCCCGGGAGGAAGCCGCTGAGCAGGTCAGTCCTGTTACACATGCTCTTGGCCCGTCCTATTTGGAAGAGTCATTTGAGTGTGTGCAAGTCCCGTCATCCTTGTCAAGACTGCTCACTATCATGCAGGCGTTATTCTTTTATAGTGAATAGGAACCGCGTTTCTTCCCTGAGAAACTCGCCACGTCACGTTGCCTTCTCACACGTGCGTACGGGTGGCAGCTCGCTGTTGGAGCTCAGAAACCTGTCTCCCTCATGTGCCAAGATTTGAGGTGATGGTCCCCAGGCCAGCGTGTCTCCCCTGCAAAGTATCACCACCCGGGACAACTCCACAAAGTAAGATTTTCGCCCAGAATCTTATGTAAAAGAGAATTCTCTCTGTATCTTGAGTGTAACCTTTGCCCTCTGTGGACAGGGTTCGAGAGCAGCTTGCCGTCCTCATCTGCTGGTGGAGGCCACTTCTGGGCGTGAAGGTGAGTTAGTAATCCCCACATCTGCAGGGGAGGTGGCTTACTTTCCTTCAGATTCTGATGATTGTAGACTTTGCTGCGGTGTGGTTATAGGCATGAGTGGAATTTATGTTTTGGCCATACTGTCCCACCTGTTGCTTCTGCCGAGCTAGGGACAGAGGTAGGATTGGCAATCCAGCCTTCGGCCGAGGATGAGACACCTTGATGACATCTGGGCCGCGGGGGCGTGAGCGCTGACACCTTACAGGGACAGACTCTCCCGCAGGTCCCCATCCCAGGACAGCCTGTGTGTGTGCTTGGAGGGGGAAGGAGCCATGGTACTTCAGTTGTCAACACGGAAGACACTGACCACGATGCAGACACAGACGTTACTGTGAGATGGGCTCCGAGCTGTGCTCGGAAACTACTTCTGCAGAGTCCGTGCATCATTTTCCAGTAAAAAGTAAATTATACAATTATTTAAGCATTTGAATAGTGGGACGGCTTCTGTGGACAGTCTTGCAAGTAGTAGGTGAACTTGTTCCTTTGTCTGCTTTAGAAAAATGGGGGGGCCATCCTCTTACACAGAAGATGCTGAGGTTCTGGGCTCCAAAGTAGCCAACTGTGACGGGAGGCAAGGAGACATGCCAGGGTGTGGCCAGGAATTGGTAGAAGAGCCCAGAAGAACCTGTGCTCTGTCGGGTGCTCAGACTCCTTGAGGCACTTGCTGGCCTGAAGGTGGGCTTCTCTCCCTCAGCGAGTATTTGCTGATTTCTTCCCTGAGCACAGTGCTCAGGTCTGTCCTCTTAGGAGCAAGAGCTTCCACGTGGCTACGGTTTTGGGAAACTTTCACACACATGGTCTCCCCTCATTTTGCACTTGGAGAGCAGGTGGGGGTCTTGGGACTTGTGACCATGCGACGGGTTAGCTCCATTGGTGTTTGTGTGAGACTTGGGGGTGCTAGCTCCAGTGTCACCCACACAGTAGGCCTTCACCAGGACCGTGCTGCTCATACCCTATTCTTAGGAGTCGAGTTCAAAGGAACCAAAACCCAGTCAAACTGTCTTAGGCAAAAATGAGGCTGGTTCTCTGGCCATTGGGAGAGTCCTTCCAGAACTCGCAAGGCACGGAGGAGGGCGCTCACATCCAGCTCTGGCTTTGCAGGACCTGAGGGTCCATACTCGAGATGCAGGACATAGTCCGTCTGCAGACTTGTGATTGCCGGAAGAGGGAGTCCGTGTGGCTCCGGGGGGCCAGCATCCACCCGCCTCACCCTCATTCACATGGCGGCTGGTCAGGGTCCCTGAGAGCAGGCGGAGTGATCACCAGAATCCCGCTGCAGGAGGACACGTGGTTAGTCTACACCTTCCCTAGCTGGAGAGACTGCGAGGCACGGGTGGAAAAGGTTTACCAAAAGTCAGCTGGTAAGGAAGTGTCCGATCGCGAGTGGAAATCTGTATTGGGTTATCGTAGAATTCCTCACCCGTGATGGCCTTCCGTTTATTGAGTCTGTATCACTGCTCTGGGAACAGGTGGGAGTGGCCAGGATGCAGAGTCTAAGGGCTGCCTCTGGTGGGAAGAGGCTTCGTAGGAAGGGTCCTGATATGTGGAGTTGCTGGTGTTTCTCAGGCGCAGAGAGATCAGTAAGATACCAGGCGTGGAACACAGCATCGTTTGTGTCTTGCGTTTGTTCAGAGAAAAACGGATGAAATGGCCCCCTCTGCTTCCTGATGACAGGAGTGGTCTAGGGCACACGGCGCGGTTGGGGCACCTGTTTGACAGCATGTTGTTGGCGGTGAGATCAGCCTGCCCAGTGCGCCTCACATCCCCGGGCTAGTGTTTGGAGTGATTTTCCCCTAATTATAGACTCACAGATTGTGGGCAGGCAGAAACCTATCTTGGCTGTCTTGACCTCAGGCAGCCAGAGGCCTGGGAAAGCTGATATGATAAGGAGAGACAGGGAGACAAATAATTCTCTAAGTCGGTGAGAACTCAACCACAGAGTCCACGAGACGTAAGTTCAGGTGATTTTTCTGAGAGCTGGTTTCCTATGGGAGAGACCCCGTGGGGTCTCTTGGCCATGTGTCTGTAACAGTCTGGCCAGTGTGGGGCAAGGGCGCGTGCGGCTTCCTGTCCTTGTGATGGGCCGTGTGGACCCATCACCATCCAGCTCCCTGTCGTGCCCGTCCCTGGGCAGCCTCGTGGGACGCCACCTTCCCCGCATCCCTGCTGCTGCGGCCAGGTTGCAGGTGTCGGGGAGGGAGCTGTGCAGTCCCCGTGAGTGAACTGGTTGCTGGTGACCAGGAGGTACAGGGGCAAGTCCAGAACAAGGCATGAGGTCCCCAAGCCCTGTCCTCTGTCCCTCATGTCCTCTCACCCCCGGGGAGCAGAGAATCTGATGCAGACGTAGGCGCTCTTTCCCCGTTGGCAGTGACGTTCTTCAAGAAGGGTCGTCCATTCCCGCTGAAGTCAGTAAACTCGAGGAGCGGTCAGGTGTAGCCCACGTGGAGGGCGACTTGGAGGCTGTCCCCGTGAGCAGGCTAGTGACCGGCGTGTGGCGAGAGAAGGGGCCTCGCACACTGGCATCTCGACTGAGGGACTGAGGCACAGGGTGCTCCTTGCCAGGCGTCTGTGTGACGCTGGCTTTCCGGCTCTCCAGGGACACAGTGCCACTGACAGACTTACCGTTTAGTGCGGAAGCTGAGGGACAAGGGACAGACCCCCTCTGAGGAGAGGAGAGCATGGGGGGGGGCCACTTGCAAAGTGCAGCGGTCACATCTGAATGTTAGCTTTTACAGTTAAGGAGTTCTTTTAAATTCTGGATGATTCTTTCCAGAAGACGCGTCCCGACTCCAGAAAGGTCAGGGCATTTGAAGGTACAAAGCAGAATCTCATTTGCAGGGGTTCAGTGGAAGGTGTTCTTCACACCTGCCGGGCTCTGTGGCTGTTACTGGCTTGGTGGGGGGGTCCTGGCTGGGCCGGCCTCCCCTCTGCAGTCATGGGCTGCAGACCGGTTCAGACCCGACAAGGCGGTCTGCTGGACCACGTGCTCAGGGGGGCTGCTTTCGTGTGCTGGCTGCACGCATGGACGTGGCAGGTCCCCGTCCTTCCACACGGGCCTGGCCGGGCCCCAGTGTGCACTGTGGTTTTGTTGCCAGCACGAGCCCTGTCTGCACCATCTGTCCTGCACCCGGCCACTCCTCTGCCGTCACGCGTGTCCCCGAGGTCGCTTCTCACATGACTGCGGGGGGGGGGGGTCCCGCTCCCAGGGCAGTGCATACATTCCTGTCTTCAAATACTCCTTAGTTCCTCCATCTGCAAGTGCTCAAACATTACCCTTTTCATAAAGAGGTTGCAGCCCACATGGCCAGCAGATTCCTGGCTGCCTGCTCCTTGTCATGAATGTCATGAATGGGGACAGCTGTGGGCTTTTGTCTGTCTCTCTTGACCTCCAGCCACTGGTGTTCATTTGCCTCCATCCAGCTTCCACGGGGCAAGGTGGGGACAGCATGTGTCCAGCCTGGGTGGGACAAGGTACTTGTGGCTTGAGCTCTCAGTGGATGATGACTCCCCCGTGGGAGATGCCCGAGCCTCTCTCCTGCATCACCGGGTCTCCCTTGGCAAGAGCAGCTGTGGGCATGGGGTTTTCCCTTCACATCACAGAGACGTGGGGGCCTAGGGGGCCCTGTGGCCTTTGAACTGGTGACTTTCTTCTGCTGGGGTGGTGGGGTTAGAGGCAGAACCGAGTGACAGGAAGGTGACCCATGCTCTTACACCCCGATGGGGGTGGGAGTGGTGCGGCGGGTTTGTTTTCTGTGCCCGTGCAGGAGGGGTAGAGGTCCCCATGCTGCTTTGCAGAACTCCCCTGTGCAAGATGAGCCTTGTAGAGTGCCCTGTGTCTCAGGGGGCTAGACCACATGAGCCCCAGTGCCCCTGTTGTTGAGATTAAAGACTGACTTGTTCAGGAGTGCAGTCCTGGGATACAGTCTGGGTGACGGGCCAGACTGTCTGAATTCAGGAGGCATGTGATGTGGGCATCTGCATTATCTAAGATTCTGCTTCTTTCCAGGTCTGCAGTGACCCCCTGCTCTCTCCATGCTTGCACTCGGGCACATGCGCGCACACGCACATGGAAATGCAGCCACCGTATGTGTCTCGTGTGTTCACACGTACATGTGCACGTGTGCTCACAGCCATAATCACAATGACCTGCACCTGGAAATAGGCCTGACGGGGCATCTCGATTTTGTGGGCTGTGTGTCCAGGGGTGAACCTGTCTTCCCCAGCATGTCAGCCCTGACTGGGGTCTCCTAGAACGTTCTCACGTCATGGCGTGTGTGGCTCTCTAAGGAGCGGCCTTCCTTCTCCCCGTCCCCCACTCCTGGCCCCGCCTCACTGCCCATCCCCACCGTGCCTCTCGCTGCTTGAGCTGCAGCAGACCCGGTCTGCAGGCTGTTTGTGATGCTTCTCCCTCGGGTCCCTGTCTGTTTAGCAACCCCTCGCTCTAAACTTGCTGTGTGCCAGGCACTGGGATGGCAGAGATTCCTAACATATGGTCCTTTCCAAAGGAGCTCATTTTCTAGTTGGAAGAAGGACACTAGACAGTAAGGCTCCTGTGACATAAGCGAGTATGGGAACAGAGACAGCTGTCCTGGCAGCTCAGCAAGGGACCCTCCGGTGCAGGTGGCCGGTGTGTCAGGAGAGGCAGGCAGCCAGCCTCGCGTGTGGTGTCCTGGCCCCAGCGTACTCCCAACAGGAGCGTGGAGAATCCTTTCTGACATTTGGGTCCTGCCTGATCCTGCAAAGCCGCCTCTCCCGCTGCTAATGTTAGAGCCATGCTTCCTGGCTTCTGACTGCTGTTTTAATTTACGTTGTTAGGAAGAGAGAAGAGGGATCCAGGAGACAAGGGGTGCAGCTGTCCTGAGAGTGGGTGCCTTTCATGATAACAGAGGGAGCCCCACAGCTGGTGCAGTAGCTTGCAGCCCAGGTCGGGGTCCCAGCAAAGGGGAGGGATGTGGCATGGAAGCCGCTTGGAGGCGGTGGTGAGGCCATGGGGGGCCGTGGGGTTGGGGGGTATGGTGCACGCAGCCGGCCACCCTGTGTGAGCCCACTGTCTGTCGTCCCGGTAACCCTGCTGTTCACAGCCCTCCCCGCCCCGTGAGGGGTGTCAGGTGCTGGAACCCCGAAGCGCAGGTACTCCGCTAACATTTCACTGTTTGGGTTTACAGATGATGGTGTGGCTTCCCCGAAGCGCCCTCAGGGTGAGGTCACCCGGGACCCGGCGGTAAGTGCACTCTCGTCCCCTCTGCCTGCGGTCGGAGCCACTGATCGTGCCACAGATCTTTCTAATGGTCTCCTGTTCTTTGCAGGTCACTTACACGAAGACTGTTTGCTTCATTCGTTGCCACACTCACCTCCACTTCGGCAAACTGAGAAACAGTACAACAGGGGCAGAAGAACACAGGAAGTTCCGTTACTGTTTAGCTATTTTGTCATTTTGTATCAAAATACTGAAAGCCGAAATTAAACCTATATAAAATATCAGGTGTGACTCAGGTTTTCTTTTTTAACTTTAGCTTTGTGAAGGTGTAAGTGACATAAAATTGTAAGAAACATCCATGAGTATCGCGGTGACCTAGTATGTGTACACACTGTGAAGGGTCCCCACCGTCTGGTTGACGTCCAGCACGTTCCCTTGTTGGCGGAGAGAACAGTTGAGATCTCAGTCTCTCAGTGAGTCTCATCGCGCATTAGTGTTCCTGACCTGTCCCCATGCTCCAGTGCGGTCTGCAGGCCCGGCTCATCCTACAGCTGAGGGTTTGTGGCCTTCTGCGCTCACTCCCTCCCTTGCCATATCTTGCACTGAGGACTTTGACCTGTGTCCTGCTTTGTTTGTAGATTCCTCGCATAGGTGACGCGTGCGGTATTTGTCTTTCTCTGACTGGCTTATCTCACTGAGCAGGAGGCCCTCAGGGTCCATCTGTGTTGTTAGTATGGCAGGATTTCCTTACTTCTCTCGGAGAGAAACATCCCTCTGTGTGTGTGTGTGTGTGTGTGTGTGTGTGTGTGTGTGTGTGTGTGTAAATATACATAAGCATATTTGTGTATTTATTTACACCTGTGCCCCTTCTTGTTTATTCGTCTGTTGGTGGACACTTAGGTTGTTTTCCTAATGGCTCAGATTTCTTATTCAAACAAAGCAGCACATTTATATATAAATCTTTACGTATAAAAATATGTATAGATTAATATTTCAGTGTTAATCATGTGTATTTTTTCTTTAGCTATTTTATTTATGAAAATGCCCACAAGATTTAATCAAGTTTTAAAATGACATTGTGACTACTGCCCCCCAACAAATATGTTCTCGTTGCTCCCTGTGTTTGAAAATCTAAAGGTTATCACTCAACATTGGAACTCTCTTTCCTCTCTGGTATGTCCTTTGTATAAATGATTAAAAATCATCCATGTTTTGTGCTTAAACGTCACCCAAGTAAGGATCATACTGGAGAAGCGGATATGATTCTCCTCCACGCTGCTTTATGGGGCAGGTGCGTCTGTGATGGTCAGGTCTCCTTATCTCCAGAATTCAGTTACGGTTTGTGAAGTGTGAGCTACTTCTCAGGCAAAGTAGGAAGCAGGAGGACTTGAGACTTGGCCATATGTTACCATCCTGTGACACGCTGGACTACAGGCTGACCACAGACCAGCATGCTGGGAGCTGTGCAGTACTTCTGGTGGAGTGCGGGTTCGGGGCCGGGCAGGGTGCTCGATGCGGCAGTCTCAGGCCGCGACATGGCTTGGGACAGCGCAGTGTGCTCCCACACCCACAGGGAGGGGCGAGGCAGAGAGCCTCTCAGAGGCAGGTGAGAAGAGTGGTGCCCGAGGTCGGGATGGGCCAGGTCACTTTGCCAGCCACCGTAGGGAGCTCGGGCTGTGAAAGGCCCAGGAGGGCCCTGGTGGGTCACTTACTGCATGTCCTCTGGTGAGATCTATCCTCTGGAAGCCCCCGAGGCCACTGGGAAGAGGCTGGCCAAGAGGTGTGCGTGGAGGACCCGGGGGTGGGTGGTGGGGTGCTCTGGCAGTCCCCAGGGTCCTGTGGTGGCCAGCGCC
>CM053604.1:168962389-168980101 GCA_028646535.1 Procyon lotor | reverse complement strand
TTGGGGTTTAGAGGATGGGGGGCATCGGGATGTCACAGAAGCTGCTGGAGGGAACAGAGAAGGACTTGGGGTTTAGAGGATGGGGGGCATCGGGATGTCACAGAAGCTGCTGGAGGGAACAGAGAAGGACTTGGGGTTTAGAGGTTGGGGGGGCATCGGGATGTCACAGAAGCTGCTGGAGGGAACAGGATGCTGTGGTCAGCGTGTCCCACTGTGAGGGCGTCTGGTCCTCCTCAGGCCAGAGGCTGTTGCCTGGCTGGGGGAGGCGGCAGGAGACCCCAACACCAGCAGCTTCACTGAGGCCACTGAGGATGGACTGGGGGGAGGGTGGCGCTCAGTGTCACCTCTGCACACGCTGCTTTGTAAGGCGAGTAGGCTCTTCGGGCTGGTGCAGGGCGAGTGGGGCTGGGAGTGTGTTTCCAAGCTGGACGGGTAGGCACTCGTTTTGAGTTCTGACGGAGGCCGGCAGGAACAACGGGGCCGTGAGCCACAGGAGCGTTGGTGGGGCCCTGAGAAGATGCTGTGGGAAGCGTGAGGGTCCACCGTCACCAGGGCCTAGACCTTCATGTTCAGTGAACTGTAGAAATTGAAAACATCCACTATTTCCTTTTCCAAAGAGTGGTACTTTACGTGCATGGACTGGCTGTTTGCATTACGTCTTCGTCCTTCATACAGTTGACGCACACAAACTGCTTGGGTGCCAAGGGCCAGGGGCACCAGCTTCCCCTGGCCCCCTTTCCATCCTGGTGCCTCGACTCCCCCGGCTCATGTCAGCCCTTTCCAGAAGCAACAGGTGACGATCGTGTTTTCCGTAGCTCAGTCGCTAAGACGCTTTAGTTCTGTTGTAGCTTCTTCCTGACGTGTTATGGAAGTAGTTATACGTATTTTCCAAGTGTGATTCTATTCAGAATTAAGTAGATCGAGGCTCCTGGAACTCTGGTGCTGGCTGCAGGAGAGAGGGCGCTCGCCCGCGGGCGGCTGGCTTCTGTGCTTGGCTGTGACACGCCGCGTGCTCTGTCGTTCCTTAGACTCTTGACGAGAAGCACTATTTTTAAAGCATGGGACCTAAAATGTTCTTCCAAGAATATTTTTAATTTCTAATCTGTAGACCGTGTACTTCGAATGCATTTACATGTGATGCAGTATGTCGCTAGAATAATTCAGAACACACATTCCGGGTTCGTTTGTTTGCGTGGGTGGCTTTGCTGCTCCAGCTCACGCATGTGGCTGTCATGCCGACATCCTCTGAGTGGCCAAGGGCAGGATGCTCTGTACACAGGCTGTGTCGTTAAGGTTTGTTCACGGACCTGACGTCGGCTGGAGCCGTTAGCAGCCGCAGTGCCGCCGTGTGCGGCATCTCCAGGTTCCCCTGGAGGACAGAAGTCCAAAAGGAACCAAGCTGAGCCCTGCGGTACAGGAGGCTCTGAAGACACGTCCGAGAAAGGGCCTGTGGTCCAAGCATGAGCTGCCATCAGATCCCTGTGGCACCCTGGAAAGTGTAAGTTGTTCCTGTTGTTTAAATTTAGAAAAAAGTTATTCAGCCCACGGCCCTGGTATTCGGCTCCTGATCTCTCAAGTTCCTCCGGGCGTGCACTGCAGGAGCCCGTGGTGTTTTCTGAGTGGATGCTTCTGTGGCATCAAGAGTTCCCCCTTCCAAGGGACCCTGTGTGTCCTGCTCTGGCTTTACCAGCCTCCCTCACCATGTGACCTTAGGTTTCCTTTGGAGAAGAGTCTGAGGAAATGAAGCCAGAACTCTTGCTCCCACGGCGTCCAGTCAGGTGGCCTGGGGGTCGCGCCTGGAGCTCTGGGCTGTCTGCTCCTGCTCGAGCCACTGGTTCCTCGTGGCCGGGCTGAGCGGGGCTGCCCCGAGTCTGGCGTGCAGACCCTCTGCACTTAGAAGACGTGGCGGGACTAAGTGAGAAGTGCTTCAGTTAGTGTGTAATTGTGAAGAGTAATTGCACCAGAAATAAAAATCGTCACGATTCCTAGATTCCTCCACCAAATTTAAAACCAATTCTTTTACAAAACAGTCCGTTAGAATCAGGAGTGAACTCCCGGGTGGCCACGGTTTGTCAGACATGGCAGCTGTTTCCTAAATCTGACTCTAACCTACAACGAGCACGTTGGCCCGTCCTTGGCCCCCCGAGCACGTCAGCCCCCCCTCGGTGATGACTCCCTCGTGTCTGCGGGCTTCTGGCACGTGGCCTGTCTGTGCAGATGGGGATGGCGTTGGTCTCCTGGGTCACCATGGCCCGGCGGGTGCTTGGCCAGCTGCTTGGCTGGGGCCCCGGGGCCTCGCTGCTCCTGCAAACAGGGCTGGGCGTGTCTGTGTGCAGGGAAGTCCCTGCAGGACCCCGCGGTCCATGCTTCTGGCAGGGAGACTTCCCTCTCTGCCCAGCAAAGGCCCCAAGCAGAGGCGTTTGTGCACCTGCGAGGGACTCCGAGCCAGACGAGGCCCAGTGGCCCTACTGTGTGGACACTGACAGGCACACTACAAGGCTGACCAAATGTGAGGATGCAGTTTGATTGTGTTGATGGACATATGTCCTGATCCCGTTTCTCTTCTAGGCCCGTGCGCGCTGAAGGTTTTCATGGTGCCCGCAGAGAGCAGTGCTGGGGGTGGACAGCCTGTCCGTGTCCGGGCCGTGGCCTGTCCACAGCGACCACGCTGGCTGCGGGGGTGCTCTCAGCTTTGCAGGGCGGGTGGCGGTGCCTGGTCCATGCACAGTGGCACCCCTGTGCACCTGTCTTGGAAGTGCCACGGTCCTGGGAGTCACACTGAGGGACGGCTCGGGCGCACAGAGTGGACAAGTGTTGCTCACTGTGTCATGCTGGAGGCCGGCGATGTTGCCCACGATGAGAGCGTGGTTGTGCCTCTGTTGGCTGCTCCGTGTTGTGCTCTGACAGCGTGTGTCTGGGGCCCACGCTGGGAGCGGGTGACGATGGTGCCGGGCTCGGCAGCAGCCTATTGGTTTTGTGCTACAGGGGCCGGAGTGAGCTGCAGAGCTTGCCGTCCTGGGGGGAGGGGGCCTGCGGACACGCGGGGTGGATAATGCTGGTGACCATTATCATGCTCACCATGTATGGATAATGCTGGGGACAGCGCCGGTGCATCTCTGCGGCCTCAAGTTCCCACACAGCCTGCTCCTACAGTCAGCGCGGGTCAGCGGCCACTGCTCACAGGAAAGGGGGCAGGCCTGGCTGCCACCTGAGGTCAGGGGCCAGACCGTGCCTGGGGCTCAGATGCCGTGCTCCTGCTGCCTTCCCACAGAGCCCTGCGTTTGTTATGGGGGTTCCTGGACACTCTGGGGGCAGCTAGGGAAGTGTGGGCCGGCCGCGGCGGGGGTGTGTGGAGGCCGTGTGCTCAGCGCCCCGGGCCTCCCGGAGGGCGGGCTCCACCTGACACGGGGTGTTGCAGGGTGATGATGTGGGGGAACGTTCCCTCTTGGTGGAGGGCATGTGGATGTATGTGAGGGCCATATGTTTGGGGACCGACGGGCCTGTCTGGAGCGGCTCTTCCTGGGAAGGTGGGATGCCAGGCCTGGCGGGCTCGTGGAGGCCGAGGTGATCAGGGCTGTAAGGAGCCATCGGCTGCTTGTCTTCCGCAGGAGGGGAGGGCAGCCTTCTCTTTCAGAAGGATCATCCCGGCTGAGAGGTGGCCGTGAATTGGAGGGGCCAGTGCTGGGGGCCGAGGCATTAGCCAGGAGGTCGCTAAGGACGTGGAAATGGAGTAATGCCACAAAATAGAATAATTCTGTGACTCGTTCAGAATTTCGGTGCCCTCAAAGTAACAGAAGATTATTTGCTCCTAATTCCCTGTTGAAGAATACTTTGTCTCTGTGGGAACCAGAATGCAAGCTGACCTTGTGTGGGTGCCTCTGGTCAGCAGCGTCCACGTCCTCCTGTGGCTGGTGCACAGAGGACGCCAGCAGCATCCCTGGGAGCACCCCGTCCTGCAGGTCAGGAAAGGCCGTGCTCGAAGTGCTCATCCCTCGGCACCCTTCCACACACAACTGCAGCTCTGTGTCTGCAGTGCCTGCTGGGCCGGAAGCCGCTCCCGGTTTCTAGGAGAGCCGTCGACCTAGGATTTAGACCGGGGGGGGGGGGGCACACAGACCAGGCACCTCTGTCGCTGTTTGAGGCCATTAAAACAACCAAACCGCAGGCTCTTCGCTGGTCTGACCGACACTGATGTGCTTCTGTGCACATCACTGCTTGCCCTGCCCCACCCTGCGTTTCTGATTCCATGGGTGTGGGGGGCCGTGGCGGCAGGCGATGACTTTTGTTTCGGATGGACTCCCCAGTGACGCTGACATTGCTGGGGACCACGATTGAGAACCGCGGGTCTGAGCCGAGTGCGCAGCTGGGATCGAGGCCTGTGTTTCTAGCATCTGTGATCTTCAAGAGAGTTGATTCAGAAACCAGGAAGGCCCTGGTGGGCCTGGAATAGGCCGCTCAGCTCTGTTATCAACACGTGTCCCCTGTGTGCACAGACGTGTGTGGCCCCGGGCCGCTCCTGTCTCTGAGGACGCTGCGCAGCTGGGGTCCTGAGTCAGAGGCTTGAGTCCCCTTTCTTGTTGCAGCTGTTGTAACTGGATGATTTTGCCAGATAATGTCGTCTAAGACCTGAGGGGCTCTGTTCGGGGCCTTGTCTTCACATTGGTGCTGGATCTCTGGGGTTTGCCGGGCCAGGAAGTAGCGAGCTGAGGACCACTCCCTGACATTGAGGGAGGGAGACAGGAAGACGGCCCACTGCCTCCAGCGACACCCCTGGGGTCCCTGTTAGACACCAGTTTGGAAATCAAGTGGCAGAAGGCGATGATTCTCCAACAGCATTTTATGGGCAATAAATAAATATTAATTCTCAAAAAGTAATCTTGTTCTGAATTTGCTAATTTGGAGAAATTAAAAGTCCTCTGTGCTTTGTGGTTTAATTTCACCACTGTCTTGCCTCTTGTTTCTGCTCTGGAGAGTGTATGAAGTTTGGGCCTCGGAAGGAAGCCTGCAAGCTGGAGAGGGTCAGCATCTGTGCGGGTGGAGGGGACCGTGTGTGTTCATTCACACATCAGCAGCTTCTCGGCCACAACATCCCGCGGTTCCAAGAGAACGTGACCAGTACACATCGTGTGGCCCCTGTATTTGCGATGGCTCACGCACCCCTCCGTCGAGACGGGACGTGCTGCGGCCCCATGGGTCGTATCCAGCTCTGGCCTTGGGGGACCTGGCCTGGCAGAGTGGGCTCAGGATGGAGGAATTGTGACCTTCCAGGGACCCGTGACCTTGCAGGAACCCGTCCCAGCCTGCGAGATGCTCTCACCACAGTGCTTGGCTTGGATGAAACTGGGAATCTCCGTGTGGACACTGGGCAGCGCAGCTCGGAGGTGCTGTGAGTCTGGGATGTCAGCCTCGGACGGGAGAGACGTGAAACCCACGCGCTGCTTCCCATCCTGCCTGACTCCCACGGGTTTCATCCGAGGGCCGCCTTGTGAATCTCCGGACCTGCAGCGTGTGGCTCAGCGGGGAGCAGCCAGGCCCCCCGGACCTGCCCCCACACGGCGCTGTCCCCACAGCCCCCCCAGGCTGGCCAGCTCGTGACCGGCTCCTGCCCAACACACAGACTTTTTCCCCTGTTTCACTAAGGACACGGAGTCTGGGAGGTTTAAATAGCTCACGTCGGCTACGAACATGCGTCCAGTCGCCATACATGGGGACCTCATGTGCCCCAGCTTTCTGGCTTCCCGCCCACACTTCACATTCCTTCTTGTTGCCATCAGTGTGCTGAGGGTTCGCCTGTTTAAACAACGTGCTGTGGTCCTGACGGCTGAGCAGTGGTGCTGGTTGTAACTTCACTGTTGAACTCATGACAACCATAGCTAAACAGATGGGCCTGCCCGTGGCTGCTGGCTCGTCCTTGGAGCCGGGAGCCGTGGCCTCAGCGGCCGGCGCACCTGCGTGTCTAAGGTGCCCTCAAGTCACTGCTGGGTGATGTCATTGGAAGGAACTTGCCAGCAGGAGGGACGTCCTGGAGAGGGCTCTTCCTCCCCTCCTGGAGCGCTGAGTGCATTTCTGGCTATCATGTGGTCCTCCCAAGGGGCAGGGTACCCTGGGATCTTGCTGTGGGTGTAGCTGGGCTCTCACAAATAAGGGAGAATCTCAGTGATGTCAACGCCCGTCCTCAGAGTGAGCGTAGTCTGTGGGAATTTAGGGTGGAAAACAGATCCTCCGAGAGTTAGCTGCTAAAGTGAGTGTGTGTCCCCTAGATGGAGCCGTCCCCCTGCCTTATGAAGCTTGGGGCCCCACATATGTCTGGCAGGGTCTCTGTGGCCTGAGTGTCCGCAGACAGGGGCTCTGGGCAGACCGAGCGGGTAGATTGACCAGTGTGAGCCTGCACGTACTTGGCATGAGGAATCCGGGGTTTCCCAGATGTGCATCACCCACACAGGTGGTTTGTCCCCATCCGCCGCCTGGGGCCAACCGCTCATCCGACGGGGGCTACGGAGGTCAGCTGCCATCGCCCCAGAGCAGGGCCAGCGGGGAAATCCGTGTCCACCCCCGTGCGTCACGATGCCACCAAGGTCAGGACACGTATGGTAGCAAACCAGCAGCGTGACTCCTGAAAAACCAGATCTCAGCTGGGTTCCTTGGAGGATTTAGGAAAAGCTCCTCTTGGCTGCACTGGATTTAATTTCTGACCTTGAATCCTTGTCATATCACTTATTATTTTGTCAAACGGGCCCTCAAAGGACAGTGGTGCACCTGGTCGGGTGTTTTGTGTGCCCTGCTCACGGAGATGGCAGAGGGAAACATGGAGTGTGCCATTGAGTGATGAGCAGCTGGTATTTAGGGAGCACTCAGTGAGGAGTGAGCCTCAGGTGCGGCCCTGGGAGATGAGGCGGGTGGGCCCGGCCCTCATGCCAGCATGTGCACCTGCAGACGGTGACTGTGTCCCTCTCTCACGGCAGCGGACAGGGTGTTAGAGCCTGCTGCTTGGGACAGAAAAGCCAGCAGAAGTTCTCCCAAAAGGTCAGAGAAAAGCACAAAGATGTGCCATTTTTCTATGATCTTGAAAGATGCTTGAGAGTTCCCTGACTGACGGGGGGGGACAGCACTTCAGACGGACGCACAGTGGGGCACCTGGGGTTGCTGGGACTCCCGTGGAAGGTGTCTCCAGCCGCCGTGCAGGGGGATCCTCAGGACAGTGACTGCTGCCGGAGCCCAGCGGCTGGAGCTGAGGGATGGTGCTCGGCCAGCAGGAAAGTGATGGGGCAGATGTGGGGTTCCTCTCCAGGACGGGCTGGCTGGTAGGCGTCAGCAGGTACACAGGGGACAGACAGGGGACAGTTAGTTGGTTAGAGTGGAAGCCTGTCCCGTGACCAGTTCAGAGACACACCCCTGCCCGTGCACTGGATGAATCAATCTCAGGTTTTAGGTGCTGAGCGGGGCCGGGCCCCTCCTGCATCCCTCGCGCTCCTGCCCCGAGAGTGAGCGGCGGCGAGGCCACGCACAGCAAGATGCGTGGTCTGTGATGGGCTGAGGGCTGTCAGGAGGCCGGGCCCATCACCTCAGCCGAGGGACTCTGCAGTCTGCGGACAGTGACATGGCTCGGCTGTTTGTTCCGGTTCTTGGAAACCTGGAGGACTGAGGTTTAACCCGTGGGCAGCGCCATCGGCTTATGCTGTCACGTCTCATATCTCATGGGCTCTCTCTCCCTGTAGGGTCTTAGCCTCAGAGGGTTGGACTCGGTCCTGTGCATCTGTCTGTCCCTTTCCCACGGGTACTTCGTGCAGAATAGAGGCTCAGTGTGATTTTGGGGGGATGGACCAGTAATGCTAGAACTCGAAACACAGCACACCGTGATGTCCGGTCACTCAGCGTCATCCTGGGAGAAGGAGGAGCTTAGATTGTGAAAGGTCAGAAGTGTCCATGATTGCAGACGCGCCCGGCGAGCCTGCCCGTCTCAGGCTTTGTCAGATTCACACAGCCTCAGCCCTGCCAGCGCGGCCCCTTGTCTGGCCCTGCCCCACAGTGCTGCACACGGCTGGGGAGGGGCCCGGAGCCCGGCCTGACGCTGTGCTTCCCTGGCCCTTTGGAGGGCACGTCCCCGCTCCAGATTCGCCAGTGTCGGAGCCCCAGCAGGTCTCTGCTTATAAAGCATCCATCCTCATTGGTGCCGCAGCTCCCCACCCCACCCCCCCGCCCTGCAGTTGGTCCGCCAGGACCTCTCTGCACCACGCATCCCTCGCCCCCGCTGCCTCCTCTCTGTTTCTCAGAAACACCTGCCCTGCGGAGTCACTGTGGTCTCCCTGTTGCTAAATCCAGTGTGATCCCCACCGGTTCCCACCGCGTGTTCCTGTCGACACCCTCTGACGTTCAGGGGTGGGGGTCCTGCTGCCCCCTCTCTCCCTGGGCTCCAGCCTCTCCTGCCTTTCCCCTCCTTCACTGGCGTGGCCTTGCTGGTGGCTCCCTTCCCAGGGCTCCGCCTCGGCACCCGGCTCTCCCTTCTCCCCTTTCTGCCCACCTGCCCCCCATTGGGTGGGCCCTGCTGTGCAGCTTCAGGGCTCATCAGAGACGGCTCTCCCGTCATGACTGGGAGAGCCCAGCCTCTGCCTGGAATGTGTCCTCTACACACGATGCGGAGGCCCCAGCAGAGACTGGCTTGGGGCAAAGCTGCCACTCCTCTGTCTGGACCACCTACTGTGGTTAACTGATGTTAACTAATCCAGGCTAACTGAAGTCAGTGAACCACAGCTAACTAGCCATGACTAACTGAGTTTAACTAGGGTCAACTCTGGTTAACTAGCCAAGGTCAAGTGGTTAATTAAGGCTAACTAACCAAAGTTAACTAAAGTGAACCAACCAAGGTTAACTAAGGTTAGCTAAACAAGGACAGCCTGGGAGCCTGATGCCTTCCACCCTGTTGGATCTAATTCCACACTCTGTCTGTGTGCCCCTGGCCTCCCGTGGATCCGGGTCTGGCCGCCGTCATCCATCCCCTGGCTTCTCTGCTTCCATCAGGTAACCCAGTAGTCCAGGGATCCTTCAGTGATGTGACAGGTTAAACATGTCTTTGAATAGAACCCCAGTGGCTTCCCATCTCGCTCCCTGGAGGAACTGAAGTCCCCAAGGGTCCACGAGGCTTGTTGGGTTGCACCGACTGGTGCCCTGGCCCAGGCGCCCCTTTCTCTTTTCACTGGGCTCCAGGCACCCTGGTTTCCGAGTCACTTCCTCATCATAGTGCACTTGGTTGGTCCCTGGCCTGGGTGTTCCTGCAGGTGTCCACAGGAAACTCAGCCCGGCCCCGCGGGTCTTCCTGGTCTACGCCAAGCTCAGCCCGGCCCTGTGTGCTGCCCACTGCCTCCTCCCGCTTTCCCCCTGGTCTGATTCTGCCGCCACCATTTGACGTATCATTACATGTGTCACGGGCCCAGCACCGCCATCTGTTTCTTCCTCTTATCTGCCCACAAGGACATGAACATACTGGTTTTATTTCTTACTTCAACTGAATGTCAGCTCCAGGGTACAGGTCTTCTCCGTTGGGCTCCCTCTTCTATCCAGCACCTGGAAGGGTGGTGCTTAATAGGTACCTGTTGATAGATGGGGTGCGGGACACTCTGAGGCCCTCAGAGACAGTGTGCCTACCCAGGATTCTGCAGAGGGCCACACGGCCACTGTCAGGCCTGTGTCTGTGACCCAGGCATCACGGGGCTGGGTTCCACGGATGTCAGGGTGGGAGAGGCAGGAGGTTGGCTTTAATAGGTAAAGGAGGGGGGGATGAGAGTATGCAAGAAACATGCTATTCAGTTTTATTGAGGCCTTTTTATTAAAAGTAATGAAAAGCAGCCCAGCAGTATGAAAGCTGTCCAGTTACTTGTAAATTAGTGGCAAATAGAATAAAGCCAGGCATTTATTAACAGACACATTATTTTTGATGCATAATGTGAGTTTAATTACTTTTATTTCCCTACTGCTTTCATTTCTGTTCTGCCTTTAATGCGATCTCTAATTGGGTGCAGTGGAATCTGTATATTATGAAAACATTTGCTTTGCTGTTTCCGTAAAAATGTCAAAATTTGTATCTTACCACGGTGCACTCTATTTCACATCTAGGCAGGAAGTAGTTTCTTTTTTTTGGTTTGGGTTTGTGACCTAACCCCCCACCCAGTTCCCCAGCTGCTGTGCACCGAGCACTCAGTGTGCGTGGACACAGCACTGGCTCACCGTGTCGTCCTCTGCTGGAGGGGCCCCAGGTAATGGCACGGTGAACTGCGGGCACCGGACACTGCTGTGCCTGCTCCGTGCGGAGGCCCACGAGGCGTGTGTTAGTGCACATGGACCGCTCCCTCTCTACCTCCCACTAAAATCTTGCCTGAAGCAGGTTTATCTTCCATCGAGCTCCTGATGAGCAGAAAGGCTTGTGGAATGTGGGACGTTTGGTTTGCTAAGTTTCCCGCCAGCTTTGGGGTGCACCTACAACCCCATTGGTTTCCTCCAACCATTTCTGTCAGTGCCTCGTCCGCACAGCGAGTGTGCGGTGCTGTGCACAGATGGAGACCTGGGCTGCATCTGCTTCCCTCTCTATGAGAGCCCCACTGAGGTAGAACTCACACTCCGGAAGTCACACATTTCACATCGGTTCACTGGATGTTAGCATATCCACAGAGTTGGCAGCCATCTCTGATTCTAGAACATTCCTCACCCACAAAAGAAGTTCTGAGCCGGTGGTGGTTGCCTACTCTCGCCTTCCCCGACCCCAGCCACCACTAACCTACATACTGTCCCAATAATTTAGCCTGTTTTGGGCATTGGATCCAGAAGGCATCATATAGCATATGGTCTTTGGTGTGGCCTCTTTCACTTAGTAGGGCTTCAAGGCTCATCTGTATTTTAGGACATAGTAGTACTTTTTTATTGTCAAATAAAATTACATTGTATAGATAGACCATGTTTTATTTATCCATTTATCGAGTGATGGACGTTGTGTTTCCAGCTTTTTGCTATTTTAGATAATGCTCCTGTGAACAGTACGTGTGTGGACATATGATTTCAGTTCTCTTGGGTGATGAGTGGGGCATGGGATTCTACGGGGTTGTAGAATAACTTTAGTATCATGGAACCCCCTGAAACGCTTTCTACCATTTTACATTCCCACCAGCAACAGAAGAGCATTCTGATATTTCTACATCTTCACCAATGCTTGTTACTATCTGTGTTTTTTTTATCCTATGAGTGCAAAGACACATCTTTTTGTAGTTTTTGATTTGCATTTCCCTGATGGCTGTCATGTTGAGCATCTTTTCCTGTGCCTACTGGACATTTGTAGATCTTCTTTGGAGAAATGTCTATGCAGATTCTTTGTCCATTTAAAATATTGCATTATTTTGTCTTTTTGTTATAAGAATGATTGATGTATTCTGGATACAAGATTCTTATTGGTGAATATTTGCTCTCATTTTGTGGATTGACTTTGACTTTCTTGATGGTGTATTTGCAGCACGGCAGTTGTGAATTTTGACAAAGCCCAGTGCATCTATTTCTCTCTTTTATCACTTAGCTTTTTGTTTCATATCTAAGAAAACAAGCCAAATCTGTGGTCACAAAGACTGTTCTTATGCTCTATTCTGAGAGTTTTATGCTAGGCCTGTGATCCATCTTGAATCAATTTTTGCATAGGGTTTGAGGTAGGGATCTAGCTTCATTTTTGTGCATGTGGGTTTCTAGTTGTGTAAGCACCAGGTGTTGAAAAGACTTCTTTCCCCAAGGGATTGTCTTGGCATCCTTGTTGAAAATCACTTGTAATGGCTTATTTTTGGACTCTCAGTTTTATTCCATTTGTCAGTGTCTCTCCTGAGTAAAGAGATGTCATTTAACTTTTCCTTTATGCTTGAGAATTGTAGGCTCTTAAGGCGCGTGGGGTGGGCTTCACATAGTGACAGGGGCCGTGTATAGTGCAGGGCCGGGGGTTCACCCACCTAGGTGACGTTTCTGTTAGAAACTGTCGGGCCCTGGGGAAGTTGTCCTGCTACCTAAGGCTCAAGTTCTTAACCTACAAAGTAAAATGCGTTTAACAGTGTTGGCTTGACGTTTGAGTGGAATTGTATGTAGTAGCATATGCAGATTGCTCAGAATGTGCCCAGTAGGTGTTTCTCATTGGATGCTTGGTCATGTGAGGTCGTTGTCTCTGTTTACAAGGCAGGACACAGAGGCTCACAGAAATTCAGTCATTACCCTAGATCTTGCGGGAAGTAAGTAAAGCAGGTAGAATTGGAATGTACTTCCACATTGTTCTTTCTGTTCTGCCCCGGGCCTCTTCTTGTTAGAGTGACCGCTGATTCTGAAACCTCCAGTTCATAGGCCATGTTCCCGTAGGTACTCTGAGTGCGAAGGAAGAGCCACAGTTCCCCCTGTGAGGCCCCCGTCCCCGCACAGGGCCCCGATTCTCTGCTGGAAGTGACGTGGACCAGCGGAAGTCAGTGATGGACGTGCCGTGCTTCCCCGGGCCACGTGAGCCGGTGCGCCGCTGCCGTCAGAGCAGCAGGGAGGGGAGGGCCCGGGTTGGGGCCGCACGGCCGGGCTGGCGTCCGGCCCCTGAGGCTGGCAGCCCTGTCATGGGCCCCTTCCCCTCCCCCTCTTGGTCTCTCCCTCTTTCTCTATAAAGTGAGTATCTCAAATTATATCTTCTCCTAGGGAGTCTCTGACTTTA
Source organism: Procyon lotor (assembly GCA_028646535.1). Classification (NCBI taxonomy): domain Eukaryota; kingdom Metazoa; phylum Chordata; class Mammalia; order Carnivora; family Procyonidae; genus Procyon; species Procyon lotor. The sequence goes on along the minus strand of CM053604.1, from coordinate 168,967,401 downwards.
AAATTCAATGTGCCCATAAATATGAGTAAGTGATTTTCACGACTATGTTAAGATGACATGAACAGACTAAAGGGTAGAAAGATAGCAGTGATGTTACTGTTGGAGTCACAACTGGGAACGCAATTTTTTAGGAAATACAATAAATTATAGAATGTTCCAAATGAGATTGATAAGAGATTGACAAATCTCTCCGTCGGTCATTGTGAAGTCACTTCCCATTTTAGGTCGAGTTCCCCCAAATGTATCCTAGGGGAACGATTTTGAGGAGGATGTCATCAATAATTTGTTGAAAGACTATTGAGTGTCTGAGTTTTTATACTGTAAGGATTTTATATTCATTATCTCTTAAATTACTGGGAAAAAATTTGTAGTGACACTGTGGGTAATATTACAGATGTTGCCCGTGAAGGCCTTTTCTGCCTCTGTGGCTCCAGTGTCCTCACAGAGGCAGGCGTGTCCCCCCGGCCCCCGCACCCCGGCCGGCTCCACGGGGGCCTTGAGTTAGAGTCCCGTCAGCAAAGACTTCTGGATGTCTCTTTCTCATCGTCTTGGCTAATGCCACAGGAGGATGGAGCTTACCTTTTTGCTGTTGGCAGTCAAAGCTAAGTTAGTTGTGTTTGTCTCTCTGGCTACGTAAATAGTGTTTCCTGGGGGCCGTGCGGGATGTTAGAGAGAAGCGAGTCTGGCATCCGGTGTCTGGCCGCTCGGACACCAGCACTGTCCGTCGTCTGCGCGGACCCGCGTGCCCACGGCCACAGCCACATGTGCCCACAGAGGTGCGTGGGCACAGACACGCGTGTGCATGCCGACCTCGTCTACACACTTTCAGAAAGCAGACTTGAGTCTCTAGAATGCATGTGGTTTTAAGCAACATTTAACCGTGAATACTGAACTGCAAACGTGTACGTGCAAATGCTCTCAGTGTCCCTACTAAACGCACGTACCGTGTCCAGGCGGTGTTGTTCATCCCAGGCCCTGTTCTCGATATGGAAATGGCTTTCCATCGTTCGCCGTTCTGTGTGACAACATCAAAGAACATGTTTGTGCTGAAACCCTCATTCTTTTCTGCGAAACTCCTTTCAAATACAGATTCTTGGGGACTTCTCAGTAAGTCGGTGGACAGGATGGAAAGAAGATGCATTCTTCATGTGTTTCTGACAGTTTCTGTGACAGCCTGAGAGGACGGTGGCGCCTCCAGCTTTACCGGGAGAGGGACTGATGCTGGAAAGTGTCCGGGGATGGGCGAGGGCCCGCGGTCACCAGGGCGTCCGGGCCGCCCGCGCAGCACACGGGACGCCTGGCAGCTTCCCCCTCCCAGGGGGGTGGGCTTCTCCCAGTGCTGTCGGGACCGCTCTTCCAAGTGGTACTTGGGGCCGGAAGAAGCACTTGCGGGGGTTGTTCTGGATGCAGCCTCGTCCTCTCTCCACACGAGACTCTCTTCCACTTGAATAGAAGGTGGTCAAGTGCCACAGGCGCGCACTCGGAGGAACCGTGTGGTTTCCAAAGTTGAGGTGCAGATTTTGTGGACTGTGATGCTGCTGGGTGTGAGACGGCGTGCTGAGAAGAGCCACTAACGAGGCACAACAGAGGATTCGGAGAGCCGTTGCGGGTGGGGAAGGGGTCAGGGACCACCTCGCTCAGCCATTTCCTGTGCCCGCCCAGCAAGCCGGAGCCTCTCTGAACCTGCTGAACCGAGGAGAGCCTGCCGGAAGAGCTTGGAAGTTTTCTTGTTTTTTAATTCTGATGTGCTATGCATTCCTGAACGCAAGTGAGCTTCAGGGGGCTACCCCCAAATGTCTTTATCATGTTCTTTGTGCACTGGGGGGGTACCAGTGGCTCACGTCCTGCCCACCGTGGGTCTCCCTCAGGGAGGCAAAGGGAGGACCCCCCCACCCCCCACACATCACGCACATCATGGCAGGGCCCCGGGCCTCCTGCCTGGTGACACAGCTCTGGAGTACTTGTGGAAGGCGCCGAGCCCCGGGGGAGTCCTGGCAAGGGCACAGGGAGCATTGGTCCCCGACCCGATGCCCCTTTTGTGACGGGCTCTTCAATCCAGCCTCACATCTGCAGGAGAGTCAGCGCGGTGTGTCCGATGGGCCCTTCACTGCCAAGGGATCGCTCTCCTCTGCTTCCTGCCCTCCCTCCTCTCCTCTCTTTATCTCCTTTCCACAAACACGAGGACTTACGTGACAGAAGGGGCATGTCCAGTGCGGTGGGATCGTCACAGTCCAATAGCTTGTAAGCCCTGACCTCAAAGATAACAGGAGGGGGAATCGTGTGTCGCGTGACCGCAGTGCGAGGTCGTGCGGGGTGCGGTGTTTGTGGAGATTTTGCGTGAGGATCTGGAGGACGGCGCAGAGAGAGGGGAGCGGCGTTGGCCGTGGGTCCTCCGTCCAGGTGTTGTGCAGAAGGACTTGCCTGGGTAATTAGCCGACTTAGCTGGGGAGGTTTGCCTGTTGTGACTGGCCCGGTGACGCGGGTAGGTTACCTGCTGGGTTCTGGGGGCCGCTCCAGGGGCTGGCTTACGTATAAGGGGCTTCGCTGTACTGTTGCAGTGCTGTTTCCAAGAGGCGTCCCCTAAAACCCTGAGCAGTGAGAGGCCCACCGGGAGACGAGAAGTGCTGTAGCCCGTTCAGTTTCACTGCTCAGACTCCTCGTCTTTCCCCAGATGCCCGTCTGTGCAGCAAAGCAAGGAATGCCCGGGTTAGGCAAATACGTGCACCTATTATGAGAAATGTAAATTGACATTTCATTGTAGGGTGATTATTTGATCAGACCTCAGCTTCCTCCGTGTGAGTATTTACAGAGGTGAGGAAACGTACATAATGTACGTCGCTGTTTGCATTTTTGCAACGGCCAAGTGATGCTTTAGGTTTCGTTTTGTCATTTTGGGTTATTCAAAAAAATAAGAACAGAAACGTGGATGATGTGCAATCACATCACCTGTGATGTGGGATCTTCTCTGTCCGTGTTGACCAGTTAACCACTTTGGGCAAATTACTTCATATTTTCTGATCTCAGGTTCCTCATCGACAAACTGCCTTCCTCTGACATGTCTTGTGAGGGTCAAGCTGACACGTGTGACTCTTCTGTCCTCCGTACAAGCGTGCGCATTAGCTTGGGGAGCAGGGAACTTGTGCAAGTCTGAAATGCATGGAGAGTCCGGGAGGGCGGGTGTGAGCCCTAAGCTCTGTCCTGGAAGCCCTTCCCAGGAGGGTGGAGACCGTCTCAGAAAACCAGTCAGCGGAGCCCGATGACCGATGACGGGGGGTGGGGGTTGGGGGGCCGCCTGGTTGATGCCCGCGCATCAGGACGCGGGGCAGCTTCTGGATCGAGCTGTAGAGGGCGCACAGTCTCACTGCGAACACACTGGGACCAGTGGGACGTCACCATGGCAACCAGGGGACTCGTGTAGCAGGCTGGCGAACAGCAAAAAATCATTACAATATTTAAGAAACAAAACTTTAAAGACTTATTTGCATTATTGTTCCTGTCATTTCCCGTTCTCGGCAGAACGGCTTCCTGTTCTATTTATGGGGACTTGCTTCACGGGCTTTCATAGCCGGAGCTGTTGGGGTGGTGTTTTCTGAAAGATGAAAAGCGTCCTTTTGTGGAATTTAACTTTTGTTTGGGGTTTTCTGTGCAAAGAAATCTGTGGTTAGTGCTACAACAAATTTGGTGTTAGACTTGCTTGTGTTCCTGGTTTCGGGGGCTGTTTGTCATTGAAAGTGCCAAGACTGGAAGCTAACGTTTGCCGCAAACTGTTTCTTGGAAGATTCCTTTATTTATTAATTTTTTTTCTTTTCGTGGTTTGAGAGCTTGTACAGGCAGGCAGAGGGACCCACGGAGGTCCGTGCTCAGCCCCCGCGGCTCCGTGCACGTATTCCCAGGCAGGGCATCGTGATCCTGCTGCTGTTTTTGGGTCTGTGGTCAAAGACTAAGTTTTGTTCTTAGAAAAGAAACTTAAGTGTGTCACTGTAAGGTCTTTGGAGGTTGTTTTACCATCAAATACTCATAAAGTTTTGATCAGTAATATCATTAGGCAGCCTAACTCACTATAGATTAGAAGATGTATTTCTGCAAGAATTTATATTTTTTTTGTGGATTTCCTTAACAAAAAGAAAATAAAACACACACTATATTTTGCCTTTCCCCTTTTGGGCTGCACGCCCAGGAATTATCAGATGATGACTGCTTAACTTAAATAAAATGGCAGAAATTGACTAATTTCTCCTCAGGCACTAAAATTATTTAGAACACTTGAATTTACGGTTTTACACCATGTTACTTTAATGCTATTCTATTTATGATCAAGATTTAAAAATTCTTCTGGAAATTGAGACCAGACTCCTCCCAAATAATCCAATTGTGAAGAAAACCCAAATCTTTCCTAGAAGGATTTTTTTTTTCATGATCAGATGTTTTTGGGGATTTTTTTGTTTCCTAAGGAGCACGAGAACCACATAATCACGTGGCTTCTTAGCACAGGATGCGTAGAGCACGCAGAACTCTCCCACCCTGTGCCTTAACCAATGCGCACAGAATCGGTAGCAGACGGCCACGAACGGCTGGGCATCACACGCTCGGAGACACGGTCACGCATGTACAAGATGTGTGCGCACTGCACTTCCCAAAACATCCCACCAAGAGTCTGAGCTTTGGAATGTGTGAAGGGGCCGCCGAGGGACTTTGTTACAGGGTGTGTGCACGTGGCCCGCTGTCTCAGATCCTACGGTGGGTTTCCTCGTGGTCTGCGACTGACAAGGTCTGTTTCAGGGGAGGCAGAGGAGGGGGAGCTCATTGAAGACTTTAGCTCAGCTCCCTCAGCTGGCAAACCAGTGCCTGTCTTCCATTTTATGCCGTAAGGGCACTGCCTTAGCGTCCTCCAAAATCTGAGCCTTCTCTTCCTCCCCACGATTTGAAAACAGATGATCTGACCCTCTACCCATGCTGTGTTAGGGCCGTATCTGGTTATGATCTGGGCCCCTACCCATGCTTGTTAGGGCCGT
>CM053604.1:168950508-168962289 GCA_028646535.1 Procyon lotor | reverse complement strand
CATACAGCTAAGACTCCATACTGTGTGACTTACTAGTCCTGTCGGCAGACATTTCCTGTCACAACTCTGAAGCCAAGTGCCTTTCCCACATCCACACCAAATATGCTCCTGCAGCCCTTTGAGACCTTCTCTCTTGTTGGCGCCGTTGGCTGGTCATAATGGTCCAGGGTCCCTGTGAGGGATTTGAAGGACAGTCAGTCCTACCAGACCCACCCAGGACTCAGTGCGGCGGGAAGGGTACCAGGGTCGGGCAGAACCGCGTTTGAACCCAGATTCTGACCTCATGGATTTGGGTGAAATATTTACCCTCTATGGACCTCAGCTCCTTCGTGTTTCTGCGGAAGGACCAAGAGTGCCTGTCATTGTGCAGAAAAGACTGCATGTGGTACAGGCTGGGGGACTGTGAGTTGGCATCAGGATGCTGAGGCCCGGGGAGGCCGTACGGGCTCCAACTGTTAGATTGCTTCCTTAGGCTGCTCATTAGAATGTTAGAGGTTTTAAAAAAAAAAAAAAAATCTCTAATTGGTGTTTTTTTTTGTTTGTTTGTTTTTTAAGATTTTATTTATTTATTTGACAGAGAGAGAGAGAGATCACAAGGAGGCAGAGAGGCAGGCAGAGAGAGAGGGGGAAGCAGGCTCCCCGCTGAGCAGAGAGCCCAATGTGGGGCTCGATCCCAGGACCCCGAGATCATGACCTGAGCTGAAGGCAGAGGCTTTAACCCACTGAGCCACCCAGGAGCCCCTCTAATTGGTGTTTTAAGGGAACCTGCCCAACTGTTTTGTGTTGTAACTTTGGATGAAGTGGCCTCAGTCGAACGTGCCATATGGGGTCATTTTGCCGGCGGCCCCACAGTCACTCCTGCAGGTACCCTCAGGGTGTTACTTACTCAGCGCCCGGTGCCCATGAGGGGGACTAGCCCCAGAGCCTCACCCAGGCTTCTCTGTTCTGCCCACTCCAGCTTTCTCCTTACCCTCTCCTCTTTCTCTGTTTTACATTTTTTAAATTTTTTTCAGTGTTCCAAGATTAATTGTTCATGCACCACACCCAGTGCTCCATGCAGTACGTGCCCTCCTCATTACCCACCACCAGGCTCACCCAACCCCCCGCCCCCCTCTAAAACCCTCAGTTTGTTGCTCAGAGTCCACAGTCTCTCATGGTTCATCTCCCCCTCTGGTTTCCCCCCATTCCCCTTCCCTTCCTTCTCACAATGTCCTCCATGTTTTCCCATTGCTCCACATGTAAGTTAAACCATATGATAACTTAAATTCTTTTTAAAATTTGTATTTATCTTTTTGTTTTAAATTTTAGGACTGTTTCATGTTTTGATACATATTTCAAGGAGTTATTGTTTGTTCTCTGTTTGCTGCAGAGCTAGTACAGAGAAGTTGGTGGTGATTTTAACCACAGAAGAAATACCCATGTTATGAGGATGATTGTGTGTGTGTTTTCCCCAGATAAACAAAATATGTTTTGTCTGTGCTGGGAAGATGATCACTTCCTAGTGATGTGAACAGTAGAAAGTAGACTTTTTTCCTGGGGCAGGAGAGAAGCATTGCATCTCCTGCAGCTACGAGGACTCCGGGTGCTGCCCAGGGAGATCTGACCGCCGTGCACACACCAGGGGCTCCCCCCGGGGGCGACCCCGGAGCCTTGTGCTGGAGGCAGGCACAGCAGCACCTGGACTCTGACCCCGACGGGCAGTAGCCCCGGGAGCACCAGGTAGACCCAGCTCAGGGAGAGTTGCACCTGTGGGGGCAGCTGCTGGGCAGGGGTTGGGCTCGTCCCCGGGCCTGGAGCACCTGGGAGGGGGAGAACAAGCCCCAGCTCACCCTTGCTGCCTTCGTGCTCTGCTGTGGGTGACCGGAGTGTGCAGCTGAAATGCCCTTGCAGAAGCCGGAGATGGGTTTGTTCACCCTGAGAGCCCGGAGCCCGGGGAGCTAGTCCAGAGGTGACGCCCCGCGAGAGGCTGGCTTCGCCCCGAGACCTCGGCACCGCAGGGTGCTCTCGAGCCTGCACACGCCTTCAGCCTGAGGGCAGCTCTGTGCCTGGGCCGCGGCGGCCTGGAGGGCGGCTGAGTGCGTTAGCCCAGATCTCAGGGCTCTGTGGGGACGTCGCTGTCCCCGTCTGCGCCCTCCCAGGTCGCTGTGGGTGGCAGTTCATTCGTGTGGATCCGGGCGCTCAGAGGCTGCCTGCGCTTTCGCCTTTGCTGAACCCTCCCTCCTTGTGACAGCATAGACGAGGCATCGGCCACTCTTCCTTCTGCGGGGAGAAGTGACATTGCCCCCAAACCCCGTGGTTTACTTGTCCCCGTAACTTGCCAGTTGGTTGGTCTCTGGGTGTCTGACGTCTCCGTCTGAGAGAAGATGGCAGAATCCTCTGGGGCTGCGATGGGGACCACACACAGGATGGCCTCTGCGTCGTCCCCTCGGACTGGTTTGCCAACGGCTGGTTCATCTGTAAGAGTTGTGACCGTGCCTCTGACACCAGCACCACAGGCCGAAACATGCTGCACGGAAAACAGAAGGAAAGATACACTCTCATCTGGTGCAGCAAAATATGGTCCCTATGGTGCTTTGCTGCTGAAGGCTAGAGACACAGAAGGGGGAGAGGGACTCAGACTCACAGGTTTTCTGGTCCCCCCTCCTCCGTGCGGTGTGGGGGCCAGAGGAGAAGCTGCAGGACCGTGGACATGCGTTCTCCCCCCCTGTGGCTCTGCAGGCATCTGTGATCGTGGAAGGGCACCCCAGCGATGGCGTGTCTCGGGCAAGCGCAGCAGTTTGTGGGGACCGATGCTGTGCATGTGGCTTTGCCGTGTCCCCCGGTGACAGTCCTGAGGAGCCAGAGGAGCGTGTCAGGGCATCGCTGCCTTGGGGCATTTGGCCTAATTTACTAACACTGGGTCTCATGTTTGCTGTTTGCAACTGAGATGGTGCTTCCCAGGGAGGTTGTTGCTGACCCTGTGCTGTGGGAATTGGCCTGAATGCCCACATGGACCCGTGAAGGTGACTTTCTGTGTCACTGGGAGGCCCGGGGAGCTGGTGAGACGCTGTTCCTGGGGGTGTGCTGGGAGGGGTCTGCAGAGGCCGGTGTTGTGGGGTGCACAGAGGAGGGGGGTGTCTTTGTCTCTGTCGGGCTGAGACACCCACCTTCCCCTGCTCTCCCACAGCGTGGTTCCGGGTTCCAGGGCCTTCCGACTCAGGCTGAGTGCTACCACGGGCAGATGCTGGGACCCTCCCGGGCTCCCGAAGCACACGAGCCCTTCCCGGGCTGAGTCTGCTCTCGGCTGCCCCAGCGTCTCCTCGCCGGCTCTGTATCTAGAGAGCACTGGCTGCTAGAGGACCCAGCACCTCGCTGCATGCCGGGCAGCTCGGCTCCCGTGGCCCATACAGAGCCATGCGGTGCGACGGGGGTGCTCTGAGATCCATACCCTGCAGTGGGACCCGTGGCTGTAGTTCTCGTTATGTCTGTGCGGCCGTCCTCTAATCCTAGGGGGCACTGGGATAACCCAGATGGCCATGTGGTTCCACAAGATGAATCTGTGTTGACAACGTCTGATCAAGAGATGGACATCCAGGTTCGTAGTCGTCATGTGGGCCGACTGGACCCGTGCCTTAGATTCTCACTAGAGCTCCTTGTCGCTTCTGATGAAGGCCAGTATTCCGATAATGGGGAAGGTGAAGCAGTCGAGAAGTGGCAGTTAGGGGCTGGCCCTCACATCGTAGGCTTGGAAAGCAGGAGGCACCATGTGCGTGACTCAGGCGGGTGACCTGACACCTGCGGAGGTCAGTTTCCCATGACAAGAGTACCCGCCCATGTCTACCTGGAGGGACCTAATAAAGTCAGGAAGTATAAATCCAGTTCGGTGAATCTTTATTGAGCGTTTGAGGGCTGTACCTCCTCCTGAGGACACACATGGAACTTCTGTTCCGGGGAGGGGGCCCCAGCACCCCGATGCAGCCCTTACCTGCCCTGAGACCTTGGGGCCCTCCCTTCCTGGCCTCAGCCCTGTCTGCGCCCGCTTCTGGGGATGACGTGTCATACCGTGCTGCTCTCTCCACAAACCTGCCTCCTTTGGTCCCAGCGTGGTCCCGTGTCCGCCCCGTGCCCGCCTGCTCACCTGCAGGGGACACGACTGCCCTTGTGTCCACGCATGTGCTGGAGTTGCACCCCAGCAGACCGCGTGGGCTCACTGCTCAGTTCTCACTCTGCTTTCCGTGTCTCTGTTTCCTCGGTGATGTGGGGGCACGGGGAGCACCAGCCTCACAGTGGTGGGGGTCACCTGAGCTACTTGTGCATGTCTGTCCTGCTGTTCCTCTACAGGCTTCTCGACACGGGGTGTCTGTGCGGCTGACCCTTGAACAGTGCGTGGGCTGGGGCACCGAACCCCTGTGCACTCAAAACTCTGCATACAACTTTGACTCCCCTGACACTTACACACTCAGCGTCCACTCTTGACCTGAAGCCTGGATGAGAATAGTCCATTGACAGGTTTGTATGTTGTATGTGTGTTCTCTTTCCTTATAATAAAGTGAGCTAGAGAAAAGGTCCTTAAGACAGTTGTAAGGGAGAGAGCACGTTCCCGGAGAACCGTAGAAAGTCTGTGCGCGAGCCCACACGCCTGTGCTGTCCACGGGTCCTTGCTGTTTGTCCTCCTGCTCCCGGCTGCTCCCTCCTTGTCTGCTCCTGTCCCAGCGCCCCAGGTGCCCTCCGTAAGTGCGTGTTGTGGGGGGTGGCGGCACACCCTCGCCCAAGTGCCCCGTGCTTCCCCGTGCTGGTGTGGGAGGCATGGACCCGCCTCTGTAAGGCAAAATGCCTGGTGGGGGCCGCAGGCTGGGTGGACTCAGGAGCAGTGACCACTGGTCATCGTGATTCTGTTGGCGTTAGGAGCGTAATACCCTCGTGTGAGCAGTGGGAGGTTCCGAGGTGCTTGCAGACTCAGAGACGCCAGACCAATGCTGGGAAGACACTGCAGAGCTGCTGGGGTGACTGGGAACCCAGGAGGCAAGAGTGCAGGGAGAGTCCCACAGGACACCTGTGACCCATGCTCTGGGTCAGGGACCCGAGCGCTGGGTAGACCCCGAGATGCTTCCTCACACACATGGCTATGTTGGCTTCCTGGGCTGTGCCGTCAGAGCCCCGAGATGTGGGGCATAAAGCAGCATTTATTGTTGGCGCCTCCGGGGGTGGGAGTCACCGTGTGGGCCCTGGGGGGCTCTGGGCCAAACGGCACTCCATGGCCTTGCATGGCCTGTCCCCTCGTTCTTGCCACCTGGCCTTCTTCTCTGGGGCTCTCTGGCCTCTTCCCTAACAAGGATGCCTGCCCTCGGACGTCGTGCTCCGTAGACGCACCCTCTGGGAGTCCAGGTAGACATCCATCTGAGAACACTCTGCGCCCGCCTGCTTGCGAAGGGGACAGCCCCCCAGAATGGGGCCCCTGACGCTTCTGTAAGCAGTGGTAGGCAGCCCTCTGTCCATTTGCGAGGCCTCTCCCCGCTCCAGACCTCGGTCCCCATACAGCCCCAGAGGTCAGGCCTGTGCTGGCCAGGGTCTCCCAGCAGGGTGCTGGTGCAGACGCCAGCGGGTTCACTCACTGTGGGGTCACTTGTGTTGGGAAGGAGAGTCAGAGTCCCGATCTCCTTACATAGTCCTGCTGGGCCTCATGGACTAGCTGTGGACTCCAGCCCACGGACGTCCCTGTGTTCTGGGGTCCTCAGCAGTGCCTCCCAGGGACACGGGCAAACCCACTGCAGGCTCACCCTGGCTCTGTCACCCTGGCTCACCTTGGTCAGGAATTGGACAGAAGCTCCCGACTCCCCAGCGCACGTGCGGCTGGCCCCAGGACGCGTTTTGCAGTAACATGCTGGTATAACGTGGGGAACCTGAGGTCTTCATTCACTCACCAGTCTTCTTCGTGGTGAACAGTGCGGTGGAAACCCTGCACTTTTTAAGTGACCCATTCCGGATCCTGGAGTAGCGCAGGGGGGAGTTTCGGGAGATTTTGTTATGAAATCTGCCTGGAAGCCTCCCTTACTATCTCCACGTGGAGACTCTGCTTCGGGTATCTTCCTGTGCACTGGATTCTTGCCATCCTCTTTCTTCGTGGGCACACATGATGATGAAGCCAAAGGTGTTTATAAATAGGCTCAGCTCAGGGGTGATTCCAGACGTTCCCTTAGACAGTGGCTCGGCTGGATGGCAACTCGGCTGTTGAGACATCATCGCCGTGCATGCATGGGTCACCCTGCCTCCGGGCTGTGGTCCTGCCTCCGACTGGAGTCTCAGGGCCTGCGGTGTGTCCAGGCAGGATGCCATCCCAGTGTCTTAAAGAGCAGCAGTTCCGAGGCCCAGGCCTTTGCGGCAGCAGAGAGTGCCCCCTTCCTCTGTTGGGGGCTGTCACGGAGGCAGGGGTTGGGGTCGCATGGCTGGTGCCAGTGGGTCCCCTGCCATGCCCACCCCCCCTCGCCGCTGGGGCTGGCACTGTCCCCTGGGAGGAGGTGTCTGGAGGCCACACGAGCCATCCGAGGGGAGGGCTCTCCTGTCCTGCTGTAAGTTTTCTGATGCTGGGAGCTCTCTGCATCAGGAGTAGAAGCTGCCTGGCGGACGGGCCTCCGAATGCCACGCACACTCACGTTTATAAAGACCCGTGTCGCCAGAGCAGTGACGCTCCCTAGGAAGTTGTCCATTTATGGCTACTAGAGCAAATGATATCATCACAATAGGTGGCTCCTGTCTAGATAGGGATCATTTGTGAGATGAGATTGTAGACATTTATCTGAGGAATCAGGAGGGAGAGGCACCTGCTTTCTGTAATTGATGTCCTGGGGGACGGCAGTGCACAGAATTAAGGCTCCGTCTCCATGGCTAATTCCATTACGAGGAGCGAGCCTCTCTCTCCTGCTCTGTGCCAGGAGGCCCCCACGTCCACACGGAGTGCACTCCAGATCCATGTTTTCCGTTATGCTTGAATATATGGGACATGCATCGCGATCCTCTGCGAGCGTGCTGCAGTGCACTTGTGTGGCAGATCTCTGTGGCCGGCCGGCTCCTCTGGCACGCGCTCTGTCGCCCCTGGCCTTCTCCCGGGGCAGCGATCTCGGACCTCTCGCCGAGCGCACGTCTCCCCGTCGGCCGGGAAGCCGCCTGCTCTCCGCCTTTGGATGCTGCCGGCAGGGCAGCAGGACTCCTGCCTCGGTAAGTCCAGGATGACTCATTCCTGACTTTTCCTGCCTCGGTGTGTGCTTGCACGGATGTGGCGGCATCGGTACACAGCAGCAGCGATGAGCCCCCGCCGGTCCGCCTCCGGGAGCAGCTTGCCTTCCCGTACTTTGCACCGTGGGCTGTGCTGCCCTCCCTCTGAGCCAGGGGCTGCGCTGCCTTTCTGAGTCCAAGACTCCTGTCTTGGTAGGTGCTGGGGCAGCAGCCGGGGACAGGGTCCCTGCCATCCAGGGGGCACCTGAATCGCCACAGAGGCGGGGGGCCGGGTCCCCCCTCCCGGTCCACAACTCTATCGCTGTAATTGTGCGAGCGCGAGTTCAGTCGTCAGTTAACCATCATTCCAGTCATGACTGAGTACAGGAGCGGTTTGTCATGCAGGAACTATTCTGGTCGCTCCCGTTTATCTCAGCAAAGACGCAGTAGCCAGGCTGCTGCCGCGAGCATCCAGTGGGAACGAGGAAATCCAGGGACCGCAGTTCTCAAAACCCACATTTTGATATGCAAGCCGGGGCGAGAGAGAAGCCTGTGGAGACGGCTTCCTTTGTAATGCCAAGCGCAGGGGCTTCAGTGCTGCTGATCAGCTGCAGTCCGGGGGCTGGGAGACAAGGAGCAGGCTTCTGGCCGCGGTGCCGGGCGGGCGGCCGTCCTGGGTGCCGTGAAAGCCGAAGGCTCTTCAAAGGCAGGAGACTCCAGCGTTGTCGTGCCGGGCACGTCGCTGTCCTCTGCTCCATCGGGGCTGACAGCGGTGCAGGGTTTCCATGAGGCTGGTGGGGGTCCCTGGGGAGCCCAGGGCCTCCAGCTCTGACCCGCGCACGGGGGCCTTACGGCAGGAACTTTGTAGCCAGGGACCAGGTGCATCGGATGGGGAGCACGAGCCGTTCCTCAGGGTGCCGCTTCTCTTGCTTCTGGCTTGCTTGGCTGGCCTTGCTTTTTTTATTTGCTTTACCTTGTGCAAAAATGTGCACGCCTTGAAGAATGTCAGTAAAGGGATTTTATTATTAACTCAGGCGTCTAGGTTAGTAGCTGGTTTTAAAAGTTCCTGCTATAAATGACCAAGACGCCTTCAATGTGGGTGTTCTATGCATCCACCGGGATGTTATCGCTTTGCCCGTATGTAGGCGAATATCAACTGTTTCATTCATAATTCTGTCCCCAGAGCTCAGCTGCATCTCCACAGACGGGCTTAGCCTTCCAGTGGAATATTTTGTGGCCTTTAATTTGATCAGAAAATAGAACAAGTCAGTGGGACTTTCCTGGCTTTTGTGACTCACACTGTACTTAGCAACAGGTGTTCACCCAGGACCACTCATCACCAGTGCCGTTTCCTACGGGGGGGGGCTCCGTACTCAGGGTGGCATGCTCCCCGGACACGGACCGGCGTGGGCCCACCTGGGGACTCCCGGAGAGAGCCCACACGGGTGGGGAGGTCTCGGGCCGGGGAGAGCAGGCGCCTGCCCGGGAGGCAGCCTCATTGTCCTCCACCCGCAGCACTGACTCCGAGAGCTGTTTGCAAGCCACGAATCCTGCGTTTTTAAACAACTTCCTTCAATTGATTTATGGCTAAAGGCCAAGTGAATAACCTGAAAATAAGTGGTCAGGCAGTGTTCAGATTGGAAAGCTGTCACTGCAAGATGGACACACAGCTCTCTGGGGCGATAGCAGCACGTCGGCCCCCGTCAGCCCGGGGAGCCGGGTCAGGGTCCAGGGCTCTTGGCGACGCTCGTTTCACGAAAACAGCAGTAGTGACATCAGAGCCCTCTTTTGTTTTCTCAAGCAGCATGATTTTTATTTGAACACTAATTTGGTAGCTTTCTTTTTCTTAAATGAGTGAGTCTTTACGTTAGTGGCTTTTACTGACATTCTCCAAAAACTACAGTGTCAATGCAGCCCGAGTGGGAGCCCTCAGCACGCTCTCCCCACATGGACACTGAGCTCTGCCAACTATGGGGCCAGTTCCGAGAGAGCGTCTCCTCGCTCCCGTCGGCCCCCGTGTGCTGCAGCGGCACGGTGCTTATTAGGAGGAATGAAATGACCACGCACGTGCGTGCGCGTGCACACACACTCCCACACACAGCTGATGCCGAGAGTCCGCCCACGGGGCCGCAGAGGGGGAGGGGGAGTGCCCGGGGAGCGTTGCACGGGGCACGGGAGCCACAGAATGGAGGGTCTCAAGGGTGCTGTGCGTTCACAGTTTCCTTGGGATGCGGGTCTGAGGATAAAGCCAGACACCTCCCCACATGCGTTTCTGACCCAGTGTCCAGCGTGGACAGGGTATTTCTGAGCACACACCTCCACACACTAACTGGGGCTTCCCTTATCCCCGCTCCGCATTTAAAATACAGAGTTCCTCGCCTCCCAGCATCTGTGCACCTATCCAGTGTTCGGCAAGGTTTGTGTCTGAAGCTCTGACTCAGTAAGTTATTTTCAAAGAGCCAGCAGTTGCCAGAAATTTGATCATGGGGTCATTATCTTATTCATGATTATTTCAGGATAATAACTGGTAGTAAAATTAGCATTTTTCATCTGACTTGCATCAGGGAAAAAGTCAACATTTCTATTTAGAGGCAAGTTATCGTAGAATGGCCTCCTGGTCCATGTAGTTTTGTTAAAAAGGCAGCGCATTCAACAGGGAGCAGAAGTGACATGTTTTGGCAGGAATCTTGTGTTTCTGTCATTTACCGGACTGTGCAAAGCGTTTTGCTTCTGAGTTTGGTGAGACGGGAGCAGGGCTCCTGAAGGTCGCTCTTTGGGCCTGAGGGACACTTGCCTCCCGGGGTCGACCTGGAGCCGGCGCGTCAGCCCTCATGCGCTCACGGCTTCACGGAAGACCTTGTGTCTGCCTTCTCCTCCTCTGGTGGCCGCACAGACATGCATAGGCACGTGCAGATTTGTCCTGTCCCTCCGCCTCCATTCTGGCTCGCCACATGGCGGGTCTCGGTGTCTGAGCTCCTGAGCACGCCTGCGGGGCTGTGTGTCCGGAGCGCGGGCTCTGAGCGTCCCCGGGGAACCCTCCCGAGTTCTGTGCTTTTGCAGCTCCTCAGCCATCCTCCTGGCCCGTCAGAGTACGGGGTTCCTTCCTGAGACCCCAGAGGGGCGTGCAGACTGGCTCAGCAAGGGTCTCCCAGCTGCCTCGAGAGCTCCTGAGGGTTCACCCCACAGGGTGTCGTGTGCAGTGATGTCCGTGACACCATGGTTGCTCAGGGCCTGATCTGTTAATCGGCTCCCAGTGAGGATCGAGTGGAGAAGGAAATGCACCCTGCCTGTGTGCCCCCTCATCTCCAGGCTGCACGTGGGGCATGCTGGGTACCCATGGCCAGGAGGGCTGCAGGCTCACTAGTGTGGGGTAGCTGCTGTTCACTGCAGCAGCAGGTGGAGGAAGGGGACTGTTCCCGATGGGTCCTGGTGGGGCCGCGGTGGGCTCGGACCACACCTGCCACATCTCCTTTGCTCTTCTAGGGTAACCTATAGAACGTGCACCCGTCCCTTGCCTCGCCCGCACCAGCATCTGGGCAGTGGGCTCCATGCACGCCTGTGTCATGGCCACGCCATCATCTCGCTGTGAGGTCATGAAGGTGGGCTTGTCATGTCTTCCGCTTACCGTCTGCCCCATCCACAGCAGGCGGACAGCTCTGACGTGGCCTCCCTGTCCAGGAGCATGGGAGGCGGGTGGAAGTCCCGTAGCCGTGTTAGCAGCGACCCCTCCTGGGCTGTCTGCTGCCGGCGAGCACCCCAGAAATCTGCAGGGAAGATGTGGCTTTGGGGCACGTGTCCCTGCAGAGCTATGGAGGCAGCAGGAGGGGCGGCTGACTCTGGGCCGTCCGGCGATTCCTCACGTTCCCGGTACAGCTGGTGGCAAAGCCACAGGTTTCTTCTTCTTTTAATTTCCCTTCATTCACAGAGAAGGACCTGGGAGGAGGTTAGCCTTTAACCACCCCCAGCCGAAGTCGGGTAAAGGTGTTTGTCCGTCCGGGGAAGGCTGGGAGGCCAGGACCTGTCGGGTGCTGTTGAACTGCGTTGGCCTGGCACCAAGAGGCCCCGTGGGTGCCCCTCTCGGTTTGGCCGATACTCAGATGCCTTTAAAAGCAGCGCCCCTCAGTAGACAGTGCTCGTGGTTGGGACTCCAGGTCGGGATGTCGTTCCCGTAGTAGCTCTGCCGCGGGCCCGAGAGCGAGGTGCAGCGCCTTCCCCTGGGCGCCCTGGGCCAGGGCTGCATGGCCTGGCTTGCCCACCTTCTGGGGCCCAGTTGCAGAGCAGGGCTGGGGAGGGGGAGGAGCAGCGGTGTGCCGCTCAGCTTCGGTGTGGTTACACCGCTGTCTTCTTGTGCAGCACCCCAGCACCGAGCTGCGTCCTCCCCCTCCGTTTCCTCGCGGGTGAGAGAAGTAATCACCACTTTGCTCGAAGTCTGAAGAAACCTAACACAAATAACCACTTCTGCTTGCTCTGCTGCTCTTGACCTTCACGGGCGGCTTCTCTGGTGACACCCCTTCCTCTGGAAGTGGGGGGGCCCTGTCACTGCTGCTCTGGCCCACTTGCAGCTGCTCTTGGGGACTGCTGGCTGTCCCTCGG
>CM053604.1:168929931-168950408 GCA_028646535.1 Procyon lotor | reverse complement strand
ACGGGTGAGAGAAGTAATCACCACTTTGCTCGAAGTCTGAAGAAACCTAACACAAATAACCACTTCTGCTTGCTCTGCTGCTCTTGACCTTCACGGGCGGCTTCTCTGGTGACACCCCTTCCTCTGGAAGTGGGGGGGCCCTGTCACTGCTGCTCTGGCCCACTTGCAGCTGCTCTTGGGGACTGCTGGCTGTCCCTCGGGCTGAGCGAATGGTGCCCGGGATCCGACACAGACGTCTGCCCCCGGACGGCCCCGCGTTTCTCCACACGCTCTGCCCTGTTACGTCCTTCCCGCAGATGGAGCCTCACGCCTCCGATTCTGCCCTCACCACACCTTGCTTCCCGGGCCCCTTCTCCCCAACCTTCCCACCTCTTCCAGTTGTAAACTTCATCCTTCTGTAATGCGTCTGTGCGTCCCGCCCGGCTTGCTGGGACAGCGTGGAGCACCCAGGCTCCAGCGTGTGCCAGTGTGTGTGTATGTGGCGTGGGCGTGTTTTCCTCCCTCACCGTCCGTATGCATGCGGCAGCCGCACGGCCACTCTCCTTACTCACCCACTTACTTAGTCACGGGAGGGGTTCTTCAAAGAAGCAGAGTGCTTTTTTCTTTTCTTTTTTAAGATCTTATGTATTTATCTGATAGAGCAGGAGCACAAGCAAGGGGAGCCTCAGAGGGAGAGGGAGAAGCCCTCACTGAGCAGGAGCCTGAGGCGGGACTCGATCCCAGGACCCTGGGAACTAAGCCAAAGGCAGAGGCTTCACCAACTGAGCCCCCCGGGGCACCCTTGCAGGGTGCTCTTCTGATGTGGTTCCAGAGGCCCGAGGATGTGACAGGCAGGTGGGCACAGGGACCTCGGTGCAGACCCAGTGGGGAGGTGTGTCGTCGCTGGCGTGTGAGACGCCCATCCATGCTGCGTGAGTGCTGGTGGCAGGAGCGGCTCCTGCGAGCCACACAGGCTGTGTCCTCGGGGCATCGTCTCTGCCGTTCAGTCCTGTAGACCAGGGAGGTGGCGCAGGGGCCCCGACTGAAGGAAGGTCCGTGATGGGGTCAGGGCGGTGCCATGCAGGTGCCTCCTCTCGCTCCCTCCTCCTCTCCCTTCCCTGGATGAACCGGGCAGGTGTGGGGTCCCTGTCGAGAGAGAGCAGCTCGCAGTCCCCCCAGTCTCCATCCGTGTAATTGCTAAGTCTTTGTTGCCATGGGCATCCCACACCAACTTGCTGAGTGTCCGTCTACCTGACATCCCGAAATCTCTGTGTGTATGTCCTCAAACGTAGGGACGCTCTTCAGAGCTGAGCTGCAGAGTCCTCATGCATACTGCTCTTGGGACGGGACGTGTGCTCTGCAGGACCTCCTGGGGACCACGCCAGGGCCGCCCCAGCCTCACTCGTGCCTGCCTCCGCGAGCCGGGCACCCAGTGTGTGCTGAGCCGGTGTGCGGTGTCACTTCCCCTTGCCCTCCGTCTAGTAACGTCTCATCTCCGACACATGCTCTAACCCTCGTGCCATCTTGGAGACAGGATTCTCACTAGAAGTGCTCAGAACACACGTCCGCACCAGCAGGTGCCATCAAGGGCGGAGAATCGTGGCTTCTCATCTTGCACACGCAGGGTGGCTGACGTGTGCTAGGTGTGCGGTGGAAGTGAAAACCCGTGTGCTTCTCCTTGGCCGCAGGAAGGACAGAGCTGTGTGCACCGGCGGGTGGTATGCTGTCTGGCGGTCTCCGCCGAGTGGGCCATGATGGTCTGCAGGGGACGTGCTGTTACGGTATTGACGTAATTAGGGAGCGTCCGTGTGACACCGTAGGGCTTTAGTCCTAGCCACTACTTACTACTCTCCTTGGACCTCTGAGCTCATGTCATTAGGATCGTCATCACAGAAAGGTTCTTCACCTACGGAGGGGAAAGTCCATAGTTGAAGCTGCTCACAATGCCATAAGTTTGAATTAAGTAATACAATATTCAGTTTCCAGGTAGGTTTTCAACCTTCCAAAGGCAGTTCTTGAACAGAAAAGCTAGAAATGTATCTGAGATAATTTTTCTCTCCTGCCTTTGGGGTATATCAATTCACATTTCCTTTTTAAAGTTAGCATACATTTTGAAATGTTTAAAAGCCATAATGGATATTTTTAAAAATAGCCAGATGATCTGCCTTATTGAATTGTGTGGAATTGTATAGTTTTGTAGCTAGTGCGATAGAGGAAGCATCATGTTAAAGTGTATTTCTCTGTAATGACCGTGGAGGTTATGAGACTTTTATTTATAGAAATTACTAGGATAAAGATATTTTCCTGCTAGTGTTAAAAAACATAGATCTGGATATGTGACTGAAGGAAGAGTGAAGACCAGCTCTTGTGCACAGAATTTAAGAGAATGACACCCTGACCCCAAGTTAGTTCCATGAGTTCTTTCTTTCACTGCCCAGAAGATCTTTTTATTTGTTGTCTCCCCTACAGACAGCTGTTGCGTCTTGTTTCCATGAAGGGGATGTAGGACCTGGGCCAGGTGTGTGGACATGGTGGGCATGCTGGGCGAGGCCACTGTGCGGTTTGCAGGCCCCAAATTTCGAAATTCTCTGGATGAGTGGCCCCCAGTCTGCAGACACGGGCTCCGTGCGCAGCGTTACAAATCCCGAGACCCTCCGCTGTTTCCCGAGACCCTTGTCCGTCTCTGCGCGTGGGACACCCCTTCCTTCTGCCACACCCACTTCTCATGTTTTCTGCACACTCTGCAGGGGGATGCGGAGCACAGCAGATGCATGTTTAGGATTTGCCGTCACAGATGCTGGGCATTGCTGGGGTCCCAGCGTGGTCACTGTTTGCCTACAGTGCACCTGTTGAACTTCGGAAGCACGGAGTGGTAGTGCGATGGCTGAGCCCCCAAATCTGGGCCAGCCCGAGGTTCCTGGCTCCGGTCCGTTGGTCTTGGCCCTCTTACTTTGAGGAGGTCCGGATGGGCACCTACCCCTGACTCCCTTTGCTGGAATGAGCCGCCTTGCAGAGTGGCGTACGATGTGTTGGTGACCCCAGGGGAAACGGGTAGCAGGCCACCTGCTTTGGGGAAAGGAGCGAGGTTCCCGGCCTCTGTCTTTCTGGTAATCAGATGATTAAGGAATGAGGTGAGTTTTGACATGTCATCTGCTTTCTTCGTTGGGATTACATTAACTCAGTATAGTTGCACCTGAGAAAAGTCAGTGCCCTTGAGCAGAAGGACCACAGCCCCCAGTGGACCGCTGGGTCGTCACTGGGGTCCTCCCTGGACCCAGAAGGGCAAGTCGCACGTGAGAACTCATGATCGCTTCCCCTGGAGCTCTTGCCCTGCAGCTGGAGATCAGGGAGCCCGCGGGCCAAGCACGTCCTCGTTGTTGGGGTCAGTGAGCAGCTGTCATCGTCTGCCTCTCCCTGATGATGCCCTCACAGCTGAACCAGAGCTGACGATGCCCACAGTTCCCTCGGGGCAACACCCAGGGTTTCTCGGGGGCTGGTTTCTGAGAAGGCTGTGTGTCCTGGTGGGCGTGGCAGAGAGACAGACTTTTTCCCCAGTGAGTGGGCCATGCAGAGTGTTGGGAGGGTTTCCAGCCTTGTTTATCATTCGGGCTGCTTTTAAAGTCAGGGCCCCCTCAGCTGGGTGTGTGGGGGGCGAGGCGCAGGCCCGTGGTGGTGGCCGTGCGAGCAATTTCCGGGCGGCCCCCCCCTGCAAGCGGAGCCACAGGCCTGTGACCCGGCCACGGGGTCCGCTGGCCGTCCTGCTCCTGTGGCAGGGTCTGGACACCAGCAGCTCCACACACAAGCTAGTCAGAGGGCAGCGTGAGACATAGCAGAGCTGGGAGGCTCCCGCCCATGCTCTTTACCCGAGTTGGCCACCGACCACTTCAGTTTACTCATAGGGGAACTTCGCCAGTGCTTTCCAGAGGCAGTGCCTGAGCACCCGTGACGGCGGCCCTGACCCCTCGGCCGTCGTGTCTGGTGCTCATGCAGGGAAGAGCTGTCCTTCGTAATGTGCCCACGACGAGGGTCTGGGGCCGAGTCCTGAGGCCTGAATCACGTTTGTGCAGGGGCCATCCAGACAGAGTGCAGTGTGAGGGCGGACCTGACGAGTGCCTCTCCACGAGGACAGTGTTCCCTACAAGCCGCGACACGGAGAAGGGACGCTCAACAAAAGTGCTCTCTCGAAAACGTGCAAGCGGCCTGCAGAGCACAAGCTTGCTGGACCCTGTGGGGAGAGCGGCCAGCCGGCTGTCCTGGGGGGGGGGGGGGCTGGTGCCGCACCCCTACGCCAGCAAGCCTTCTGCCGGGGAGGGAGTCATGTGCGCTCCTGGTCTTGACCTGTCTGCAGTTTTCAGTCTTGATGCACATTAGAAAGTTTGTTGCTTCCTTCCTAGCAATTTGTAGGTTTGGGGAAATGTAGCTCCTCCTCACTGTGAGAAGCCTCCACCCTTCCTGTGCTCATCTCCCAGCGCCGTGACAAAGCCCTGGGCTTGAACAATAGAATCTCTTATCTCCGATTCTGGACGCTTGAAAGCCAAGATCATGGTGTCAGTAGAGTGAGTGACCTGTGAAGGCTGGTTCCCAGCTTCTGGGGGATTTGCTGGCGTCCCTGGTGTGCAGACGCCCCACTTCTGCCTGCACCTTCACTCTGGGCATCGATGTCCAAATGCCCCCTTTCTATGAGGACACCAGTGATTGGATGGGGGCCCACATGACTGCAGTGCGAGCTTGTCTTGACTGTTCTATAGGCAAAGACCTGTCTACAGATAAGGTCCCAGTCTGGGGTGCTGGGGGTTAAGGCTTCACTTGAATTTGGGGGCCACGTCCTGCCCATCACACTCGGTAAGAACTGGTCTTGGGACGCTGTCGTGATGTTGCCTCCCTGGCTTTGGGGAGCCGAGTGGTGGGGGGGTGGGCCTTTGTGGTTACGGAGAATCACACTGTGGATTCTGAGGGTCACTGTAATATGACACTTTTAGCAGAACGTCATTAGGTCCAAGTTCAGCCCTTGGCTCCACTGTTTCCTAGGCTTGCAGTATCCGACATACACGTCCTCCCTTCCAGGCCCCCTTCCAGCGTCCCAGGTGTGACCATGACGATGCCCACATCCTTGTCTTGCGCACTACGCCAGGCTCACGAGGGTGCACACTTGGGAGTTTTTAAACTGACGATTGCTGTGCAGCATTCATGGGGAAATTTGCCAGATTTCCACATCTAAGTTTTGTGCTAAAATTGGCCTCATGGAACCTTTAAGATATTTGTCCAACTGTTCCTGTGGAGAGGATGGCCTTACACAGTGGCTACTTAGTTGTCTCCACAGGTTTTACTAGATCCAGATGGCCTTGTCCGTGAAAGGTGAGCACGGAGTGCACCCTCTTGGGCGCTTCCTCCCAGATAATGCAAGTGGGCCCGTGGCTCTCTCTCACGCAGCGGGCGTAGAGTAGAGTACTTTACGGGGCCAGTAGCCTTCTTTCCGGCTGCTCCCTGCATCAGGGGCTCGACCTGAATCCGTAGGGTCCTCGGGCAGGCGGTCCTCCATGCACTTTCTCCTGGACTTTGCGGCGGGTACGAGTCTAGGTTCCCACCTTGCCGGCCCCCTCCACACACTGGCTCACCAGCGAGTTTCTCCTACCCCAGAAGACCTTTCCTCTAGACTACTATCAATAATGATAATAAGAACTACAGCTAGCATTGTTTTTTTTAATTAATAGACTGTTTTCAAGAGCTGTTTTAAGTTTATAGAAAAACTGAGCAGAAAGAGCCAGGTTTCCACCTGTCTCCCTCCCCGCTCCCCCCAGTTTTCCCTGTTTTAACATCTTGCACTGGTGTGGTATATTTTGTTATAATTGATGAACCAACACTGATACAGTATTAGTGACTAAAGTCTATAGTTTACATCGGTTACTCTTGGTGTCGCTCATTCCGTGGATTTGGACAAACATATGAAGACACATATCCACCACTATAGTATCACAGAGCAGTCTCACTGCCCTAAAAACCGTCTGTGCCCCACCTGCTCGTCCCTCCCTTCCCCAACCCCAGCAACCACCGATAGATCTTTTTCTGCCTACATAGTTTGCCTTTCCCAGAACGCAGTAGAGTTGGAATCACAACAGTGTGTAGTCTTTTCATATTGGCTTCTTTCACTTTGTAATGTGCATTTATATTTCCTCCCTCTCTTTTCATGGCTTGATAGCTCATTTCTCTTTACTGTTGAGTAATATCCATTGTCTGGGTGGGCTACAGTTTGTTACACACTCACCCACCAAAGGACATCTTAGTCGTTTCCAGGTTTTGGCAATTATAAATAAAGCTGCTATAAACATTTGTGTGCAGGTTTTTGTGTGGACATAAGTTTTTAGCTCGATTGGGTAAATCCCAAGGAGTGTAATTGCTGGATCCTGTGGTAAGAGTATGCTTAGCTTTGCAAGAAACTACCAGGCTGTCGTCCAAAGTAGTTGTATGTATGATGTTGGCATCTTTTCATATGCTTATTTGCCATCTGTATGCATTCTTTGGTGAGGTGTCTGTTCAGGTCTTTTGTACATTTCTGAATTGGGTTGTTTGTTTCTTGTTGAGTTTTAAGAATTCTTTGGATATCAGTCCTGCATGAGATTCATGTTTTGCAAATATTTTTTCTGAGTTTGTGACTTGTTTTTTTTTTATTGTCTCAAGTACTATTTTAATATGTATACATATATATAAATCTAAGAAGTAGTAATGCTTTAATTTCTTCTAGATTATTGAAACTGCTTCAAAGGATATAAAATCAGGTTAGCAGAAGTTATCAATCACCTACTGAGTAACACATAGTGTGTTAAACACTCATTTGACCTTTATAAGCTACCATATTCCATTATTTGTGATTTTATTCATATAGTTAGAATCCCCAATGAGGGTATAAGTTCTAACAGATATAGATATATATAGTATAATATATAGATATAGACATATATAACATACAATAATAGATTTATTTTTTGAACGTATACTGACCATGAGTTTGAATTTGGAACCCTCCTAAGGTGATGGAGACAAAGAGACAATTAAAATATGGTCCAGATGTTGAATGAGGTGATAATCCAGGTGGGAAGATAGTCACAGACATAAATACCAATACACAGCAAGCAAGAAAGTGTTCCTAACAGAGACCTAAACACAGTGCAATGGAGACATGGGACACGGAGTCCGTTTCATCAGGGCCGGCAGGATCGGTGTCACACAGGGAGAGTTTCCAATCGGACTTGCCAGCTCAGCTGGGCTTCTTAGGCCAGAATTGACAGAAGTCATCTGAAGCTGAGAGACAAGGGGGAAGGCGTTCGCGGCTGGGTGGCGCTGGGAAGGTCTGGGAGGTGGTTAAGTGGCAGTTTAACACATGCGTGGGTACGCATCGTCTCCTAGCTCTTGTTAGCGTCGGTTGGTGTGGTCGTTAATGTTGTTCAC
Source organism: Procyon lotor (assembly GCA_028646535.1). Lineage (NCBI taxonomy): Eukaryota > Metazoa > Chordata > Mammalia > Carnivora > Procyonidae > Procyon > Procyon lotor. The sequence continues at coordinate 168,942,986 of CM053604.1, read as the reverse complement.
GCTGTATTGTTTTCATTCTGATTTTTAGATGGACAAACGGGGTCTGTGGGAGAGAGAGACTGGTTAAGAACATGGGTTTTGAACTTGAGTGCACGACAATGGCCAGAGCAAGATTAGCCTCTGCACCTTATTACCATGTGGCCTCGAGCAGTTCCTGATGGCAGGCTGGCACCTGGGTGTGGTAGGGGCGGAGGTCTGTGTTCAGCCTTGTGCGGCTTTGTTTCCAGCACATGCTGAGCCTGCCGTCAGGCACGTGGCGGACACTTCACGGAGTCTGTCAGCTGCGTGAGGCGAATGCCTGGTCTCGGGGAAGCCGAGCTGCCCTCCCCTGGGGCCGTCTCCTTCCTCGGGCGCCCTGTGAAGCTCCTGTGGCTGCTTTCCATGTGGGGCTCTCCCGCAGGATGTGTAGGAAGGTGGACTAGTCATGCCGGGAAAACCCCCAGCAGCCTAGGAGCCGCGTGCTCAGCGTGCGAGGTGAGACGTCCTGGGGAGGTGGGGACCCCTTGTTTCCCAGGAAACCTTAAGGCTGCCGAGAAGGTCACGCCCACTGAGCTCCGTCCTTGGTGCTGGTCGCGTACCTGCTGTTGATAAAGGCCCCTGGAAGAGGGTGCTCCTTCGGCTCCCCTTGCATCTGGGTCCACAGTTCCAGTGACGGGTCACAGACGCTGAGACTACTAAGTTTAAAAAGTACAACTCCTGAGTGGCCAGTTTATGTTAGGTCACGTCCACCTATACAGCACTCTGAGGGATGGTCTAGTACTTTATAGTACTGAATGTATGTTGTGTTAACTGTTGCTTTTAGGGAGTAATATATGACAGAAATTCTCAATGCCTAGATCTACAATGTTTCTGAAGATGGAAAAATCCGTGGATATCTTGATAATTTAGTAATATAAAATTATGTGTATATTACTCCAATTTGTATACACAGGTATTATGTTTGCTCTATTAAAATTTAAAATTAAACTTTGTTTAGATGATTACAAAATTTAATTAAACTTGCATTAATATGTTATAGCACTTTTTTTCATAATTGGAATAATAAGGTTTGAACCTGGGCATTTTTTAACGATTGCTAGTTCTTGAAATAATTATAATGATCATATTAATAATAGCAATAACATACACCTCATAGGGATATGGATAATATTAATGTTAATCCATGGGTACCCCTCACAGGTTCCCTTGCATAGTAAGAGCTCAGTAATCATGTTAGCTATTGTTATTTGTTAGGAAATTTCTGATTCATGATAGGATAAATAAGAAATATTTCAAGAGCAAATTACTAATACTGTGTTTCTTTCCTTACTGGTTCCATTCTATTCATTCATGCTTTGTTGCATATCTCCCGTGTGCAGGCTGTCCACTGTACTAGGAGCTTTGTGAAATTGGAAATGCAGCCACATGTTCCAAAGTAGATGTCATCCATGGAGTCAAAGAGGGAAAGAATAGTGAGCAAAAATGTTCTGGTCTCTGCAAGAATGAACAGATCCCAAAGACACTGCCGAGCTCTCCAACCCTAGTCAGGATGACAGGAAAATGCCCACTGACCTTTAGATTGTGTCAGAAGGCGAACTTCCAAAGAGTAGAAGACAGAGGGGCTTGCTTCCCTTCTCGTGTGAGGGCAGGAGGCCTGGCTGGTAGAGGGGCATCGCACAGGGAGAGTCGGCTACACTGGGTACTGCACACCTTTGGCATAAAGGTGATCCTGTTGCTTTTTATTTTAATCCTTTGGATATAGAACTCAACTAGTAGATTGAAAACCATACTTGAAGTGTGTTACGTTCATAATTCAAAAACATTTTCATGGATGTTTTGCCAAAATAAGAAAAAATATTTTTAAACTTATTTTTTCTTTCCATTCTTTGACTCTTTTTGGTCTTCACACTTCTACATTCTCTTTATTTTAAAAAAGGTATTCTTTGCAGGGGTGGTAATAGTATTTTCTGGATCTGGTTAAGGGTGGGAGCAGCAGTCTGGGGTACTAGTGGAGAAAATATTGTATGTCCATGGAGGGACACCGTGGCTCTCGGGGCTGAGCTAACAACCTGCTCATGGTCAATTAGACTCCGGAGGAGAAGCACATGGCTTGGGAGCACACTTGCCAAAGAACCCATATTTGGCACATGTGAGGCTTGGCCCAGTGGCGGCTCCGTGCTGTGTCGGACTGTCTCCATCCACGGGCTGTCTCCTAGAGAAAGGGCCACATGGCTTTATTGAAGGACTGCCAGGGAACCAGAGGCATTCATCATGCAAGAGGACTTACGTACAGACTCTGTTTCCTTTTTGTAAGAGTTTACCTAGATTAAAAAAAAAAAAAACTAGCAGGAACAAAATGCCACTTTGGGAGATAATCAGTGGTGACTAATTTGATTTGGGAAAAGCGGAATTGAAAGTAGGCAATTCCTGGAGCCGTTTACAAGGAGGGAGAAGCAGGTGGGCTCCCTGTCGTCTTCGTGTGGACTGTTTTTGTAAAACAGAACTTATTTAAAGGCTCTGCTATGGGCTTATGGTACATTGTATCAAAATATTAAAATATGTATCAAAATTCATTAAAAAAAGAAAGGAACTATCTTGACCACAATTGAATAGTTATGAGATTTGACTGTAGGTTCACTAGCAGAAATGTAATCAATTATAGAATTCTCTCTTCCTCAGAGAAAGTCACTTTTGGAGGGGAGTCTGCTAAATTTTAAGAGTAATGTTCCACAAGGGGAGCTGTACCAGGGACTTCGGGCGACACACACAAGGGCAGAGGCGATGTTCTCAGTACCCTCAGCAAAGGCTGGCGGGGGGCCCCGCAGCCCCTCCTCTAGCGAAGACCCCCCCTCGGACGCCCCAGCTCAGCCCCTGTGGGCAGCCCGTGACAGGGACAGCAGCACCCTCCAGTTCTGACTCGGCTGCACTGCGTGTTAGGAACCACCAGATACGACGGGGTTTTGAAGTCATTTTAGCTCTTGTATAAAGTTTCATTTTGTCTGGACTTCAGATTTAGCCTCTGAATATTTTGAATTGAGCTCATTTGTTCCAAAAAGTATGCCTCTATTAATGTCTTGTGAATATCTTAAGTATGGATTTAGAAATGGCCATTTCCCTCGTAATTCTACTGACATCACGAATCATTGAGAATCAGATTTTCATGGTTGACTAAGCTGGGACAGTTTATGTGATGTTTATTAGTCTTTTGTTGTGGCACACATTTCTAAAGTAGATCATTAAAGAGAGAATTTAGGAGCATTAATCTCGTACAAGCATCAGTGCACGACTTAGCAATTACCCTGAGTTCCGAAAGTTAGAAATCAGAATTATGAATGTACCTTAACAAAAAAAAGAAAGTCCTATTTTGTACCACAATGAATTTTTTCCTAAAATAGAAAGTGACTCATGCGTCTCAGTGGCTAATAAAGAAGCGTGCTCCAGGCAAAATGCAAAATCCTAACGCTGCGAGGTCTCTCTTCTCAGCCTTACCGGTCTGATTTTGGTATAGGGAGAAAGTATCGTATTTGGTTGTAACATCAAGCAGCATTTCTGCTTCACGGAGGGCTCCTTGGCATCAGTAAGAACTTGAATCTCCAGTTAGCCAGCGGTGGTTGCCCTTGTGTTCCTGCTGTGAGCAGGAAAGTGCTGGAAATACTGCACGCGTTCCCCCCAGAGCACCCACGGCCTGTTGTCGGCTGGGTAGCTGTTCTCCCTGCGACACTGGGAGCGGGAGCCTCAGCGACTCTGCGTTTGCGTTTCAGTCCTTCCTTCTCCACTGCTGAGGAGCACTCTGCCCTCACATACGCCGGCTCTTTGATGCTCTCCTCCGATCTGCTGATTTGTGCTACGAGCTTGGCCTTCCTTCCCTTCCCCACTTGTGGGGAGTGGACCCCGCACACTCTTCCGCCTCAGGTGAGCCTGCCTCTCTGGCCGCGGCTGCCCGCTCGAGGCTGGCACAGCCGGCCCCCTGGGGATTCCTCAGTCCGCTGTGTGCCCAGCCCTCCTCTCTCTGCAGTCGGGATGGAGGCATTTCTCAGCGTTCTCTCTGGCTCCTCTTCCTCTTCAGTCTTCTCGCGTTGACTTCCATCTCATCTCATTTCTCCCCCTGTCACCTCAACAAATCGGACCCCAAGGGGAATGCTAGCCTTGCGTGTGTCCTGATGGTCAGAGCATCACTCCCAGACCTGGACGTTGTCACTTTGGCTCCCGGCACAGTGTGTTTGCAGTGTGAACTGTCACATCCTGTCTTCTGACCCCCATGTTCTGGTCTTCTCTTCGCGGCTCCATCATCTTCAGACCCTGAAGCTCGAAACCCTGCCTCTGTCCTACCACTGTGCCACCTGCATTGCCTGTCCCCCTGCCCGCTGCCTCCGCGCCTCCCCCCACAGTCCATTCCCCTGTCCTCTGCCATTGGGACCCCCACCTCGCCTGTCCCCGTGACCTCTGCCTGTGATCTTTCTCTTGTCTCTGCTCCTCAGTGACCGTGTTATCTGGCCTGGATAGAGCCACTGTGTGTGGACACCTCCCAGCACCCCAGCCCAGCTGTCCCCACGCTGCCTCAGGACTGGGGATGTTACCCCGTCAGGACCTGCTGCGAGGCTTCCTGGTTCCACATCAGCAGTGGGAGGCGTGGGGATGACAGGGAGGTGGCCGTGGCCCCAGCCTTCCAACCCTCCTTCCCAGTGCTGTGGGCTGGCCCTGATGTTCTGCGTCCATCTGCCTGTCTGTCTTTCTGCTGGGGGTGGGGGGAGGTGCTTCGGGATGGCATACAGGCCAGAGGGGCCACGCCAGGCAGAACCCTCCGCCCTGATGTGAAAGCTTGTTTTCTCTGCGTCTGTGTGACATTGGCTTATTTCCACCTCACGGTAGCTGGCCAGCGACCCTGCTGCGCAGTCGGATGGTGGCCGGGTGTGAAGTGATTACACGTCTGTGTTCTGTGGCTGAGAGACGGCATGAAGGGGCGAGCGCTCTGGCATGAGCACATCCTCGTGGATGGGGAGCATTCGGTCCCGCCTCCCCCAGCATCTCTGGGGACCAACAGGCGGGGACACCTGCCGGCTCCACCCTCCACCACGGATAGCCCAGCCAGTGAGAACATAAAACCCGCAGTCCCTGAGCTGCCCCGGCCCCCTCTGGCTGTGGGTCTGGGGCTCTGCCAGGTCTCCTTATGGAAACAAATGTCTCTTTTTCCCCTGTGAGCCCCTCTAGGGTGCCGTCGCCTGGAGGGAGGTTGACCTCTGTGATAACTGTGGGCCCCAGGAGAACTGGGACATGTTTCCACCGGCCTCACCTGCCTTCCCCGGCACCCCTGGCTCACCCAGACCTCTGCAGCCGGTTCTGCAGTGCCCGCCCCTGGCTGTCCCGGCAGGGAGCGCTCCCGGCCTTTACGCACTTACGGGGTTGGGAATGTGTTGAAAGATTTGGGATTTGTACAGATTCCAGGCCCACAAATGCGGTTTCTATTCATCCTGATTTAGCAGAATGAGGAAGAGGAAAGAGGGACCAGAGGGAAAGAGCCGTACTGTGCTTAGGACTTGTCACTTCTCATGGCCAATTACAAATAAGTGAAGATACACATACATGTACACATGCAAGCCGTGTCCGTGCATGTATGTGCATGTGTGTATACATATATGCGCACACATACGTGTGTGCATGCGTAAATGTATGTGTATATGTGTACGTGTATGTATATGTATGTGCACACACGTGTATATGTGCATGTATATGTGCGTGCGTGTATGTGTATGTATCCATGTGTGTACACGTGTATGTGTATGTGCATGTATATGTCTATGTATACGTACAGAGGGCAGTGTTTCTGTCTGGAGCAGTGTGAACATCCCCACTGATTCCTGTCCCATGATTTCCTGCCTTGCGTTGAGCCGTGACCCTCCACCAGGCACGGGGGCTGAAGGCAGGTATGACAAAGGCTCTCCCTTCAGGAGCAGAGGCCCCGTGGGTGGACCCTCTGCTCAGTCCCAGTGGCTTTGTTTGCACACTTCTCTGGGGTGATTTGGAGGTAGAGGAGGGTCACAGGAGGGGGTGGGCTGGGCCTGGGGCGCACGCGGGCTGCCTCTCTGCCCTCAGGCATCTCCCCTCCAGGCAGGGTCCACAGCAGCAGGTTCAGGGCGGCCCCCAGACGGACGGACAGGAGGGTTTGGGGGTCTGCAGGCCGGGCGCATGTGGCCCTTCGCTGGAGCGCCTGGCGGCTGTGGAGACTGAAGCTGGGAGCTTTGGCAAAAAGTGTGTTGACTCCAGGGCATCCTGGAAGCTGGCTTTTTTAGTTTCGTTCTCTTGATTGGTGTTTTTAGTTTTGTACAAAAGCTGAATGTAGGGAGAATAATTCTCTCTTTATTGAGGGCTCCTATTAATGGAATTCTGTGTAAAAGTCCATTCATACTCCTATTGAGTTTGGTTTAAAATTAGTCGTCCTGGTGACCAGGGTATGAATCTAAGCTGTCTGCCTCGGAAGGTCTTTTCCCCCCTTCGGAGTCCCAGGCTCCCTTTGCCAACACCGTGGTTGCAGCTCCCAGGGCTGGGTATGGACCAGACTTCCCTTAGGGGATCCCACTCAGCCTGGGACCTGCAGAGCTGGGGCTCCGGGCTAGCGTGGGAGCCAGGCATCCTGACGGATGGTGAGCAGAGAGGCCGGAGCCCATGTGGGCGGTCTGTGCGAGCCAGCGCATCTGTGTCTGGGCTTGTAAGCATCCTTTTGGGAAATACTGGGGTGGCCGGATTGCTGGAATCCCAGAGAGAAGGTCTGGACAGTGGAATTGTGAGGATCAAGCCTGGGGACACACCGTTTGTGATAAGCACACACGGATTCTCCAGAGTAGCACTGAATCTGGAGCTGAGAGAGGACATGGAAAAGGATTCCTGGGGACAGAGTTTCTTTCTTTCTTGACTGTGATCACAGCTAATCGTTACAAGCTAAAACCAATAAAGTCATCGGGAAAAACAAGGAAACTCCTCTGTCATTCTGCTGCCCAGACGGCTAGCTCTCAGATGTCCCATCTTCCTGTGTGTGCACACACATGCCTACATTTGTTTTTCAGCAGAAGTATTGAAAATTTGCCAAACCATGTTAAAGGATTTCCCTCCCTCCCTCCCTCCCTCCCTTCCTCCTTCTTCTCTCTCTCTCTCTCTCAAGATTTTATTTATTTGAGAGACCGAGTAAGAGGGAGCGAGCACAAGCAGGGGAAGCAGTAGGCAGAGGGAGAAGCAGGCTCCCCGCTGAGCAGGGAGCCCGATACGGGACTCGATCCCAGGACCCTGGGACCATGACCTGAGCCGAAGGCAGACCCTTAATGACTGAGCCTCTAGATGCCCCTGTAGGGTTTTTTCTTGTTCAGGTCACCACTTGCCATGTTATGTGGGCTCTGCGTCGACATCGAGACCACAAGGAAACCATGGTTATTGAGCGTGCTGTCCTCTCGGGGTGTGAGGTCACGGCTTCTGGAGGAGTTGATGTCCTGTGCCGGGGCCCTGTCCCCCCCACCCTCCTGCTTTCCGTGTCCTCCTCTCGTCTTCCCTCCTTTCCCTTCTCTTCCTCCTCCTCCTCTGATGCCTGAGACCACAGGCCTCACGCGAGATGCTCCTGGGCAACTCTTTCACCCTCTGCTCCCCTACCAAAGTTTATTTTCCAGCTGTTCAACTGGGGTGACAAAACGTACGCGGCCCCGGGAAGCGGTGTGCGGATTCCCGCGCCCGCGGTGCAGCCCTCCAAGTGTCCTGTTTCCTCCGAGACGTGCACAGTCAGCTTCAGACCAGCAACATGGAGTGGCCTGGTCGGCCTGTGGGCACCCGTCCCGTGATGCTGACCGCCTCGCTCGAGTCACCCTGGGCTCTGCTGTCACTGTCTTAGACTTCCAAGCAGTTTTCCCCATCAAGAGCTCCTGCATTTCATATTTCGCAGGTCTCCCCCCACGTCCTGTTCCTCTCTGGCAGACACGCTGTTGGGTGTCCCCGTGTGGGCTGTGGGCTGGCCCTCTGAGGCCAGTCAGTGACTGGGCTTTTCCCCTGTCTGTCCAGCTGGGGTCTTATAGAGGTGTAGGGGCTAGAGGGATGGGGAGCCCAGGGCTCTGGCTCTGCAAGGGCCTTCCCTGCAGAAGGAGGGGCCTGTGGCCGGCTGCCCGTGCCAGCTACCCCACGTGCAGATGGACGTGTCCTTGGAGGGAGGAGGAGGGCAGGACTCTTCCAGGGTCCCCGCCATGGAGGCCAGGCCCATCTAAGCTGCTGCTCGAATCTTACTGCTGGTGTCACCCCAGCTCACATAGGGGCTAGGTCTGGAGCTAGAGCTGGAGCAGAGGGATTGAAGGCCCAGAGTGTCAGAGCCTCAGGTCACTCCTATGCAGTGGACTCAGGGCGGGCTGCATTCACAGGGCACGGCTATCATACAGAAGGGCAGCCGGGCTCTGGGCACATCTTCCTATGGGTCTTGGTCCTGCTCAGCTGGTCCCACTTGGCCCTGCACTGTGCAGCTCGGAGCCTGGAACAGAACCAACAGAATGTGTGACCGCAGGAGAGGGTTATTTTAAGGAATCGTGGGGTGGCCAGTGTGCAGTCCGCAGGCCCGGCCGGAAGCCCTTCCGGGGAGGAGCTGGTGTGGCCGCTGGAGTCCCAAGGCCGTCCGGAGGCAGGATTCTCTCTTCCTGGGGACCCCAGCCCTCCCCGCTGTCCCAGCCTTCAACCGACTGGAGGAGGCCCCCTGCCTTGGGGAGGGATCTGCCTTAGCTGAGTCTCCGATTGAGTCCCCTCTGGCCGGTAACGCCCCCAGCCAGTGTAGACTGGTGCTCCGTCTGGCGGACACAGGGCGTGCGTCATGGCGGGCGTGTGCTCTGGGGCTTGCAGTGCTGACGCTGACAGTGAGGCTTGACGCCCAGCGTGTCCGGGGCCCCATGGACATGAGGGTGGGGATGGTGGTTGGAGCCCCGCCCCCTGAGCTTTGCAGAGCTCAGCTGAGTCTCTCATCCCCATGTGGGGAGATGCTCCGGACCTGCAGGTCTCCCGGCCAGCAGGGAGGGCGAGCCCTTTCAACGTGACTGAGACTGTGTGCGGCAGAGGGCTGAATGGTCTCAGGCATTTCCCCTTGCATTATGCTGAGAAAGGATTTCTTCCCAGCTCGTTAACAAGGCTTGGAATTTGCAAGGTGGATCCATGATGAGTCGGTGATGGTGGAAGCAAACACTTCCGGTACAGGGAATGAATAATTCATCTTGTTTTTCTGAGTTTAAAAAAAAAAAATCTTTCAAGCGCTTTTCTCTGTTTTCTGCTGAGGCTTAAATTTTTCAGTCCTTTGGCGATATCCCATCTTCCAATAAGGCTCGTTTCTATGGAGACACCAGTGAACTGCGGCCAGGTTCTGTGGCTTATCACAGGAGGCTCCTGGGGGGGTCTCTCCGCAGCCTTCCAGATGTGCTCGGCCGCGCGTGTTTCTGGGGCGCCGGGGAACCCTGGGGGGGGGGCGCCACACCTGCACATGCCCTCCCCAGGCAGAGCTGCCCCTGTCTGCGCGGCCGACGCTGGGCAGAGCGGGCTTCGAGGACGGTGCAGCGTGACACCCAGCATAGAGCGTCGTCTGAGCAGGGCCTCTGACCCTCCGGCAAGGCTTCTGGGGGCTCGTCGCAGTCATTGCTGTGTCGGTGTGGTCGTTGTTCCAAGTGGGGAGAACTGACCCGGGAGGGGACGAGAGGTCACAGTCACCTGTGGGACACCACAGGGATTCCACGGGCCGGTTGGCCCTGATCGGGAAATCACTGCTGAGGACATATCTGTGGTCTGCTGACCTAGTCCGTTGGGGTGACTGTGGACACCCCGGGCAGGGGCTTTTCAATGCCAGGTTCTCCTCGCCGTGCTGGAGCTGGGGGTGAAAGGTGCCGGCGCAGATGGGTTCTGCTAACATCCTCTCTGGTGGCACATTCGTTCTGGGTCCTTGTGCGGGGGAGGAGCCGCGAGCTCCGTGGGGTCTCGTTGGCAAGGACACCACCCTGCTCCCAGGAGCTGCACCCCTACGAGCTCATCACCTCCGGAAAGCCCCGTCCTGACACCACCACACCTGGGGCTAGGGCCCAACATACGGATTTCGGGGTCACAGACATCCTAGAGCAGTAACCTTTAAGTTCGTTCAGAGGAGGGACATGGGTTCCTCTGCTCTTTTCTTGGTGTTTTATAGGAGATGGGCCCCAAAGCCCATAAATGGAGGCCATGATGATTTTGGACCAACTTTAGGAAGGAATAGCCCTCCTGTATGAGTGGAGTCCCTCTGTGTGGACTCACTGACACACGCACTGTGTCAGTGCTGCGGACCCCACCCTGGCCTCCCTCGCCCCCACCGCGCCCCCTGCCCGCGCATGCCCCCCACGTGGTTGGGGGGTCAGCCCGGTCCCTTGCCAGGGTGATGGTGCTCGGTGGGGGCAGTTCCTGCTGTTGGCACAGCAGTTACTGAATAGAAAGCAGTCTGGAGCTTATTTCTAGGTTGTGTACGTCTGTGAGTCCCACATAGCTGGGCAACGGGTCTGAATGCCCCCCTTTGAAGGTGGTTGTGCAGGTCAGATGTTCAAAGTAACGTCATGTCAGGGGCCCTTGGAGCAGGTGCAGAGCATCTGGGGTCACTAGTGTCCTCGTCTGCTTCTGCAGGCGAACGGGCAAAATCATCTCATGCCGAGGAAGAAAACTCACAAGGCTACATTCTTAGATAGCCTTTCCTATTTCAATATTAAAACAAAACAAAAAACCCCCCAAAAACCTTATAATTCTAGAAACCAGAGTAGAAGTGTAATACAGTAATTACATGCGTTAATAAAGGTTACTTTGTGTTTCCTCACGGACCTTAAGCCTGCGATATCTAAGCGACGTCTGTGGAGCGGACATGTGCTTGCCTTTCCTCAGAGACTGTGCTTCAAGCTGAACGTGACACCAGGAACGTCTGCTGACTTCAGAGTGTATTTTTCTGCAGTCAAGATCTGCAAGGTAAATGAAGAAAGTGCTTAATGAAACATTTTTTAAAAAAACGGGTTTCTTTGGGAATGATGTCACCCTGATTCTTTTCCCTGAGATGTGGAAACTGTGGTGGGAAACACCTGGACACTTATTACCAGACTGAGAGGTTGTCCACTCGGACTCCTTCCCTGGACGCCGGGTTCTGGCTCAGCGCACCGGGGTTTACAGCGCCTTCTGGGTCACGTGCGTCGTCAGGAACTGGGGTTCACCGCATTACAGAGCCCAGAAGAAGGTGAGGCAGAGGCACCCACCTGCTGTGCCTTGGAAAACGTCCTCCTGGTGCAGCAAAGCCCATGTGATGCTCCAAGCGGAGCCAGGGCCCTGAGCAAGCGTTTGCTGCCACGGGTTCTGCACTGGGCTAATGGCTCAGCCGCCCGGCCCTCCGCATCACTGCCTCTTCTCTGGCCGTCCTCACAGGTGTTCATCGAAGACCCCGCCCCTGTGAGTCGCATTCATTTTGGAACAGAGGTCTGGCTCTCTCTTAAACCAACATGCCTCCGTGGAACATTCTAGTGCACCTCTCTCCCCAGGAGCACACAGGCCCTGGAGTCCAGCCCAACTCCCTGCTCTGCTGTGCTTGCCTCAGAAACGTACCCACACCAGTGTGTTTCCAGCAACATTCGGAAGATTCAGAAGACTCACGTGAAGTCAGTTACCTCAGGTGTGAAATAGGAAACCAGGTGCCGGCACGGTGTTCACCAGCCTCTGGGCCTGGAAGGACTTGTGGAGCATCGGGGGCATGTCTGGGTGCGCTTGGGGCTCGCCCTGCCTTCTTCAACGCCCATCTCTTCAGGGAGGCACCTTCTCAACCTTGGGCATGGATTTGAGAATATTTGCCGAGGCCCAGAAACAGAGTGGGGTGCCGCCAAGCTGCGTGTGCTGACCGTGATGGAGAATGGTCTCGGCGTGTGGAGACGGTCCCCTGCACCTGCCAGGACCTGCTACCAGGCCCTGCACCCGGGGCGTTCTCTTCTCCTGCCCTGGACGTCTTCGGTGTCACCGGTGTGATTTTAGCAGATGACTCTTTACTGAATGTGCTAAGCGGCGCCTCGCGGGTGGGTGAGGCGTGTGGTGAACTGCTAGTTTGGGTTAAGGGAGCACTTCCCGACTGTCTCCTGTGGGGCCAGTGCGCATTGTAGAAAGTACGAGTATTATGACATTTTTAAAGAAATTCTTTGAAGGAAGACAGTTAAAAAAAAAATTTTTTTTTAGCACTGTTAATGTTCCTGGTATCCAGCTTTCTGAGGCTCTTACATGCCTTGAAATTTTCATTAGATTTGTTCTTTCTCTTTAGACCCTTGTAGTAGCTGCTATGGATTCTCCGAGAGTGCTTCTGGGAGTTAGTATTTTCTGTTAGCGGCTTGAAGAACTTTACAACAATAAGGGAACAAGGGGTGGTCTGTGTGTCGTGCAGAGACCAGTGTGCAGAGCTGAGTGTGTGGCCGTTTTGGAGGCTGTGTCCCATTCCGAGAGCCCGCCGTGTGCCGAGGGCACGTCGGGGATGCCGCCTGTGTGTGCTTGCGGCTGTGCGTCCCCCTCATGGGGGCCGTGTCCCTGCCCCAGGGGACACTGGAAGGGCACGAGAGACATCGTTGAGATGCTTCTGAGTGAGATTTTGAAGCAAGCGCTGGGGAGCAGAGCGTTTCTGCCCGTCTGCCACCGGGCTGTCCCCAGGCTTGAAGCAGCTGGTTTGAAGTCAGTTGGTTCACTTGCTGAAGGTTTCCTGACATTCAGATGTTGAGGGTTAGTGAGCACAGTGTTTAGAAATAGTGTAGGTCTTATGTTATCACCCAGTCTTTGGCATTCTGAAGATCATTCGCTTAAACTTAGATAATTTCTTTTTAGTATGCATCGATGACATGCAGGGCCCTTATTTCTTTTCTTTACTTTTTGTTTTTTAAAGATTTTATTTATTATTTGACACAGAGAGATCACAAGTAGGCAGAGAGGCAGGCAGAGAGAGGGGGAAGCAGGCTCCCTGCTGAGTAGAGAGCCTGATGTGGGGCTCGATCCCAGGGCCCTGAGATCATGACCTGAGCCAGAGGCAGAGGCTTTAACCCACTGAGCCACCCAGG
>CM053604.1:168919677-168929831 GCA_028646535.1 Procyon lotor | reverse complement strand
GGAATGGGGTCAGTTGGGGAAGCCAGTCTTGGGGACGCCTGAGGGGCTCAGTCGGGGAAGCGCCTACCTCTGGCTCAGGTCATGATCCTGGGGTCCTGGGATCGAGTCCCAAGTCAGGCTCCCTGCTCAGCGGGGAGTCTGCTTCTCCCTCTGCCTCTGCTTGCTTTTACCCCTGCCTGTGCTCTCTCTCACTCTCTCTGCCAAATAAGTAAAATTTTAAAAAGCCAGTCTTGACTAATGGGATATTACTGAGCCTTGAAAAGGAAGGGGATTCTGACAGCTGCTATAACAGGGACGAGCCTTGAGTTCATGATGCTCAATGGAGTGATCCAGACAGGGGGGCAGACCCGGCAAAGAAGGACAAGAGCTCTCCGGTCCCACTCACAGGGGTCCCTGAGCAGGCACGTCTGTCCACAGGGATGGGAGTTGGTGGCCGGCAGGGGCTCTGGAGAGCGGGTGGGGTGAGAGTCAGATGGGGACTGGGCTTCAGTGTAGGAACATGGAAGGTTCTGGAAGTGGACGCTGGTGGTGGTTGCACAACTGTGTGGGTGTACTTAATGCCCCTGAGCTGTACACACTTAAAAGTGGCTTAAAATTATAAATCTTGTTATGCATATTTTACCACACACACACACACACACACACACACACACACACACACAGTGTTCGAGAGCAAAACCAAATAAACAGTGAACAAACATCACGCAACAGAGAAACATTTAATTCTCATATAAATTAAGAGAAAATATAAAACAATATATGTAAAATCATATTGCAGTGTTACATGTAATAAAATCATTTCTATTTTAAAATGATACATATGGTAGATCTTCCTGTATATACCCGTATTTAGAGAGAGACTGATCGAGAGAGTCTTAAATCGGTGTGACGGCCGTGTCTTCTCTAAATCAGGGAAGGGAAACGAAGTCTCTGGAAGGGCAGACGGGAGCCACAAGTGTGACTTCAGAGCGGCTGAGCCATTTGATACTGTGACATTGTTGGGAAGTTTTGTAGACACTGCAAGCGTGTAGACGTATGTTCTCCTGAAGGGGAAGCCCAAGAAAGTGTTTGTTCTGTGAGATCTTGATGAAATTATCGGGGAATTCAGGACCAGGTGCTCAGAGCAATGCCGTTTCGTGTTATGATTTGTCTGCGAAAACTGAGTCCTTCGAGTCCCAGAGCCGCCTCTGTAAGGCTGCTCAGAGGCCCTCAGAGCCAGGTCAGGAGGACCGTGCCCTGGCCCTCCAGCTCCCCTCCCCTCGTCCACCGAGGATTGTTAGGGGTGTAGACGGGTGGTCAGCGCCTGTGTGTGGAGAGGAAAACAACATAGGTCACAAAGCCGCAGCAGCAGGAACACAAAACCTCGTGGCCACAGGGCCTGTGACACCATCAGGCCTATTCGGCGGCTGAAAGGGGAGGTTTGTGCTCTGGCTGGTGGCGGGGCCGTGCAGCCCTGGGCGGGCTACGTCCCAGTCCCTGCGGCTGCCGAGGCTCGTGGTGCTGTGGGAGCAGCTGCTCTAGGGGTGGAATGCATCCGCAGAGTGACCTGCACCCTCGTGGGGCGGACCCCGAGCTGGGCGGACCACGGCTGCAGGGTGCATGAGGGCCTGGAGTCCAGGCAACACGGATCCCGAGGCTCCAGCGGCTGGCTTTTTCCGTGTCTTGCTGTGCGTAGCCCAGGCTTGTCGGTGAGGTGGCCTCAGGGGTAAGCAGGGCCTGCTGCGGGGTTAATTACTCTTAATTAGGCTGCATCCCTTGCCGGAGAGAGGCGTCTCGTGCCCCTCCATCTGGAGGATCTCCGAAGAGCAGTGAGGACTCCCTCCTTGGCCGAGGGAGGATCTCCGCCGTCCGCTCCCACTGGGGAGCGGGAGAGGAGGGCACAAGTCCGCCGTGCTCGGCCTGCGTCAGCATCAGGTCCCGAGATTTCTGATGCCCTTGTGCATGCCTGCGGACACCCACCGTGCACAAGGGGGGCCGTCCATGTGGGGATCGCGCCCTGCCCGTCACGACGCAGAGCTGGGAGTGACGTGTGTCCCGAGTGTGAGGGAGGTGCCGCGGTCATTATCTTGTGCTGGAAAGGCGAGGGCACGCTGATTCCGGGCTCTTTGTAGCACGAGGATAACCAGGCAGAGACAATGCCCCCTGCCCTCTTGACGCACACTGCAGGGATGGCGGGAAGGCATATAGCACCTGTGGGGGGGCTGCGTGGGGGGGGTGCTGTTGGGGGGGTGCACAAGGACATGAGGAAGAAAACTGTCGATTTCATGGGTGCCGGTAGCGACGCCTTCACACTGAGCTGGCCGTCTGTACTGGCTGGGGAGGTTGTGGAAGACAGACACGCGCCCCAGCAGGGAGATGCTTTCCTTCCGCCGGGCCACCAGGCTCCGTCCTCCCCGCTGCCGTCCAGGCTCCAGGGTTCCCCTGGAAGCCCCAACTGCGTCTGCCCTGGAGCCAGAGACCCCAGCCCGAGTCGTCCTCCCCTGTCCGCGGGCTGTGCTTGGGGCCCCGTGACTTCCTCGCCCCTCCACGGACCAGCCTGCAGTGGACACTCACATGGACCAGGGCACCTTCTGCGGTCCCGGGCTCAGCGCCAAGGTTCCTGACTTCGGGCGAGTCCTTGGCCCCTGCACAGGGAGGGGGTCGTCCCTGCACCAGTGGAGGCCGCCCGCGAGCCCAGCCATCCTGCCCTGTTCCACATGACTCCCTTAGGCCTTGATGTGATGAAGACATTTTTTCCTCCAGATAGAGAATAAGATGGAGGTGGAAATAACAGGAAATCAAATCATTGTCTGAGGTCCAAATTGCTAATATAAAAATGCTCAGGGCATTTCTGATTTGTCAGGGAGTCGGCGGTTACAGATAGAAATGCCCTGCGGGCCCCCCGGGGTCACCGGGGCCGCGGGACCCACGCGTCTGTGGCACGCTCCCTCCCAGCTCTGGAGTCTTCCAAGCACTGGTGAGCAGAAAATCACCGTGTCCACAGACCAAGTGCTGAGCAGACGCGGAAGGGCTCGGAGGGCGAGAACAGAGCGCGTTCTGCGGGCGAGTGCGCCTGAAGTCGGCTGTCCGCCGTCATTTGTGACAGACCTCCTGGGAGCAGCACATTCAGGGGAGACTTTGAAAGGGGAAGACCCCCACGTGGGCCCCACACTGAATGGGACACTTGGGGTCCTGCCCGGAGGTGTTTTCTTTACCGCCTCAGACACATTTCCTTCTGGCAGAGCCTTCACCCACGAGCAGAGCCGGACCAGGGCGTCTGGTAAACCAGGTCTGTTCACTGCATTTAGGAGGCAGCATTATGTGCAGCAAAAATGGATCTTCCTTCCTAGTAAAGTGTAACTTTCTGTGCATTGTTTAGTGTCGGGAGTTACCACACACACATCAAACATGCAAACGTGCTGGTGTTTAAAGTGTGGTGCCCCGGACGGCCTTGCTCCTTATTCGTTCTGTGGCTCTGGGTCTGCCCTCTCATCTGAGACACAGGCAGTCTGTGACTGCAGGCTCATTGGCGGGAGTGCCTGGCCCGGGGTTGGCCCTGGACCGATGGCCCGTCACTGCAGAGGGCCAAGAGAGGGGCAGAGCCTGGGGACGTGTGCCCTGTGGGCGTCCGTGGGCGTCCAGGCACTGCGCGTGTGGCTGAGACCCTGCTGGCTGGGGCAGCCCAGCACACCGACACCCGCTTGTACGGAGACCAGCCAGGCTGGCAGGGGGACCGTGAGGCGCCGTCCTGTCGTCCTGTGTCGGTCCCGTCTGAGCTGCTGTTCAGCAGTACCACAGCCCTGCACAGGGACTGTCCACGCTTCCACAGCCTTGAAACTCTTCACGACTCCTCAGCTGAGAGGGGGACTCCCAGATGGGGTTGCCGAGGCCACCGAGTGTGGAGAGTCTGTTCACGAGCAAGCTTTTTGCAGGACGTGGTCTCTGAGGCTCATGTTTTTCCTTTTCTTCCTGTTCTCTCCCCAGGGGGGCTGTTTTCATCAATCACATATATTATGTGCAATATTTTGCCCAAATGTCCATTTGCTTCCCCAGAACAACTATGCAAGGGCGATGCTTTCCCTCCGTGCTTCCAATCAGCTTTCATCCCCTGGCCGGGCTTGGGGAGAAGCTCTCTGGCCCAGACCCCATTCCCCAAGGGGGGACCGGAGCTGTGCGTCTGCCTGTGGGACGACCTGCCCCCACTCCCGTAAAGCTTGGCGCCTGGGCTGTCTCCCCTGGGATCGGTACGCGAGTCCACTCTTCTTTAAACAAGGCGTGCGGCAGGGTGACCACGGAATGCGTCGAGAGCTAATCGGAGTCTTCTAAAGAGAGCCGTAAAACCCAACTTGGTGTTTGTTGCCTTTTTATTGCTGTGTTTCAGGGAAACAGCGCTCCTATCAGGACTTCCTGCACTCGTATGAAAGGGCAGAGGTTACAGCCACACTCACAGCCACGAGATTCACAAAAGCTGAGCGTGGAAGGAGGCTGTGTTGACTCACGGGTGCATGAGTGGACTCGATGCTTTTGTACACACAGTGGAATAGCATTCAGCCCTGAAAAGGAAGGGGATCCTCACACCTGGCACAGCATGGCTGAGCCTCAAGGACATGGTGCAGAGTGAGACGAGCCAGACACAGGAGGACAGACGCTGTGTGGTCCCTGGGGGAGGCATCCACAGGGACAGAGTGTGGATGGCGGGTGCCGTGATGGGGAGTGTTCAGTGGGGACGGAGTGCTGGTTTTACAAGATGGGAAGAGCGGCAGGGCTGGCAGGGCTTATCAGCGCGAACGTAAGTGATACCACTGAGCTGAGCACTGAAATGTGGTTCAGGTGGTAGGCTTTCCTTTCGCTGTGTGTACCACAGCGAGACGGGGGAAACGGATGTATGAGGCCACTGTGGACACCGTTCAGAGCAGGACCTCGGGGAGGACGAAGAGATTGCTGAAATACTCAGTCTTGTCATTGCATATGCCTGCAGACTTTCTCCGGGGTGGTCCCCAAACTCTAGGACGTGGGGAGGTTTTCTGGCTTTTTACTAGTCTCTAGGGAAACAGGAAGAAGAGAATATAGTGAGTTTTCCCAAAAGTTAAGTGTTTAAGTATTTTTAAAAAGTCCTTGTTGGGTATGACAGGGACTTTAGTGATTGATGGTGACAGTGTAAGGTGATTTTGTGAGCGCGTATCCGTCAACGGTGCTTGTTTGAGGCGTGAGGGAGCCGACAGCAGTGTTGTCCTGCAGGTTAGGGGACCACGGTGACCCGTCACATGTTGGCAGGCAACTGCTTCCGATGTTCAGGGAACACTTTGGACTGAATTTCTGTCACTATTCCACATTCGCGGGAACCTCCTCGTGGACGTGGCTCTGTGGCCCTGAGGGTGACTGGGGCTGGCGTGTGGCTGAGGGTTACGCGGAGCCCGCCGGCCGAGAAGGCCGGCCACGGGGCTGCCCGTCTGAGGCAGGTTCGGGACCCTGGTCCTGGCGCGTGCGTCTGAGCACCACGGGACCAGCTTCTGGAAGGGGGGCCCCTTGGCTGAGGCTCCAGGCCCACCCGAGCCTTTCTGTCCTTCATGCCTCACAGGGGCCAGCACCCACATATGGTAGGGGCTCGGGATGCAGAGGTGATCGAATTGTGGAACATAACTTAGGCCTCGAGAAAACATGGCTGGGTGTGTGCCCCGGTGCCCACGCGCTTCCCCAGAGCAGTCCTGGTGAGCGTCTCCCCCATCCTCTGGAGAGGGAAGGGCACGGATCCTGGGCCAGGCTGCCTGGCTTCCAGTCCTGCGCTCAGTTCCTTGCCATGCGACCGTGAGCAAGTTTATTCACCTCTGGGGGACTCTGATTTTCAGTCTGATATTTGGGGTGATTCTAGTACAACCCACAGTGGACTGTGTAACCGTGAGGGATGGTGTTGGGCAGGGGGTGACGTCACAGGGGTGCAGTCCCCGTGATGGGATCAGTGTCCTTCGAGGAGAAACCCCACAGAGCCCGAGTCGGCCACACGGACGAGGGTGTGACTGCGGCCAGGCGGGCTCCTGATGGGGCACCTGCAGCCCCGAGAGCCGTGAGCCCCACAGTTCTCTAGGTCCTGAGTGAGCCGCGTGGTCCACGGTGTTCACGGTGTCCTGCAGCACCCCAGATGGACAAAGGCTCTTCTGGGCAAGAAATGAGCTCGTGTCTGTAGCCAGCACCTCCCACGTCCAGGCTCTGCAAGCTGGTGGTAAGTGGTACCGATATGAGGGACTTCTGCGGAGTGCTTCTTCAGTGCGGCGATAAAATCCCAATACTTGAGAGAACGGAGGGGCCGCGGTGAGGTGTGTGTGCTGACGGTCTGTGAGCACAGACCTCCGGCCGCGCGTGGTCGGGACCGTGCACCTCGTGTGGGAATTCACCCCAGTGGCCACCGTGGTGCTTAAGATCTGAAACTGTCCCATTAGAAACATAGGCCCTACCGCTCTGTGTAGATGGATCTGACGCGGGTTCTCTTCTGCTGTAGCCACGTGTGCGGGCTGTGCCGGGTGTGCTTAGCGTGGGCTGCGGCGGGGCTCCCGTCCCCCGACCTCCCCAGGGAAGGTTCCTGCCGGGGACCCACCGCATGGCCCAGTCTCTCGCAACCCCCGACAGGCGGGTGGGGGAACCTGCGCACTCTGGGGGGCCGGAGACACGAGTCCTGCTGAGGATTTGTGGTGTCGGAGGGCATGGCCTCCAGCGGAGGGTCTCTTACTCACTGGAAACAACACGCATCCAGTAACGGACTCCAGCCTTGGCCCTGACGTCAGAGAGCCGAGGAGGACGTCCAGGCCGTCGGAGTCTGCTGGTGCAGGGCCCTGTGTGCTGTGGGCCCCGGCCCGGCACGGCGGGCAGCTGCAGCCCGGGCGTGCTCGCAGAGTGTGTGACGGACCGCACACCCTGTCCTCGGCCGCCGTTTTGTGGGACGATAGCTCCTCACTCATCACGCATCCTCACGTGCTTGTCTCTGACCCAGAGAGGAGACACAGACTATCACCCAGTGATAACGACGTGGGGGTGGGGGGCGGGGCTCCAATAACATCCCATTTATTTAAACAGATATACAGGGAGTTGTGGGGGACCCAGGGGGCCCTCCAGCCCCCGTGCCCCAGGGAGGGGCAAGAGAAGGCCGTCTCTCCCCACGGGTGACCCCATGGGGGCTGGGGGGCTGCCCCTGGAGGAGTGCTTCACGACCAGAAGCTCTCCTGGTTCTGGGAGCCGGCGGTCATCCTAACGGGCTTCAGCTGGGCTGGGGACGAGGCGAACTTGGAGTCAGAAAGCCTGGGTTTGAAAGGAATTCTATCATCTGGGGGCTGTGCAGCCATACAGGGGGCTCTGAACATTCCCGTATTCCTGCGGTTTCCTTATCTGCAGTGAGAATGGAGCAGATAATGTATTTGAAAATATCCAGTAAATATCTGGGATGTGGTAGGAACTGAATAAAAATTAGTTGAGTCTAAACACAACTGATGGGAAGACCCAGAAACCAAAGCAAATCAGCAGCCAGCAGCGTTTGGCTTAGTGTGCAGAGGGACATGCCAGGGTTTCTTCTGCCGAAGGGAAGCTGAAGGGTAACCATGCTGGGTAGTCCTCACATAAACCCAGAGCTTCGTGGCAGACTCTGAAAGGTGTCATAGGGTTCTGAGACTTCAGCACAACCGTTTTACCTTCTTGACGCCCATCATCAAGAAGAGATTTGAGCAAACCCGACATCACCTCTTTGACTGGTTTCTTGGAGGCCCGTGAACAAAGTGTGACCCCACCGTGGTGCTGCGGACACGTCTCCGAGCCTCGGGCAGGTTCATGGCCACGGCGTGCGGCATGGACAGACCTCTGCTGGTGGTGTCCTATTGCACCGTGTGCTCCTCGCCGAGAGCTCCGAAGTTCAAGGCTGGAAACGTGTAGTGAAGCACGGATTCTCCAGTGTCAGACCCAGAGAGCCTCCCGTGGGCGCAGAGGCTGAAGGTGGAGGAACTCGCCACGGAGACATGAGCCACCCGGGTAAGAGTGAAGCCAGAGACTGGTGTTCTGGACGGAGGCTGCATAGGTGGGGCTCGGGCTCAGGCGGGTTGTGTGGTTGCCAGCGTGAAGCAGGGCGGTGCAAGCGGGAGCCAGGTGTGGGCTGTGCCCGCCACGACCACAGGCAGAGCACCTGCGGCATGGCCCGCGCACCCAGGGGTGCCCCACAGGCAGAGCACCTGCGGCATGGCCCGCGCGCCCAGGGGTGCCCCACAGGCAGAGCACCTGCGGCATGGCCCGCGCGCCCAGGGGTGCCCCACAGGCAGAGCACCTGCGGCATGGCCCGCGCGCCCAGGGGTGCCCCGAGCCTCTCAGCTCCTGCTCGGCTTGAACCCTCTCAGGCCTCCTTGTGGGCAGCATTCGCTCCATTCGATTTTCACGTTGTTCTTTAGAAGAGCAGACCTAAATATCAATCATGTCCACATGGGACAAACGTTGGAAAGTCAAGGTTAATGAGTGCATACCCTTTTCCAGATGGAATAGACCCAACGAAATTATAAAGCAAATTCCCTAATCTTGATGTATGTTGAAAAGGTTTATGGTTAATCTGATCTTCCGTGGCTTTGACCTCTGTGCTGTCTCTCAGCCCTCACCATTAGGGCTCGGCTGACTGAGGACTGGGTCTGGCATTCCCAACACGATCCAGTGGGCTTTTTGCACTTGCCCTGAGATGCATTCCTGACACGTGCGGGAGGCCGGTAGGTTCTGAGGAGAGGTTCCACGTACGTGCACTGTGAGCCATGTGGGCCTGGGTCCCTTAGGGACGGGGGGTGGTGTAGGCCTCGGGGCGCTGCTTTAGTCTCCTCTTCTGTTCAGGCTCTTGCACGGCTGTCTGGGTGCAGTGAGGGGAACCCTGCTGGCCCACAGTGCTCATTCAGCTGCCAAAAAAAAGCCAAATTCATTTCAGGGCAAAAATCCTGCCTGGGACAAGTGGCTTCATTAGAATCCCAAAGCCGTGTCAGGAAAATACTACATCATCCAGATGGAGGCAAACATGGCCAGTGTTTCCTGCTCCTTATTCAGTAGGCTGGGACTCCGAACCCCAAACACAGATCCCTGGGGACCACACAGGAGCAACTCCACAGGCCAGAGGTCATGCATCCTGGGCACCCTTTCAAGCAGCTACACTGTGCTCGAGGACCGGCAGAATTGGAGGGCAATGTGCCCGGCCTGGGGGTCGAGGCCCTTCGAACCCCGACTAGACGAAACAGTGGGAACCAGTCCTTGGGGGAGCTCACCATGGCCCTGCTTCCTGTGATCCCTAGATTCTCCAGAACTGTTCGTTTCCTTCAAGTGACACTGACGTCTCCAGTGAGTTCTATTTCGTGACTTACGTGTCTAGATTTGCATTACGTAGATTGTTTGAGTGTTAAATACTCATGAATATGAGCATCAGTACAGAGATGAGAGCCCCTGTAAGATCCCAAGAGGCAACTGTAACTAATAGACCAAGTGTGAGAGACAAGCACGCGGTCAGCTGTTTCCCAGCACTTTGTGGTCAATCCTGTTAAAATATGTGTGATCCTTTCTATATAAGGACTGGTTGGCAAATTAAGAACAGGTTTGGTCTAAATGATTTTGTACCTAAATGGCCTAAGTAGCATGTCCTTCCTGCAGAGAGACCTTCCATTTCCAGAGGAGGACTGAGCCTCTGGGTTTGCAATCTGTTGTAGAAAGAGTTTTACTTGAAGCCACAGTTGCTGAAATCGTGGAAGGTCCTTCACTCATCTGTGAACTATTTTAATAGCACGAGGGTTTCCTTGGCAGGGATCTTCGCTCATCCCCCGTGCAGCCCTGGGGTAGTGCCTGCTGAGCGTGGGCCTAGTGTGTGCTGAGTGTGTGCGGAGCATGTGCTGAATGTGTGCGGAGCGCGTGCTGAGCGTGTGCTGAGCGTGTGCTGAGCGTGCGCTGAGTGTGTGGTGTGTGCAGAGTGCCTGCTGAGTGTGTGCTGAATGTGTGCGGAGCGTTTGCCAAGTGCATACTTAGTGCCTGCTGAGCGTGTGCTGAGCGTGTGCTGAGCGTGTGGTGTGTGCAGAGTGCCTGCTGAGTGTGTGCTGAGCGTGTGCTGAGCGTGTGCGGAGCGTGTGCGGAGCGTGTGCTGAGCGTGTGCTGAGCGTGTGGTGTGTGCAGAGTGCCTGCTGAGCGTGTGC
>CM053604.1:168858735-168919177 GCA_028646535.1 Procyon lotor | reverse complement strand
GTGTGCGGAGCGTGTGGTGTGTGCAGAGTGCCTGCTGAGTGTGTGCTGAGCGTGTGCGGAGCGTGTGCAGAGCGTGTGCTGAGCGTGTGCTGAGCATGTGCTGAGCGTGTGGTGTGTGCAGAGTGCCTGCTGAGCGTGTGCTGAGCGTGTGGTGTGTGCAGAGTGCCTGCTGAGTGTGTGCGGAGCGTGTGCGGAGCGTGTGGTGTGTGCTGAGCGTGTGCGGAGCGTGTGCGGAGCGTGTGGTGTGTGCTGAGCGTGTGCGGAGCGTGTGCGGAGCGTGCTGCTTTAATTCCACGACGTCCAGGACATTCCTGAGCGTTTGCACTCATCAGTTCTTGAATCACCAGTAAATCTTTGCTCATCAAGGCCCCACCGTGCTTATCATCCTCAGCACGTTGGGTGGGCAGGGCTGGGGCTCGGGGATGTGCCGGCCCTGCTGTCCCCAGGCCGCAGCGCGGGCTTGCTGGGCCCCCGGCTGGCCGTCACAGCTGTCTGCCGTCTTGCGTGAGCGACTCGGCCCGAACTCCGTCTCCCCAGGCGGGGTCAGCTTCTCCACCATCTCACGGAGGCTCTGCCTCAAGGTTGAAAGGGAGCCTCCGGCGTCCGCAGGAGCCCGGGCTGGACCTGATTCTACTTCAGAGGGCACGTGGGCCCGAGATTGAAACCAGATACACTGGGAGCTAGGACTCCGTGTAGGGAGGGGTTCGTGCTTTTCCTGGTCCAGCTCCCCCAGCATCTCCAGGAAAGCTCCACTCTCCTCTCCCAGGGTTGGGGATAGCTGTTTTGGAAGAGCTCCGTGTGAAGTCGTGAAGATGAGAAGGGGAGGGTCAGTGTTCGCGAGCCCTGCGCTGCAGTGAGCCTGCTGCAAAGGCCCGTGTCAGCTTAGATCTAAGGACCACGGGAACTTGCCTGCCCAACCTCAGCAGGGTTGGAAATTCAAAACGTCCTCGCAAGTCAGAGACTTCGTTGCCGGCTTGGGCACAGTTGGCAGCGTACGAGTGCTGGTCCCCAGGGAAGACAGGAGATGGGCCCCCTGCACCCTCTGCCTGGTGCGGAGCTGTCTGCGGTGACACTTGTCAGTCTGCCCAGGCCTGGGGGAGTCCAGCAGGGACACAGGAAGTATAGACCACACGTGTTGGCCGATTTCCCTTCTTGGCAGCCACCATGCCTCTGGCCAAGGAGCACATGATAGGCTTCCCTTTGGAATATGTTAATGCCTGTCCAGTGTTTGCCCAGATTTGTGTCACAAACAGGCGTGACCCCCCAGGGGCGGAATGTTCCTTTCTCAACATGACATCAACCATAGAGCCAGAGGCTGACCCCCCCGCCCCCCCGTCAGCTTTGGGTCAGACACACGGTGGCTCGAGTCCCACTGTCTGAGCCCCGCTGCTGCTCCCTCATGCACGGAGCTGCTGGGAGGGAGGCCTGTCCCCTGCACGTGCAGCTCATGGAGGGGACAACGCAAGACGGCAGAGGAGCCCATCTGGTCCCTTCCGTGCCGTAAGAACACTGAATGGCAACGAAATGCACAGCTCTTCCTACTGACCAGGCTACTACTGTGTGTGGGGCGGGGGGGAATCATTCACTTCATAACTGAATCAGCCACCCCCAGCACTGGGAGACCCAGTTCTGCACCCTTTCATGCACACGTGTGCAGACTGGCACCTCTCCAGAAAGGGAAGAAATCCTGGTAACAAATACATTCTGGTCTCTCCCCCCGGGCTGGGAATCTGTGGTCAGGGCAGCAAAAACCCTGGGGTGACCGGTGACGTGTTGGATTCCAGACTGTTCCCCGTGGCGGACTGGGCTCTCCGGTGGGCTGGTGGGACGGTGACCACCGAGACGGCAGGCTGGGGGCGTGTCGCTCCAGCCGCACCCGCCGGGGGTGGACCATGCAGAAAGATCACATCCCCTCTCCCACAGGGGGTTGTGTATTCGAATCGCAATTAGGAAGAACGTTTCTCTCCTTATCCTGAACAGTTTTGTCATAGGAAACGTGTCCTACCAGTGGGAGTGTTCACGTTCGTCTCCCTGAGTCGTGTGTCCCCCCTCACGTGGCTCGTGTCCATCTCAGCGAAACTGCTCACCCTCGAGGGACACATGCTCAGTGGGTAAAGGATGTGGGAGGCCCCCTCCTGCCCGTTCTTGAGAAACTTTCTTTTTAAGTTTAATTGAAAACGGAATTTCCCTGTTTCCCCAGACCAGCCGTTTCCCCACTTTTGATTACAAAGGTCTGTCAGGCTCTAAATCGAATTGGAGGAGCCTGGGGACACGTGTGACACTCCGTGTCAAGGACATGGTCCTCTGGGGCATTCGACGAGGTTCAGGGACAGAGTGTTACCAGGAGGGGTGCTTACACACAGATGGGATGGGGTCCCCGATTCCGGGTGGATTCGAATCTTTTCTGTGCAAACTGGCCAACAGGAAAAAGGTATTGACTTGGAATCTCTGCATGAGGGCTTTTGAGAGCTTTATGAACTACAGACCACAGGCCATCCCCATTCATCTACTTTTATAGTAGTTCGATTAAAAGTATCTTTTGTATTGAAGAGTGTAAAGAAAAAGTGAGAAAATGATGCTTCCCATTACTGTAAATTTCCCAGGTGCTTCCCGTGTGTTTGATTTCAGTCCCCGTGGGGTGAGGGGACAGCATTCGAATTTACTGAAGGGACACCTGAGACTTGACAGTAAAGTGTCCTCTGGCCAGAGCAGGACCAGGGCTTGGTGGGCAGGGCCTGGGTGCGCGCGTGTGCTGTCTTCCCAGGGGCCGGCCGGGCGGTGCCTGGGACCTGCGGCGACTCGGAGGCAGAATGTTAGGGAGTCGTGTGCTTGGGCTGAGACCTCGAAGAGTGACCATCGTAAGCCTGAGTGAGCCTTTCAAGGAATTTGTGAGTTACCTTTCATTTGTTCCCTAATGAGAAAAGATAGTAGTAGAAACAGTTCTGTTCTTGTTCTCCCAACCTCCTGCGCCCCCTCCGCGTCTCCATTTCTCCATGTCTCTCTCGGTGTGTCCCTTTAGGAGTGCAGCCTAAAACGTGCTCGTCTTCGCTTCGCCGTCAGTGTGCCCACACTCACTGATGTCAGTGTTAAGCATTATCATCCCCTTTCCCTCTGTATCCTGGCTCTGTTCCCTCCCGCTTGTGTAAAATTACTTTTTATAAGAAACTTCCTTCCTCCAAAACAAAGAACCCAGAAGGAGCAACTGTATGTTGCTGCGTTGTCCTGCGTTGCTCCTTGGAGCGAGGTCTCTGGTCTCGTTTGTTGCTTTTGGAGGGCAGCTGGCGTGGGACGGGATTGGCGCTGCTCTCTCTGGCTGGTGAGTAACTGGGAGCGGGGTCTCCCGGCCTCACCGCCGGGGTCTGTGTGTCAGCGACCATTCTCGGGGCCCACGCCGTGCAGCCCCTCTGTCCCCACGACAGCTGAGAACACTGGGCTCGAGACGGCCATGCAGTGAGACCCCCGGGCATCTGTCTGCCCCGCAGGTCTCCGGAGGTCGGCCTGTAACATACACCACATGTGCTCTGCGATCCTGGGTCCGTTTTCCCGTTGCTCGTGGATCATGTCTGTGGCTGGCGTTGGAGCCTCTGACCCTATCATCTCGCTGTGTCGCTGAGGCAGCCAAGCCTCGCGCACCTGACATTTCAGCGCCTCTGTGTGGGGACCGCACCTGAGCGTATGAGCTTCACCACTGTTGGGTCCGTGCTGTGCACCTCACCGGGTCCGCCCCACGCAAGGTCCTCTTCCAGGCACCTCGTGTCCCTGGCAACATGGAGGCGGCCCTTGGGTGGGCGGGAGCCCTGGTCTGCAGACCCGCACCCGCCTGCCCGCCTGCCGGAGGCTGCCGTGACTCGTGCCCCCCAGGCCTGCGGAGGGCCATTTCCTAGCATGGTTCCTGTCCGTGGTCCCGGCTTCTGCCCTAGACTCCCGTTTCTCGTCACCGTCTGCCCTCTGGCACGCGGGTTCTGCAGTCCCGGGATGGGTGCGGCCTCTCCGTAGTGGCCCCCGAGCGTCCGCCGTGACCACCACCGCGGCTTGCACAACCCCCGAAAGACCTGTGAATGGGCTTGTCTGCTCGGGGCTCCGAGGCTGCGCATCACACACTAAGAGCTTTGGAATTGAAATTCCACTGCATCCCTGGTGAATGCACAGCTCTTGATCAGACGTTTTCTCATGGAAAATGAGTTTCTCCCATTACCTGAAGTGGATTTCTTATAATAGAATTACGCTGTTTTCCAGCCAGTCCTAGGCACTCCAGACACTAAGCCGGGCTCAATAATAAGTAGTTCTGGATTGTTTTTGACTTCATTGTGACCACTTGCCAATCATATTCAAACGAAGCCGACTAAGCTCTGGAGAATAGGGGTATTTCCTCTTGCCGTCTGGTCTCATTCACGTGTAGTATGAAAACAAGGTGCATTATGTTTTTATGTTTTATCAGATAAAAATCATAAAGGGTGGCTATTAGGGGTACACTTTGATTTATTTGCACATTTTAGACTTGCCAGGTACCATCGTTTTGCCTTACTTCCCGAAGCAGCAGGTGTTGGTAGCTCTGTAGAGCAGTGGTGGGGGCCCCGTGGGTGGCCTGGGCAGCCTGGATGGATGGATGGCAGGGGTGGCGCGGGTGGGACAGGATGCAGGCACCGTGAGGGTGCTGGCCTTCCCTCCTCCCACCGCATCTCCCAGATACTGCGCTCACTCCATGGACCCTCCCAGCTTCATAAGTCTCGGTTTTATTTTCCATGTCTTAGGATAAAAAAGAAAACAAGAAAATTGACTGTCGTGCTGATACCTGCTACAAGTCGGTGAATTTTTGGCCCCAGTGGTGCTGTGGATTCTGTGTCTCGGGTGGACAAGTGGCCCCCTGGGACTGGTGGGGCCTCTGAATTTTCAGCACGTGATTCCCTCAGTCTTGATAACGTACTGATTTTTAAAATATGGAGGTCTTTGGAAGCCTCTCCACGTGGAATGTCTGTTTACGTTCGGCCTTGTGAGCAGCACACGCACGGGAAGAGAGGACGTTGGCACTGGCTGGGGAGAGCCCTGACCTCACCCCACAGACAGCAAGGGGCTCCAAGGGCTTTAAGCCAGAGCACCTCTGGAAAGAGGGTTCCATGTCTCTGGGGTGGGGGCCACGAGGGGCATGAGAGGTCAGGAGGTGAGAGTCTCTGGAAAGCAGAGCCCCAGGCCTGGGAACAGGCTACGTGTCTTCCCCGGACCTGAGCCCCTACCTGGCTGGGGCTGTGTCCTTCCCCCGGACGCCCTGGCTCTTAGTCACCCTCTGGGGGATGGATGACATCCTGGGGGTCCCCCAGTGTCCTGGGAGGTCCGGTGGACCCAGCTCTCTGCCTGGCATCTGGGTGAGTGGCTGACGGGACGCCTTGGATGGAAGTCACTGCGGGTGTCAGAGCCAGGGAGGAGCCCGTCTCAGTGGTCCCTGTGCATGACTGTCTTTCTCAGGGCCACGCAACATCTGTGGGGTTTCTGTGGAGACACAGCTCCCTGCTCCGGGCTGAGCCTGTCCAGGGCCAGGCCTGGCCATTCTGCCCCCAGCAGCTGCCCCCACTCTCTGTCCAGCCGCCTGGGACAGACACTGGACAAAGGTGGCCCTTGTGTTTCCCTTCCTTGTGCAGGAGTTACAGTGGTTGGGTGGGGGGTTATGAGGGTGTGAGGATGGAATTGTGCTGGTTTATTGTGAAGCCCTGCAAACGTAGCTTCCAGAAAAACGTGGAAACCCACTGCAGACCTGGTGTGAAGAGCCCCGCTCAGGAGCTGTGTGTGCAGGAGTAACTGACGCACGCAGCCCTTTCAGCCGAGGCGGGCACGTCGCTCAGGGCTCCGTCCAGAGTCTAAGCTGAGAGTCAAAGATATGAGTTCTCTTTTTGACTCTTTCAGTGATGAATAAATCATACAACATATCCTTATTTTTAACATATTTTAACATATCCTATGTTTAAACAACCGGTTCTCTTTATTTTGATACCTTCGCCTTTTTGAAGAGGAGCATCCACAGTCTGAGTGTTGAGCTGTTTGGTTTTACAAGCACAGGAGCCCGTGTCCAGGGTCTTGGAGCACTAGGATCTGCGGTGTGTGCCAGTGTCCTGGGGACTCAGCATGCCCGCATCATGGTCTCACAAAGGCTGGGTTACGAGCTCATTGTTGGAAAGAGCTGGGAGACACAGCTGTTAGTCCTTTCTGGACAACAGTGTTAGAAATAAGCCCTGAATGCAGCCGCACCTGACAGAAATACCGCACATACTGCGGGTCAGGCCAGGGTGTGTGCAGCCGAAATGCTTTGGCAAGGGACGTGGACGTGTTTCTAGAATCAAGGGTCTGAACAAACTCAGAAGTCCGTCTACTGACTGTCTTGTCTTGGGGTGTGGCCGTGAACACTGGAGTCAAGTGTCTACGATAGTCTTAGAAAGAAAAAGGAATTAAAAATTAAAGGCAATTTTATCCTTTTTTAGAACTCAGAAACCATCACTCACATTTGCACCTATAATTCTGTAAAATCTCATGAAATACTGCAGGGAGTCATCGCGTTAACATTTTTGCTGCTGAGGGTCACTTCCCTGGTGGCCCTGACTCGAGGCGGCGGGCATCGTCCGTGCTCCCATGGGGACGTGCAGCGGTGCGGTGGATTTCATCTTACTTTGTTTCCCCAAATCCACTAAACAGTTGTGTCTGGAAGGGGGAGCACTGTCAGGTGTGGGTTGGGGCATGTTTGGGTGTGTTTTGTGTGTCTTATGTGCGTGTGTATACTTTTTTGCATTGAGGATCGTTGTCCTGCCCGTTTTCTAGGCGAGAAGCACCCCTTGAGATGGACAGACACACTTCACAGTGCAGTCTGCATTTATGGCTAAAACACACTGACTCTGAAGTTAACAGGCCGGAAGCTCCCGGACCCTCAGATGCCCCCACTTGTAGAATGAGGGAAGAATCTTGCAGCTGCTCACGAGAACTGTAGCTAAGCTGTCTTCCGCGTTTCCCGTGCGTGGGGCCCTGCGCGTGGATGCCGGGAGACTGGCGGGGAGCAAGCCTGCACCCGGGGCAGCCCGTGAATTACCTGTGATGAGTATTTCTAGTCTACAAGCGTATCCATCTTTCCTTGATTTAAAAAGAGTTATTTGCAGAAGTAGGTTTTTAAGTGATGGGAATTTTCATGTTTTGCTTTGTTTCTATGTGTATATGGCTTTACCGTATTTACTTATTTTTCAGTCATTCTTTATTCAAAGAATACTAAAGGACACCCCAGAGATAGGCGTTCGCATTCAAAGGGAAGCAGAGTGGGAGACAGGAAGTGACCTCACAAGTGCCAGCCTGAGATGAGCCAGGCCCATGTGGGGGGCGGGGGCAGGTCCATGATTCCCTGTGCCCTCGAAATAAAAATGGTGCTGAGATTCCCTGAAGAGCAGCCATCGCTGGCCCTGAGACCAGGAGGGACCGTCCCCAGGGGGCCTTCACTGGGAGCTCTGCAGTCCTGCAGGGCCACACCCGCCCCAACATCGCTGTAACCATGGCAACCGGGAGCCCGACTTTTCTCTGATGTGAGGCCCCAGGATAGGCTGGGGACATCACTGCAGCCGCCCTGGGGGGAGGGCGGGGGGACGGCCCCTGGGCCCTGCAGAGCCTGGAGACGGACCTCCCCTGGCCCGGGGCGGGGTCCGTGCGCACCCCTTGGAGGAGCTCCCTGCGGAGTGGCGCCAGCAGGCACTCTCCGTGGGTCGTAAGTGCAGCCGCGCCCGCGGCGCACAGAAACCTGGCTTACTCCGGGCTCCGGGGACCCGCGCTCCCCCTGTTTCCACAGGCATGTCATTTTCCTGAAAAGGATGTACACTCATTTCCTTCCTTTCACGATAATTTCTGTACTTTTAATTATGTAAGAAATACAAAATGCATTGGTGTTGTAAAAGAATAAAAGCAAGAATCCAGCCTTTGAAGGGGAACTTAGAATCTTTCAAGTGCTTCCCGTGGGTCTTGGAGGTCCCCTCAGCAGCCGCCACTCTGAGTGAGGGGTAGTGTGCATGTGTGTGCACGCGTGTGTGCGTGCAGGTGTGTGCATGTGTGCACCCGTGTGTGTCTCTAGGGAAGTGAGTAGCTTTCACAGAAGGACTGACGTAATACTTGCTGGGGGGTTCTGGTAAGATATCTTTATGTTAAAGACATTTCTTCTGATTCCTAGTTTGTGAAGGGTTTTCAAGAGTATGTGTGGGGGGCACCGGGGTGGCTCAGTGGGTGAAGCCTCTGCCTTCGGCTCAGTTCAGGATCTCAGGGTCCTGGGATCGAGCCCTGAGTTGGGCTCCCTGCTGAGTCTGCTGCTCCCTCTCCCTCTGCTCATGCACTCACTTTCTCTCTCTCTCTCAAATAAATAAAATCTTAAAAAAAAAAAAAAAAAGGAGTATGTTTGAATGTTATGCTTCTTGGGAAGGCATCTATTATAAGAAGCATGTTTTATCCCCTTGATTTATCAATTATGCTGTTTGCTTTTTAATGCCAGCCATTCATCTCCTTCTGGGATATACCCTACTTGATTATGATGTTCTTTTAATAGCCTACTGGTTTTGATTGACGAATATTTTATGTAGAATGTTTGCATGTTTGTTTAGAAGCCAGATTGTTGTGGATTTGAGAGTATCCGTTGTATCTAAGCTTGGCCAACAATTGAAGAGTATTGGTTGCACTTAACTGTCAACATAGACTAAAACAAGAATAGAATGGCTCTTCCCAGAGGACGTGGGGAGGGTAGTGCAGCATCTCTTAGAATGAACGACAGCTTTTGATTATATGTGTTTATTGCAACAAGCAATTTGCCTTAGAGTAGAAAGCTACTGTAGTATCTAAAAGAGATACATTGTAGAAATAGAAAGCACTGCTTTTGACAGTTGACTTTGAAATTTCATAGATGTTCATATTCTTCTTGGTAGTTTTTATTGCAAAATCTCTTAGATAATCAGCTTACTTTGTAGCCCATACCTGATACTAGACCTGCTCACCAATATCAGAGCCCCTGGTGGGTAGACGAACCTAGCCGCACTGTCAGGCTCCTGTAATATTATAGTAAGTTCCTTACATTCCTGATGGCTAAAAAGGAGTAAAAGTGGGTTAATTGCCATTCGAACAATTAAACGCCTCTAGGTCTCAGCTATAAGCACTGGGTTTTTTTGGGTTTTTTTGAGAACACATTTGTTTATGGTAACTTATGTGCATGTAGCTCTCTGTATAATACTGTGCTTAGAGGATTATTAAAAAATTCATCTTTCTGTAAAACTGGGAAGCTGAGCTAGGATGATCATAATATTATGTGTGTTATTGATGGGAGAAATCCTCCTGAGAAATATGTGCTCATATATAAACAAAAAATTGTTTTATTTTTTCTCGTAAAAGGGACTTAGGATGACACCTAATAGATATTCATTTTCTGGAAAAATTAAGTCCCAACTTTATAAAAAATTAAAACAATGATTGTGACTCTCCCTCCCACATTAGAAAGCTGCTGTGGGACCAAGAAGGCCCTGAACTCAGTCGCTCTGATGACCCGGTCATGTGGTCTGTATGTTACCTCACTCCAGCATCATAAAGGCCAGAAGTGCATATAAATATTAACCACATCATGGTGAACAAAGTATTGTAGAGTAATCCAAGATAGGTTTTTTTTTTTTTAATTTATTTTAAACCAAATAAAAGGAAAGACCTCTGTTTGATTAAAGTTTGATTATGATTTTTAGGACCAAAGAACCTTCTGGTACAATTATCCTATAACTCTTCACTTTAATTTGCTGGAGACCACCCATTGCTCCTGGTACAGCCGTGGAAAGAACTCCTTTCCCAGTAATTTTAGCGCCTTCACATCGCCTTCACATATGTAGTTTCCTTGAATTGTTTTTGCAATTTTCTTCCTGCTCTTGGTCTCATAAGCCTGTGGTCTTAACACACAATGGAAGTTTACTCAGCCCTAAGCAAGCAGAAAATCCTGCCATTTGAGACAGTGGATGGACCTCGAGGGTCACAGTGTGAGAGACCCGAGGAAGACGAGTGCTGTGTGACTCACGTTCACGTGCAAAGTGGAGACTGGACTCCTGGACGCAGAGCGCAGGCGGGGCTTCCAGGCACTGGGGGGGGGGTGTGGAAGGGGAGCTGCCGCCGCCGCAGGGTGCAGACTCAGTGGGACGGGAATGAGAGCTGCGGACGGCGCGCACAGCTGGGGACCGTGCTCAGCTGGTCGTTCAGTTGCACGTTGCCAAGCGAGGAGACGTCCTGTGTAGCCACCACGACCTAAGGGTCACCCGGACGGCGGCGGATGGGCTTGTTCGCCTGACTGCGGCAGTCACCTCACAGTGTATATGCATTTCAAGGCATCTTGTACACTTTAAATATACATGATCTTATTTTTCAAATATACCTCAACGCAGCCGGGAGGCAACCTGAGTGTAGGCACTCCTCGGGAAGGAGTGGGTTTGGTCTGGTTTTGTGTTTGGACAGATGTGTGGGGCTCACCATCTTCTGGGGGCACCTAAACAAAGCCGTTAGCACTGAAGCCAATTTCGAGAACGACAAGGCTGCTACGGAGCCCAGTTCCCTGAGGAGGAAGGGAGGCTTGAAGAATCGTAACCGCTGTGACCGTCTTGTCCCAGGTGACAAGCCTTCCCGTGAGTCAGTAGTTTGAAGTGGTTTTTATGAGCCACTAAGAGGTCATTCCTCAGCTGGGATTATGGGAGGGGACTTTGTTTCCCGTGGCCCGTTTCCTGAGAAGTGGGCAGCGCTAACAACCAGTGTGAGGATGCTTCAAAAGCGCGCCTTTCTGGGAGGGACAGCAAGTGACACGCTGATGGTGCTTCTCTCCCGACACCGGGATGCAGAGGGAGCACTGTCTGTGCTTCATGGGGGCAGTCAGAGCGTCCGATTGGGGCTGTCGTGCTCGTGCACGGCTTGTTAGACGCCACGCTTCGTTAGAGAAAGCCACACCTCACCGCGGAGGGGGAGGCTCTCCGGGGCGCACACACACACTTATGCACACGCACACGTGCACACACACGTGCACGGGCACACACAGGGGCTCCTCGGTCACACCCTGTAGGTCTGAGATGGAGGCGTCACAGGCTCGGTTGCTCCTGAGGCCTCCTTCCTCGTCCAGCAGATGCCACCTTCCTGCCGTGGCCGCCCACGTCCATCCTCGTGTGTGTCTCCTCCTCTGGGGACACCGGTCCTATCACATCAGGGTCTCACCCAAAATATTTTCATTAACCCTGATCAGCTCCCTAACGGTCCCATCTTCAAACACATTCACACTGGGCTTAGGGCCTCAGCATAGGGATTTGGGGGACACAGTTCAGTCCATCCTACCCACCGAACCACAGACCTGAGTGAGACCCCAAAGGTCGTGTTACAGGGGAGGCCACACGCCTTTGTGACTGTCCCAACAGTGTGGATCCCATGACCTTCAGGCATTGTCCACAGCTTGGCGGCCCACAATTTTTACATTGATTACATGTTGAAATGATAATGAAATGAAATGATTTTAGACATATTGGGTTAAATGATATCAGTTATTAAAATTTAATAGTAATGTAGGTTTTTGCTCTGGTACAAGGTACCTACATGAGAGTGGAAACCTCTAAATTATCACAGTAGGTAATTTTTAAAGTTTCGTTTGGTATAATAAGAACAATTTCCTAGTACCCCATTGTTGGAATGCCCCCGGTACTTCGAGTGCTTGCTAGCACCTCCCTGCAGTGAGCGCCGGCATCAGCTTCCCTCCGGGTGCCCTTCCTGCCGTAGGAACCTCCCTGGCAAAAGGGTTTTCCATTAGAAGATGAAGAATCTCAGTCATGCGCTTTTGCAGTCAAGTTTATAACCCGACCCCACGAGGGCGTCACCGTCTTGTGTCGCATGTTTCCAGTTCCATAGACGTCATGAGTGTTCATGAAAACGGGTTCAGGACTCTATCTCCTGTGTGTAATTCCCAGCAGCATCTCCCAGCTGGGTCATATGTAACTTTGACAAGTGTAGCTCCCAGGGGACTTTCTGCGGGCCCCTGTCGGTCACCTGTCACCTGGGCGAGATCCAGAGTGATGCCCGCGTCCTGCTCGGGGATTCCAGCTGCCCTTTGGAGCATGGTGCAGAGCCGACCAGCGCCTGGGGCTGTGCAGGCCCCATGCCTCCCGCCGTGCACCCTGGCTGTCTCCCTGCAGGTCCCCACTTCTCACCGTGGCTTCGGGTGACAGGTGCTGTGTCTGCTCCCCCGGGGCTCCCAGGAGAGTGTGTGCCCTGAGGAGTGGGCGTGCAGGCTGGGCAGGAAGGACTGCAGGCCTGGGGAGAGGCCCCCACTAAGCCCCGCCCCG
The DNA here is from genome assembly GCA_028646535.1 of Procyon lotor. Lineage (NCBI taxonomy): Eukaryota > Metazoa > Chordata > Mammalia > Carnivora > Procyonidae > Procyon > Procyon lotor. Next base: position 168,906,839 of record CM053604.1, on the reverse strand, counting down.
TGTGAGGGGCTCCGAAGGCCTGCCCGCCGTGGCAGGCAGACGCACCTTGCAGGTGCTGAGTACCCTGCCAGCTGCCAGCTTCGTCCCCCGACCCGGGCTGGGTGTACCCCAAGCTCAGGAGACTACTACTGAGAAACTTTTGCAAGTTTGTCTTTGGGTGGGTGTTACCTCTGCTAGCCCGCATTTCATGGTCTGGGGAGCAGCCTGTTTCTAAAGCTAACTTTTTGGGTCCTCAGTGGTGCTTTGTCTCTTTATTTATGTATTTATTCTTTTCCAACTTATTGGTGATCTTAGTCCCTTGTTAATTACACTGTTTTCTTCTAATGAACTTGGACTGTTTCAGGCTGCAGCTTCTGCTCCATAAAGCAAACAATGTACATGTATTTCATGTAAAGAAATACATGAACAGATGGCAATTTCCTTGTGAGGCTTCATCATCCAGCCCAGACCCAGAGCCCACACCGGCCTCCGGGCTTTCCCTCCGCCCCCTGCCCCTGCTGCTGGCGATAGATCCTGGAGGCCCCGGCAGGGCCGCCCCACACACCCCACCCCATTCCCTTGCCTGGGAGCTTCTAGCTCTGTCTTCCCATTTCCCTCCATCCCCTCCAGGGGTGGGTGCTGGCCTCTAGATTCTTCTCAGGGTCCCCGGGGGATCTAGTTCCCTACCCCAGACTCTCTCGGTCTCTGACGCAGTGTTCCATCGGGAATCAGAAGTCTTCCTTCTTCTTTATAAATACTCTATTTTTTCATGGATAAGTATGGCAGAAATGTTCCTCGATTGCATCTGACCCTCCTCTTTTGTGACCAGCGGAAGACCTTGCTGGGGGCTCGGGACGCAAGTGGTGGGGATGTGTGGCTGCCCTGAGCGAGGCGGCCACCGCGGGGTGCTCTGGGGAGCTTGGGTCTGGGCGTGGTGGGATGGCTGCTGGAGGAGACGTAGGAGGACGAGGAGGGGGCAGTTAGCTGTGAATAGGGCCATGCGTGCCCCTTTTAACTGGGGCCTGAAAAACTAGAATGTTCTTTAAGTAAATCATTTACGATCCCACAGCTGAATTTGGGCAGAAGGAATCCGATCATATCTGATTCCCCTTGTAATTTATAAAGCTTGCCACCTGGGCACGCGGACCAGCACTCAGTTGCAGGGCATGCTGGCTTCTAAAGGAAGCAGAAATGTTAGGAGACAAAGCTCAGCTCCAGTGATAAAGTTTGACAGAGTCTCACAGGATTAGTGGGGATCCTGTTGGGTATAACCTTTGTAAGGGATACACCAATTCCAGATTATGTTTTCTGTGGATATAAGCAAAGACATGATGTGATCATGACATAATCAAAAATACATATTTATCAATATTAGCAAATATTTGAGAACAGCCTTAACATTTTAAAATAGAGCACTGATAAGATGGATTGTGTGCCAGAGCTTGGCTTCTAAGGTTGTATTTTTGGATTTTTTTTTTTTAAAGATTTTATTTATTTATTTGACAGAGAGAGAGAGATCACAAGCAGGCAGAGAGGCAGGCAGAGAGAGAGGGGGAAGCAGTCTCCCTGCTGAGCAGAAAGCCCGATGTGGGGCTCGATCCCAGGACCTGAGATCATGACCTGAGCCGGAGGCAGAGGCCCTAACCCACTGAGCCACCCAGGTGCCCCTGTATTTTTGGATAATTTTTAATAATATGAGTAAAACACTTAAGGTATAAATAATGAAAAATACAAGCTTTAAGTCTGAATGCACATAATAATATAACAGACTGATACTTGTGTTTGTATTTAAATTGTTTCTTTGTACTTTAAAAACTATTCCCCAAACTTTTCAAAATGAACTGATACTAACCTTATAATTAGTAGGCATCCTATAAAAATTTCATACAGAAGAATTTAAAAATAATTAGCTTATTTTCATTTATTTTTAAAAAAGATCTGAAAAGTAGTATTTCCAAGTAATTTGCCATTGCCTAGGGGATGAGCGCATTTCCATTTTCTGCCTACACATATAATTCGTTTGCTGTGGTCTCACTATTTAGACAGTAATCCTCCATGAGGAAGCGCTTCAAAAAGTTGGAGTAATAGCTTTCCTTTTTTTTTTAAATTTAAGGATCCAAAGATCTCTGAAGTTCAGGGGGTTGCTATGGAGATTTTTTTTATTAACTGGATAATAGAATTAAGAATTATAAGGTGATTCACCAATAAGTTGAAAGGTTATATAAATTTTTCTTTTATGAAAAAAGTACAATAAGTAAGTCGTGGGTTCCGAGCTGTGGCTGCCTTATAATTTAAAATCTAATAAAAACCGTGTCGGTGGGCTTACTCAGCAGGGCTTGCCCTTGACAGAGCAGCGTAGCCAGCCAGGGCAGGGATGCGGGTCTGCGGAGGAGCCGGACTGGGCCGGGGGGCTCTCTGCTGACCTTGGGGGGGGTCTCTGCCTTGTTCGGAGAGCACGGCTCTCGGGGAGGTTGTGTCAGCCGTTCGGGCATTGCCTTTGTGCCGCTGGGAACAGACAGGCAGAGATGGGGCCGCACCTTTTTCTCTGAGCTGCCGTGTTCGTGGTGAGCGCGTATCGGCCCTGCCACTGGCCACAGGAATTGCTTTCTCCAGACATTCGGGGGCTCGGGAACGTGTGTCTGTCCAGCGGGGGTCGGGCAGCTTCCAGGCTGGGGCAGGTGCGGGGGATTGGCAGACAGGGAGCTGTGACATGCGGACGGCCACATCTTCCTCTGAGAAAGAAGCCCTCCTGGGAGGCCACTGGGGGGTCCGCAGGCCAGGCTCCCCTCCAGATGGTTCCTCCCTGCCCCCCAGAAGTTTTCTCAGCAAAGTGGAGATTCGCAAGAAGGAAGGGCTGTTTCCTGAGCCCGTAGGGACCGCAGCCTGGAGTGTGGGGTGCAGGGCGAGGCTCCCGCTCTCTGTCCTCCCGCTGAGACAGGGGCTGTCTTCACTTTCCAGGCTGGGAAGAATCCTCTCTCCTGTTCTCTGCACAACGCTGCTCTAAGAATGAAATGAAAACCTCAGAAAGCTATCAGAAACTATGGGAAGGCCCTGTACATAGCTGTGACCTCCGTGTGAGAGCAGGCACCGCGGTGGGGCGTCTGCACGGCTGGCGGTGAGGACCGTGCTCTCCAAAACTCCTGAGTTCCCGTTTTTGACTTAAGGCTTTGCCGCTGGACTCTTCCGATGGATTGTCATCACCAGACTACCCCGTCCTTGCTTCGTGATTTCTGCCCCAGAAGCTATGGCGGGGACGCTGGGTCTTCGGGCACCGTCCACCTGCCACGGCAGGGCAGCCTGCACCCAGGGCTCGTGAAGCACAGACCCTTGTCTCTCGTGGCTCCAGAGGCGGGAGTCTGGGCTCAAGATGCCGGCAGACCTGGGGTCGGCTGAGCACCTCTTCCTGGGCCGCTGATGGCATCTTCCGGCTCTGTCCTCACATAGAGAAGGGACTGGGGACTCCCTGGCGTCTCTTCCAGAAAGACGCTAATCCCGTTGTGGGGGCTCCACCCTCACGACCTTGTCACCCCAGAGCCTCTCCTCCTGGGTTAGGGTTTAACGTAGGAGTTTGCGGGGGACACTGACACTCAGTGTCTAGCATCTGTGACTGGGGAACTTTGGAAGCAGAGTTGAGTGTGCAGGTGATTTCAGGAGAGCCCCTGATTGGAGGTCCCCGGTAGGTGAGTTCTCTCCAGCACCGGCAGTGGGCGTCCGTCCCTGCGCCGCTGGTGTGGCTGCTCGCCCGCCCTGCGCTGGGGGCCGGCGTCTCCTCTCGCACACACCCCGCGAGGGGCCCCTGGGGGCGTCGTGGCCGAGCTTTGTGCACACCCGGCTTTGTGTCTCCAGTCCCCAGCCCAGGGACGAGGGCTCGCGAAGGGGGGAACGTCATCCGCATTCTGCCCTCTCTGGGGGGGACAGATGGACAGAAGACAGATTGGTAAGCAAGACACACACAGCAGTTCAACACGTGCGTCGCACACACGCGGGGTTGTGGCTGTGAGGCTGGCAGTGGCGGGTAGGGAGCCGGCTCAGAGCGTGTCTGAACAAACCAGTCTGGGTTTGCGTCTCGGTGCCAGCTGTGGGAAGGCAGACGCACACAGGGGTGCCGGTGGGTTGGGGCCGGGCCGAGCGACCTCATTCTGCGGATTCCAGCTCGCACGGGCCTGGGGTGTCCTCCGTGGTTAACTTCCATCCTTCCCGGTGGAGGGGGGCGGGCAGCTTTGACAGCGTTCACTGCTTCTCCTTTCCCTTCGGCCCAAAATAGTCTTTATGCCGAAGTGGTCCATTTTGGAGGGCATGTTCCTGTCCCATCCACATGCACGTTGTGTGAACCTCCCAACGGATGTGGGAAGGTGAGCTGTCAGAATGTTAGGGCCCCGCACATCCGGGCGCTCGCGCACGGCCAGCCTCCCTGGGGCCCTGGGTACCGCCGCCAGCGCTTGTGCTCCCTCCTAGCCCAGACGTGCAGAGCAGGGGCGATCATACCAGGCTCGTGAACAGCGGAGTTCACGGAAGAGTAGAGGCAAGGTGCGCAGAGGAGAGGAGAGATTATTTCCAGCGGGGCACATTTCTGTGGCCGTGTGCTGGAAAGGCGTTGATGAAGCTAATGAATATAAACTTACACTCTCCGAAAACAGATAGAAAATGCAGCGGAGCATTGGAGTGGATGATTAAAGAGAAAAACAAATCAGGAGGTAGAATTACTGTTTATGGGGCCGGAGAGGCTCTGCGGTGAGGTTTGGTGGAATTGTGTTTCAGAGAACACCGTTCGGAAATGCAGACGCTATTATGCCTGGGAAGATCAATCACGATGACAGTGAGCCTTCGCGAGCCGCTTTTTTCCCAGTTTCCAAGCGTTTCTCTCCAGTCCGAGTATTCCTTTGACTCGGTGCTGTATCTTCACTGCACCCCCCTGAGGGCGTCCTGCCCTCTCTGGGGCTGCCCCTGTGGCCGGCCCTCCTGCCCACCGCACATACGGAAACATTGGGTCCAGATCATTTTAGTTTCCAGGTTTCTTTCCTTTCTGTTGTAAATACAGACATCATCTGAGGGGCTTTTGTCGTCCAGGCGTGATTTGAAATTCCACGTGGTTCCACACAATTCCCGGCATTCCCGACGCTGCCGAGAGAGATGGGGCACCCAGCTCTGTGGTCTGCCCGGCGCGTTCGGAGAGCATTCCCCGGGACAGCCACAGGCAGTCTGCTCTGAAGAGGTGCAGGTTTTCTGTCTCACAGTTTTGTCTCTAGGCTCAAGCAGGCGTTCCGGTAAAAGGCACCTGTGGAGTAACTCACACACCCAGATTATGAACATAGGAGTTTCCATAAGGGGAACAGAGCCGTGTGAGCACCATGTGAGCCGTGAGCTAGAACTTTATTCCTCATTCGTTCGTTCACTCACTTGCTCGTGCAGCCGGGGAAGTGGGAGAGGGAGAAGCAGGCTCCCCACTGAGCAGGGAGCCCGATGCAGGGCTCGATCCCAGGACCACAGGACCGTGACCTGAGCCGAAGGCAGACCGTCACTGCCTGGGCCCCCAGACATTCCCGTGAGCTAGAACTTGACCAGCAACCCTCAGTCACTGTCCCCAAGACCAGCCAGTATTGTCGTTTCTCTCCTGTCAGGTCAGTGTTTCCAACATTGCAGGACCTCGAGCATGTACTCGTGGGGATTATTCCCTCCGCTCACTGTGTGCCCCACGAGCTTCGTTGTGTCCACATGCTGCTAGCTTGTTCACGCCCGTGTTGCCGTGCGGCCACACCACCGCTTGTCACCCATTGTGAGGTCATTGGACGCCTTTTCTTCTCCTCCTCTGCCTTTTCCCCTCATTTGGAGCTCTTGCAGCTGGCCCTGCTGGGTCCGCCTTCCGCGTGCGTCCAGGGCGTCTGCAGATGTGCTCCCCGGGAAGGGGGGTGTTCTGCACGTCCAGCTCTGATGTCTGCCAGGCCTCCAGAGTTTGGGGGTCAGTCCGTATTCCTGTGCAAGAGCCTAGAGCCCCTGCCCCGCTCCACATGGGCTCCGGCACCGGGCGCGACCCTTGGCCTTCAGGCCGCCCCAGGCGGCGTTTAGTGGCACCCTCTGTGCCTTCAAGACAAGGTTCCCCAACCATTGGTCACATCAGTTTCCTTTTCCTGCCGTTATTGGCCGTTGGAACAGCCTCTTTGAGAAACTGCCTGCCATTCTCTTGCCATCTTTTATAATATGTTGTCTTTTTCTTAACATAGTCTATATAGGAGCCCTTTTAAATCACAGGTTTTGCAAATATCTTCTCCCACTCTGTGGGTTGTCTTTCTGTGCTAACAGCAGCATCTTGGATGGCCCAAGGTTCCTAAAGGTGACCCTGACCCCAGGGTACTCGTGTTGTCTTCTCGAGTTAGCACATAGGCTGTGTTCTAGAAGCTTACAGTTTACCTTTATACTTAGATCTATAACATGCCTGAAGCTCTTTGTGCGCTTGTGTGCACACGGAGTGAGGTCTGGGTCTAGATTTATTCCCTTTCCAAGTGTATATCCAAATGCTCCATGTCGGGGAGGGAGAAAGTCTTTTTCCTTGACCCATCTTAGGTTCTCCAGCTGACGGCCTGTGAAATTAGGCGGACGAAAGGCAGCTTAGGAAGAGGGGGACCGACAGGATATTGCATTGTGTACATCACGCACACACACGCGGGTGCACACGGGGGTCACTCGCAGGCGTGGTGGGAACCCAGCTCATCCCGCATCAGAGCACGGGGTCAGCAAGTGAGTACGGAAGTGACCAGACAGGAGAGGACCCTGAGTGTGTTGGGCGGCAAAGGGTGGGAAGGTTAGAGACACACGGAGAACCCCCCCAGATGGAGGGAGATGTGGGGGAGATTCCCCTGGTCCATGTCCTCTCCTGCTGATACGGGTCTGGAGTGTCCCCGGTGACCGACGCCCGTCCTTCCTGGTCGAGGGATGGGGACACATTTGCAGGTTTGTGTCCAGCTTTTAGGCAGATGGGCGGCCAGGGCACTGGGCGGGCGTCCAGGCTCGCCTTCAGCTGCAGGGAGCCCTCATGCCAAAGTGGCCTGTTTTGGGGCGTGCCCGTCCCCTCCTGCGGCAGCGCTCACCGAGGGCTCGCGTGCGGCCCCGCGCCCTGTGCTGTCAGCTGCCATCCTAGTGGCTTCGAGCCGGGGGCTCCCCGACTGCCCACAGTTGGTTACCCTGACCCGGGGCCACGCAGCCTCCGCCGCCTGTCCCTGTGTCCTGGTTTGCGGGTGCTCCCGTGAATCCTTCCTGCGGCTGCCTTTCCCTTCCTGCACTTCGCGTTTCCACGGGAGATTTAGAATCAGTGTGTCCGTTTTACAAAGAATATTTCACTGGGATTTGACTGGCAATTTATTGAAGACGTAGATTGAACATAATTTCCTAATCGATTATTGTTATAGAGCAAGAAGATTTCATTAACCTGGTTTCTACTAACATTGCTGTACTCACTTACTTATTCTAATTTATTTCTTCTGTGGGTGTTTTAGACTTTGCACATACCGAGTACGTTGACTACAGATGCCACTGTTACTTTTTTCCCAGTTGTTTTATAACTTGTTTTTTTTTAAGCTTTATTGTACCCTGGGACCTTTGGGAGCCGATTAAACAGAAGTGGTGACATGGGGCACCCACATTGTACTCCCGAGTTCAGTTAGGACTGGGGAATGTCCAGTATTTATTAAACGATGTTCGCTGCGGGATGTGTATGTGCCCTTCATCAGGTGAAGAAAACTTTCTAGCTCTGACATCCTTAAACTTTGTATCTTAAACTGAATTTTGTCTAGTACTTCTTATCAAGAGGAATATATAACTTTTCTTCATCCTTTAAGATAGTGTTAAATTGCTTAATTTTTGAATGATAAGCCAAACTTGCATTTATTTTTTTTTTTTTAAAGATTTTATTTATTTATTTGAGAGAGAGAGAGAGATCGCAAGTAGGCAGAGAGGCAGGCAGAGAGAGAGGGGGAAGCAGAGAGCCCGATGCGGGGCTCGATCCCAGGACCCTGAGATCATGACCTGAGCCGAAGGCAGAGGCTTTAACCCCCTGAGCCCCTCAGGGGCCCCCAAATTTGCATTTCTGAAATAAACTTTTTTTATATCCTTTGAAATATTGCATAGTAATTGGTAATATTTCGTTTAGTACTTTTGCATGCTGCAGTTTACATTTGTCGGTCTTTAACAGATTGCCTAATTTCATGCTTTAGACCCCGTTCTTTGGAACGAATGTTAGTCTGACCTCCAGACAAACTCTCAGGAGTATTTATTCTCCAAAAATTGGAAATATTTCTGTAGAAGCATCTGGTTCTGTGGATCCTTTTATGTAAAGAATTATAATTCTGGATTTAGTTTTCTTACTGGACAGGGTTGTTGAGGTTTTTTATTTCTTCTTATGGCAGTTACTATAAGCTGTGTTTTTCAAGAAATTTTTCTAGTTCAGTTAATTTACGAATTTGTGACGTGACGTTTCTCCTACCGTTCTGAGAATCCGGGGTGCCCGCGGAGCCGCCCTGCTGCGGTCCTCACTGGGAGCCGCCCTGGTTCACTTCCCTGATTACACCGAATAGGGGCTTATGAACTTTACTAGTCTTTAAAGAAAACGATTTTCTTGGCTTTGTTGAATTTTCTTGATGCTCTTTTTTTCTGTGTAATTAAGTTCCACCTTTACCTTATTTTCATTTGGTTTCCATCTGCTCTTGAACTTCCTGCTGCGTCGGGAGAAACCTCCTGGCTTATAAGCTCCCAGTGAGTGTACGGACGCTTCTTACTCTCGGGCTCGCAGCACCCCGGGAGTTTGGATGCTTATACTTTTCATGACCGTCGGCTCAAAATACTGTTTAATTTCCCCCAAACTATTTTTTGGACGAGGAGCTTTTAGATGTGTACTCCCTGGTCCTTCGTAACTGTTCACTCACCAATTATCTCTTTTACGACGGGGTTCAAATTCCATTGCACCATAGGTGGAGCGTGAGCCTTGGTCCCAGAGCCCAGTGGGGCAGAGCTCAGGGTTCGGGCCGTGTGGACAGCTCTGGCAAATGTCCTGTGGACACTTAGAACATGGAGGTGTTTTGTTCTTGGGTTCAGGGCCCATCCCCGCCGTGTCCCAGCCCCTCCCCGCTGTGTCCCCAGCCTGGGTGCTGCTCTGAGGTCCAGGAAGAGCAACAAGATGAAGGAACATGGTGCTTTCTGAGAAGCAGACGTGAGGTCGTGAACATCAGGTGTGAAACGCGGGCGTCCAGAGACCACGCTCCGGGTCATCCTGCTGCCGCCTGTCAGCTGGTGCTTCTGACTGTAGGAATAATATCACCACGAAAAACATGCAGTATTGCGTTCTCAGGTAACCTTATCCAGCTGGTGTCGTTCCTCTCATGGTGTTTGGCGTGTTTGCACAGGTGTGTGGACACACCGGCAGGCCGCTGCCCTCATCCTTGGGCGTGGTTGGCCCGCCCTCCCTCCCACACCGCGGAGCACCCATTTCCCTGGTGCACGGAGTCGCTTGCAGACCCACTTCCATGAGCACTGGCCCGCGTCCCCCATGAATGCGGTTTTACTGACTCCGCTACGTCCTTAGTTAACACGCGGGTCATTCTAGCTTTTAGAAACTACTGTTGGGGCTGTTTCTAGAAGTCTCTTTGCACACAAATCTTTGACTTCCCATCTGGCAATTTCATCAGGATTCATTATTAGGAGTAAAATTACAGGATTAAATGTTGGAGACATGTTTAAGGCTCGTGATATATAAAGACAAATGAGTCTTCCGATTGAACACATTTGTGTTCTCCTGGGCAGTTTATGACTACTGCTCTCACCCCAACCTTGCTAGCCTTAAGTTCTAGATCATTTTTAACCTTTACCAAATGAAAAGGTGGCAAGGGTGTCTTGTCTTAACTTGCATCCTTTGCTTCCTAGAGAGGCACATGCATGTGCAAATATTTACTTGCTATTTATATTTCTTTTGTAAATTTTGTTTGCAAACTTTTAACTCATTTGCTCTGAGAGTTTGTGATTTCCTTACTATTTTCTAAGACTTCTTTGTAAAATGTTGATATAACATTTTTTGTTATTGTTCAAAGTATGTGTCCAGTTGCCCTTGTGTCCTTTTATTGTGTAAATACTAGTTTTAGCATATGCGAATAGTGATCTATTGCTAACCTTTCCCCTGGAAGGCACCATTTATTTGCTGAACACTTAGAATGCGAAGGTAAAGGAATCATCCGCCTCAGAGAAGCTTTACATGTTCAGATGGGATACATAGGGCCTCAGAAGCTGAATAACAATGATTTCTATTGTACTCTATTATCCGGCTCTGGTGAAACAGGAAAATAATGTCTTCAGTTTTTTCCCTTGTGGGAGAGGAAAAGTAATTTTCTCTCTCTCCTTCTGAGTTCCTGGCCAAGACCTCTGTAATAAAAGACAGACCAAGGAGAGGAAAACAAATGGGCATTTTTTAATGCACACATTCCCTGCTCACACAGGAGAGACCCTGGGAGAACGAGTAGCTCCCCCGGGTGCCATAGAATTCAGGGTTAAATGCCATCTCTGTAGGAAAGTGGGGCATCATGACTTTAGGAGCCGTGGCCCGGGAAGAGCACGGGGAGGCGTGGCGTTGGTGACAAAGTGTGCGGTGGGGCGACGTCCAGTCTCCTGGCCTGTGACTAGCGTCCCTCCCCCTGGCCGGTCAGACCGCAGGGAGGGGATGGGTGGCCCCCTGTTCCTTCGGGGGCTCTGTCCTCGGGCAGACGAGGGGTGTTCAGAGAAGCCTCCGCAGGCACTTGCTGTTTCCCCGGGCCCTGCGCTCCGGATAATCAGTGGACCCAAGCAGCACGTCTGGGGTAGTTTTGGGGTGGTGTCTCGAGCTCCTGTTCACCCTTGACACTGTTCTCTGAATGGTTTGCGAAGGAGAAAGCAGTGAGCAAGGCTGTGGTCGACCGGACGTCTCTGTTGGATGTGGGCAGCTTCCGTCTGGGGCGGTGAGGTGGCTGGGGGACAGGCAGGGCTGAGGCGGAGAGGCGCAGGCACCTGCCCCCGTTCCTCGGTACCTTCCCGGCACTGGGCTTCCCCCAGACGCGGCCGTGAGCGGCCCCGTCACGCCTGTCTCAGGGTGTGCTCGCCTGCCGAGCAGCTGTCCGTCTTGCTCTGCGTTTGCTTCCGAGGTGACAGTGACCGTGAGTTGGCCGGTCTCTGAAGTACGGACATGTGCCCCCTCGAACATTTCTTCTGGACACGGTGCTCGGTGCTCACGGAACGCTCACGTCGTTCTAGAGAAAGTTAGGAACGAGGTTTACCTCCTTTCCTCACTCTCAAGCTGCTTGCAGAAGCAAAGGTTCAATTTCCGGAGTATTGCGTTTGACAGAACCCTTCTGTGTTCTGCTCTGAAGCGGACCTCAAGTGGTCCTCTCTGTGCCCGGCGGGCAGAGGCCCGTCCTGCTTGGGCTCCGGCGCCGCGTCGTGCCGGCCAGGCCAGCCGGCTGCTGTCACGCACACAGGCTCGGGGCCCCATTCAGAGCGCATCCCGATAACCGTCCCGTTCCTCGGAAGGGCACATTGAGTTCTGGCCTCGGCCGCATGGGAGTCAGAGCTCCTGTGCCCCGGGGGCCCCACACCCGGCCGAGTCCGGGGGCCGCCTAGTGCGCTGCCTGCCCGTCACAGAAGGTCAGGGCTTGGGGAATTAGCGTGCGTGTCACGGCGACCGTGTGCGTGCGCGCGCAGAAGGCCCGTCACATGTGTGAGCGTTACCCGAACCTGCTGCTGCTGCCTGGGTCCACGGAGTCCTTCTGTGGCAGGGCAGGGGCAGAGTTCCCGGCTGTCTCTTTACTCTGTGTTACATTTTCTTTCATTTCTGCTCACGAGTGAAAGCCACAAACTGATATCTTTGATCTTAACTTTTCACAGGCATTTTGGAATGTGACTCTAATGAGAACCAATCCATCAAAATTAGGCTTCTCCAGTTGGCCAGACCACTACCATTCCTTTAATATCATTAGCTCTGCTGAGTCGCACACATTTACGGCCGTGATGATGAAGAAACAGTGGCATGTTCTTCAGAAACTCCACAGATGGAAATCTCGATAAACACATTTAGGACTTTCCCTGAGTGAAGTGTTGATGGTGTGAAAATATGTGCATCTGGGGAGAGGCCGTCTCCTCTATGTTCACGGCCAGGTCCGGCCTGTCTTCTAGAGCTTTTCTTCTTTTGTGTTTTCTGGGAAAAAAAAAATACCCTGTGAAAAAGAAAGAAAGCAGAAAAGGGAAAGAAATAAACAAGAAGCAGAAAAGAGAAACAAGAAAATTTAAGTGTGCTTAATTTGGTATTTAGTTTTCTTCTGACTGGCTTTCTTTGCCTTGTCTTGGGGTAAGAGCAGTTCTTTATTTGCAGATAACTCACCTAAAAGGAGAGTCACATCTACTGTTTTCATCAGAAGAGCATGCAAGAAAATAATGTTTCGATTGATTCATTTTGGGACAAAAATTCGCATATCTTTTAGGCGGGTGTTAGTCCCTTTGTGACTAAGAAAAATAGAGGAGTTGATAGACCAGGTCCCCGGGGGAGAATCGTGTCTTTGAACCTAGGATTCCTGTCATTTGCTTTGCTGTGCATTTTATATTTTGCTCAAATGACTTTATAATCACCCTGTACATGACTGTGACGCCTTCAGTCCTTAGAACGTCCAAGTGCGTCCCTCTGGTTTGATGTTGGTGGAGACTTGCAGTGTGCTCCTCACTTGACATTATCCCGAGCTTTATAAAAGCACGGAGCCGCCGGGCATTCTTAGAGGGAGAGTCTCTGTCTCCTGTGATTGCGACTTCAGAGCTGGGGGACCCAGAGTTACTCAGTCATGTCCGTTGTTGCCGCGGTATTTGTTTGGAAATACCCAGTTTGAAACAAAGCTTTGTCTTAAATCCTGCTGCTGCTGCTTCGATGTTTAAGTTTTGAGCACATGCTGTTTTATGTGAGATCAGCAAGTGTCCGACGGACCACATCAGGGGACGGGGTGTGGGTCCCGGCAGGTGCGACCGAAGGTATGACGCACATTCCCAGTCTGTCCGTCCCTTGAGCAAGCTCAGCCCAGGGACCTCTGCCCTCTGTTTGGGCATTGCAGGCGGGGAGACACCGCGGCCGGGCTTCAGTCCTGGCTCCCGAGGAACGGCCACTGGCCTTTGTGTTGCACTTGCGGAGTTCGAATGCCAGCCGCCGTTCTGCTTTTGGGTCCCTGGGTCCTGATTGAGCCAGAGCTCTGGCGGTTTGCCTACTTGCCACGTCTGGCTGAGCGCAGCTTCCTCTGGGAAGGAAGCTTCCCTGTGATGCCTCGTCCAGCCGTACGTAGCCTCTCTGCTTCGTGTTCACGTCTTGCACTTTGCCTTCTTTTGTTTTTTAAAGATTTTATCTATCTATCATCTATCTATCTATCTATCTATCTATCTATCTATCTATCTATCTATCATCTATCTATCATCTATCTATCTATCTATCTATCTATCTATCATCTATCTATCTATTTGAGAGAGATCGCGCACGTACATGAGTGGGGGGAGTGGCAGAGGGAGAAGGAGAGGGTCCTTCCGGAGTCCACCGAGCGGACTCCGTGCTGAGCGCTGAGCCCAAGGCGTGGCTCCATCCCAGACCCTGTGGCCTGAGCCGCTCAGGTGCCCCTCACGGTGCTTCTAGGGGGAGCGCCCCCAAAGCAGTGTTTCCCATCCAGGAAGGCCGGGAGTGTCAGCACCTGAAATTCTGCCCGACCAGCTTTCTCCTTGTTTCTCCTTGTCTCCTGTGCTGGAGACGTGCCCGGGATGGGAGAAGGGTGTCACGGGGTCCGGGGGGGAAGCTAGGGGTTCAGTGTGAATGACACGTGGTTGGGAGGCCAGTGAGAACAGGTGAATGTCTTGGAAAAGACCAATGGGCAAAGAAAGCAAGTGTAAAGGTCAGAATTTCCCCTTCTTGGTGTGTAAAACTAAACACACTCAGGTATTAGGGCCGATAAGTGAAATTAAAATTGGCTTCGCGTCATATGAGGAACTATTTGGACCCCGAGCGTACTCGGTTCTTGCTGAAGGTCAGCCAAGTAAACAGACCTCCATCCAGACAGAAGCGGGTTCTGCTCTCTCTCCGCCTTGAATGCATGAACAGACACGATCAAAGCTGTGCTCCGACACGCCCTACCTTTCAATAGGCTTAATTACTCTGTGTTTATGACAATTAAGAGCATAGCGACTTTCTTCTGCTGTGAGTGGGTTCATTCGGAGGGCGCCTGCACTGCAGCTGGCTTTGGAGAGCCCCGGTGTTGGTGCTTCCTCTCGGGGGCACGGTCAGCCCACCTTTTGCAGGGAGTCGGGCCCCCTCCTGAGGTGGGGTGCGTGTGCGTTAGCCTTCGGGTGCGCACACACAGCTCCAGCAATGGGGTAACTGGCCTCGCGCCGCTCTCTGTCTCCGGAAGAGGACGGTGCTGGGACTGTCTCCGGGGCGCCCAACAGGCTGCTGGGATTCAGAGGCGTGTGGCCGTGGGAGGCGGCCGGAGGTCTGTTGCCGCAGAGTCGTGGTCTTTGGTCTTTGCCGTGAGGGACTCAGCAGGTGCTTGTGGCCCCGTGCCGTGAAGACCATTGTGTGTGGGGTCCTGCTCTCCCGAGAGGCTGGCTGTCGTCGAGAACTTCAGCTGGCTTCCCAGTGTCTTCTGAGTGCCGCTGGGGTCTTCCTGTCTCTCTTGACATTCTTCCAAATGTGGAGCATTTTTCAATTGAATTGAGTTTGTTTTGGAGGAATGAATCTTGCCTCAAATTCCGAGACAATACTCACGGTGATTTTCACCGTTGCTCAGCCCTGCCTCTCCCAAGCCAGGCTGTGCAGCCTGGGTGTGTAGGTGGGTGGGGAGTTGGTCATGCTCCCTTCCTGCAGAGAACAGCGCTGACGCCCAGACCAAGGCTGCCCTGAGCCCCGCGGGTCCCAGGTGACGGTGGCATGCGGCTGAGGGATTGGCGGTAAAAAGGGCACTGACTCTTCTAGTCATGCACCACACACACACACTCATGCACACACGTGTGCACACACATGCACATACACATGCAGATTCACACGTATGCTCTTAAACATGTGCATGCCCGTGTACACATTCACACATGTGCTGCACACCTGCACACGCTTAGCACACGCACACACACACATGCATACTCATGCACACAATGCACATGCACATTCACTCACACGTACACACACAAGCATGCTCACACACACACGCACACTTCCATGTGTACACTCAAGCACACTTACACATGCAGATACACATGTTCACACGTGCGATGAATGTTCACAAGGCACACTTGCACACAGCACACATACTCACACACATTCATACACATACACGTACTCACAGTTCACATGCATACACCTGCACACTCACATGTGCACGCTCATGCATTACCCACATTCCTGTTCACAGACTTGCACACACTGTGCACACCTGCACACTCACATATGTACACTTGTACTTGCACACACTTGTTCACATGCTCATATGCATACACTCGTGCATACTCTTACACATGCAGACACGCTCACGTGCATACATGCATGTTCACATGGACACACTTGCACACACCTGCATACCCACATGCGTACACTTGTGCACACAGAGTTCACATGGACACACCAGCACACTCAAGATCATACACTCTGCATACTCGCATGTGCATGCCTGTGCACACTCACCACACATGCATGTTCAGACACTTGCACACAGTGCACACATACACACAGGCACACTTGCACACATCTGCACTCGTGTATACACACCCACACACCTGTATGCCCACTCATGTACACACCTACATGCACACACGTGTTCAAATGTGCATACACTCTTACATGCATACAGTTTCACACCCACCCACCCATGTGCATACTCATGCACACTCCTACACGTGCAGGCATGCCTGTGCACACATGCACACACATATACCCTAGACTGCTTTACTTTGAATCGTCACATGACACTTATCTTCCAGGAAGATATTTCCTGAGGTTCAGAGGTACAGAGTCCCCCGGGTGGATGCCTAGACCCATTTATTCCCCAACTGGAGGACGACTGAAGAGTATATGTGACTGTGGTTAGCGGGTTTGATGTCAAGTATGTGTTTCTCGGAAACAGAGTCATCATTTCTGTACCTCCTCCTCGTCTGTCCAGTGGGTGCCGTGATGTCAGAAGTACTGAGCCAACGTGCTTTCCTGTGCGTACTTCGAATCCAGGCGTGCACACTGACCTAGTTGGCTGTGATGGAAAACTTCATGGTGGCCTACGATGTCAGGTTCGACAATCACACACCCCACGTGGGGTGCCCGGCTGGGGTGTTAGCGGTGAGTCAATGGAGAATAGGCTGCTAGGGATTGTGTGCTGCCGCCTGAGGGAATGGCCCTCGTCCATGTGGCGCCAGAGGCCGGGATGTGGCCCAGCTGTGGTTGCCACGTGCATGTTCCTGAAGGCACACTGCTGAGGTCCCTGCTAGAACATTCCACACACTGCTGCTCTTACACCCTGGTGCCTGGAACTTGGTTGTACACTCACACCCTGTGGCCTGGGCACCTGGAAATGTTATTTACTCTCTGGCAAGACAAGAGCTTGTCTCCACATTGGGGCTGTGTGGTCAAGCAGGAGGGCACAGGACATAGGTGATGGGGGCAGTCGGGTGCTTGTGGAGGGGCTTGTCTCAGCTCCTGTGAGTGGGGTTAGCTGCGCAGGGTCTGCTCTGGGATTTCCTCGGCTCTGTCCCAGGCAGACAGGTGGAAGACAGCACTGTCTTCAGTTGTGCCCTTTCTGTCCGAAACTCTCATGTTTGTACATCCCTCATCTGTCCTCTGGGTGCTGGACACGCGGGTCCGGTACCGCCTTGGCGCTCATCCACACCCTGTGACAGCAGATTCAGCGTGTTCAATGACACACTCGAGATTTTCCTTGCATGTCGCTCGCCCACCTCTGTGTCCCGTCCCTGGATGGCAGCCCCCCTTCCGTGCAGCTTGGTGAGACGAGCCAAGGTGTCTCCTTAGGTAATCAGGTCCTGCCAGCATTGGCTTGGGGGGCTAGGTGAGCGACTGGTGCCACTGCCTTGACTGTCCCCATCTGCGGAGCGTGCGTGACCCTCACCTGAATTCCCGACCCCCACGCAGAAGCTCCACGCGGTGCCCCCGGCCCCGTTGAGGGGCCCAAAGGGAGAGAGCCGACGGCAGAGGGTGTGCCGTGGTGCCCGTGCAGCCCCGCAGGGGTGGCTGTGGGCGGGTGACAGCTCTTCTCCTGGCCCCGGCCCGGCCTCTCCCAGGACTTCTCGGCTTGTGGCACCCACCCCGGTGCGCCCCAGACCTCGGAACGGTGACAGCAAGGCTGCCAACGCATGTGCAAACAGAGCCCACACTGGGAGCCCCTGAGGGCTGCTTTCTCTTCCCTCGAGGTCACAGGATGCTTATCCTGATGAGGGCTCTTTCTGGACAGGACGGGGAGCGGCGTTTTGGTCACGTGGAGGGGAGACTTGCTAACCTAGCCGACAACCAAGCAGCTCGTCTGGAACTGGAGGAGAAAGGCGTGCGCGAGTGTTGTCACGAGGGGTCTGTGGCGGGGGCGGGTCGGCAGCCTGTCACTCTGTCCGTGGCCGCCCTCCTGCCCTCGGGACTCTGCCCCCAGGCACCCCGTGGCCCTGCTGCTCTCCCTGACGCCCCCTGACTCTGCCACGAGCCTGCCCCGGGGGAGGCCCTTGGCTGCACACTCGGGGATATCCTGGCCACGCGTGTGTCCCGAGTGTCTCCACTGCCAGCCCCGCGACAGCGCACCCATGAGCAGGTGTGTGAGCGCACACGCCGCGGGGCCGTCCTCCGGCCATCCCGCCCCTCCCCCGATCCGCTCCCGTCTCCCGAGGGCGTTGTCTCCCCAGAAGGTCACCGGGCCCTCACTGGATGGGGCAGGGAGGGCTGGTGACAGGGTGGGGAGGGGCCCCCGACTTTCTCACAGTGGGAAACAGCAGGTGCAGGGACCTACTCTGCCTGCTGCTCCTCGGCACCCGTGATGTCATTCAGAGACCTTAGGAAATTCATTCTAAAAATGTCCAGCGGAACTTTCCAAAAAAGCATGTATTGCAGGAGTTTATTTCAGGCAGCAGATTTGCAATGCAGTGTAGGCAGGTTGCTAGGCAACCCCCCGCCCCCCAGCGCAGCTGACATAAGCAGGGAAGGAAGGGAAGCCGCGCAGGCACCCGGCTCGGCCAGGCACGGCTCCTTCTGGCACCGGAACCCGTGGGCCTCCGTGTGGCGGACACAGCAGAAACCGCGCCAGGCCTCGGTTTCCCAGGTTGTAAAACCCCCGTGTTTCAAGCTGTCTTGAACCGCCAGTGTCTCTGGGGGCGCCCTCTGAGCTCCCCGCCTCCAGAGAGCGGCACGGACCTCTGGTCCCGCTGGAAGCCGGCAGCGCGTACGTGAAGCACGGGCATCACAGAGGGAAAAGCGCGAAGTGCTCACGTCTGCGACGCGCCTGCTGTTGCTGCTGTGGGGCCAGAGGGTCGGTGTCCCCGAGCACAGGCTTGGCCAGAGCCATGCGGAGCGCAGCGTCCCCGTTCCACGGACAACCGCAGACAGACCCTGGGCACACTCCGCAGGGCTGTGGCTGGCCAGACGGCGGAGGGCAGGAGCCAGGGGCTGCCGAGCTTAAGGGTTTAGTCCCTTGGCTTTAAAGTAATTTGAGTATAAGGCCATAATATCCCACTGTTAAGAATGGCCATGTTTGGGATACCCGGGTGGCTCAGTTGGTTAAGCATCCGCCTTTGGCTTGGGTCGTGCTCGCTGGGTCCTGGGATCGAGTCTCATGTCGGGCTCTCTGCTCAATGGAGAGCCTGCTTCTCCCTCTCTCTGTCTCTCCCCCTGCTCATGCTCTGTCTCTCTCTCAAATGAATAAATAAAATCTTAAAAAAAAAAAAAAGAATGGCCATGTTTAAAACACCCAGCTCGTGTCATTCTGGAGAATGTAGCCGTCTGCCCTCCCGAGCCCAGGTGAGCCGGCTGCGGCACTCAGCGGGCGGTCTCTGTAGGTAGCACCTGCCCCCACCCTTGCCGAGGCCTCCTTGTTGGGGGCACTGCTCTCGGCCCCTAGGAGTCGACAGGTGCACCGGGCGCACCTGCCCACAGCCAGGGGCTCAGCCTCCACGGCATGAAGGTGGGACGGAGCCGGAGAGCCGGGCAGATGGTGGCCCGGCTGTGCACCTGCCGAGACGCAGACGGGGCCCCAGGCGCGCTCTCTGCTCACCTTCCCGCCACCATTCGCCCCCTTCTGACCCTGCTGCCTCCGTTTTGTCATCTGGGATGTTCTGGCCAATCCAGAGGCTTTCTTGGGCTCCGCCCCTCGGATCTCGCCGCACCGGCCCTGCCTGTTAGGATGCGGTGACCCAGCACGGCTGCTGTTCCCTTGCGTTTCTCACATCTCTGGCCCATGCTCGGCCCCCAGTGAGCTCTTCTCGGCCCTCTGCTGAGTCATGACATTCGCTCTGTGGCGAGCCCACCACTCTCGCGGCTCTGTGATGAGCTCCTCACAGGGCCTGCTGAGGTGTGTGTCCCTCCTCGGTGCCTGCCTTTGCCTCCCCAGGCCACCGTGGCCCCTCACGGCAGTCCGAGGACTGGGCCGGCGCGTCCATGGGGACTGAGCACACGCCAGCTTCAGACCCGCTAGCCTCCCCCTGTGCTTTCTGGGAGGTGCTCCTCCTCCTGCTGAGGTCCAGGGTAGGCTCAGCCTTCGCGGGCACCTGCCTCCTTGGACAGGTGTGCTCTCACTCTGCCCGTGAGTGTTGTCTGTCCCTCAGCATCCCGTGACTCGGTCCTTGAGCCCTGTCTTGTCCGTTGGGCTATTGGAGCACCCCAGACACTGCGGCTTCTCTCCATTCTGGAGGCTGGACGTCTGGGATCCAGGTGCCGGCAGATCCGGGGCCTGGTGAGGCCCCTTCCTGGTGCATAGACGGTGTCTTCTCTCCGTGTCGTCACGTGTAGGAGGGGCTGGGGGGCTGGGGTCTCTCTGATGAGGCCACTGATCCCATCATGGGGCCCGCACCCTCACATCCTCATCTCCCCCCATAAGGCCCCCATCCCGTCATATTTGGGAGTCAGGTGTTGACGTGTAAGTTTGGGGGGGGGAACACGCTGCTGAAAATGCTGTGTCGTGAGGCCAGGCCCGGGCTTGTGTGTACACGGTCTGCACGCCCACACAGGAGGGCCACACCGCCGACTCCCCTCGAAGACTCCGTGGCCCCAGGATCGGCTGTGCGGCCACTGTGACTTCAGTGAGCAGGTGAACCCCCCTGCTCTGCAGGATGCTGTGGGGTCGGTCCGCCTCTGTGAGAAAACTCTTAACGTCTTGGTGCCTCTGCCTTTCTGTCTCCTATTTTCCAGCTCAAGTGCACTGCCCCATCCTGGGCTCCCTGTGCCTGCTCACCTCTGACTGCCCCCCATCTCCCAAATTTGCTCCTGTCCTTTCAAATCACACCCACATCGGGCCCAGTGTGAGGGCGGCGGTGGGGAGTGGGGGAGACGAACACGGTGGCCTGCAGGGTGATGCCTGCCCACACCGCTGACCTGTGACCTCGTCACCTGGGGGGTAGAGGCCTCCTTCCCCAGGATTTGGGGTCTGGACACTGCTGGCCATGGGGCTTTCTGAAAAGGCCTCATGGTGCTTGTGTTGAGCGCTTTGTCTGCTAAACTTGCAGATCTGCATGTGTCATCGGGGCCCCTGGCGTCTAAAACCTTGAGCCTGGCCATCAGTGTCCTCTCCCAGCCGATCGGGAGTCCATCTCTTTGGGGCGGCAGCGGTGGGCAGCACAGACAGGGGCTTGGACACAGCACCCGTTTCTCACTCGTGGTTCTGGAGCCTGGATACCCGGGATCTAGGGCCTGGAGAGGACGTCTTCCTGGTTTGTCCACGCTGTCTTCTCACCAAGTCCTGACGTGGATGGTGTGGTTCTCGTGTCTCTTGTTACGGGGGCACTGACCCCATCGTGAGGACTGCCTCCCAGAGGCCCCTCTCCCAACACTGTGAGGCTCAGTAAATGCCCGCTGGGTGAGCAAGTGGATGGACAGATAGACACATGAGGCCCAGTAAACGCCCAGCGGGTGAGCAAGCAGACGGATGGACGGACATGTGAGGCTCACTAAACAGCTGCTGGATGAACAGACAGGTGGACGTGTGAGGCTTAGTAAATGCCTGCTGGGTGAATGAGCAGACAGATGGATGGACACATGAGGCTCAGTAACCGTCCACTAAGCTAGTGGATGGACAGATGGATGCGTGAGACTCAGTAAACATCTGCTAAGCTAGAGGACAGACGGATGGATGTATGAGGCTCAGTAAACACCCGCTGGGTGAGTGGACAGATGGACGAGCGCATCAGGCTTAGTAAACATCCACTAAGCTAGTGGATGGACGGACGGACATGTGAGGCTCAGGAGACGCCTGCTGGGTGAACAAGTGGATGGATGGACACAGCAGGGATGGTGACCCTGGGAGGGGAGTGTAGGTGTGGAGGGGCTCCAGGGCCCTGGGTGCCTAAAGGGACTGTGTCACGGCGGTCAGCACAGGCCCCTGCTTCCCTCACCCGCACTGTCCCCTTGGCCACATCCCAATGGGAGGAGCTTGGGGAAGCCACCCTACATGGACCTCTGATGTCCTGCTTTCCGCAGCTCCCCTGGCCCAGGGCTGTTTCTGCAGCTGCGGTTTCCTCCCCTGTCCAGGTCCCTGATGACTCCGTCTTCCACTCAGTGAGTCATGCTCTTAAAATAGCCGAGCACTCTTTGAAGGGGGCGGCCGTGTGAGTGTGAAGGGCTGTCCCTCGGAGCCTCTGCTGGCCGGGCCTGCCCCGCTGCTCCATCCCACGAGCCTCCTGGGCACCGGCTCATCCCTTCTTTGGCGCGGAGCCTTGGGAGCTGCCTCCCTGGATTCCTGCAAGGGTCCGTCTTCATGCCAGGAGCCGGGTGTGTGTGTCCTCCCTGTTGGCCCTTTGTCACTGAGAGAGCCAGACCCACTGTGGAGATGCCCCCGCATCGGGGTCTCCCGGGAGGTGGGGAGCAGCGGCTGTTCTGGATGCTGCCTTGGGGCAGACAGTTGACCCACATCTGCTTTTGACCTCATCCTGAGCCAAAGCCGGGGCTGCACATTTGCATGTTAAACTCCTTCAATCCTGAGATTGGCTCCGTGGCCTGGGGGACCCTTGGGGAAAAGCAGTAAGTCGTCCAGAGCTGCGTGGCCAGTGAACGGCAGAGCCGGGGGGCAGAGGGGAGGTCTGCCAGCTCCCAAGGCGAGCTTCCTCCTTCCGGTTTGCCTTGGGGGAGGGCGTCTGTCCCACGCTCTTCCAGAGACAGTGTTGCCCCCGGTCCCTGAGATCTGGTCCTTGTGCCCCAGCTTAGCGCTCTGATGGCGGCTCGGAGCTCCCATCTGGCGGCCTCCATAAGAGCCACGTGGTGTGGATGTGACGCCGTGTGGCACTGGCGGATGAGGCCTCCTCTCCATTGTTGGCATGAAGAGGCTGAGCTACAGGACAACTGCGCTGTGCACTCGACGTCCTGAGTGGGTTAGTTGTGCCGTCGGTCGTTGTCACCCATCTCGACGGTTAACATTTCCACGGGTTCTTGCCGCCCTGGCCCCACCCGGGTCTGGCTGTGGCCGCTCCCTGGGGCTGCTGGGGTGTAGGGATTCTCGGAGGAGCTGCTGGCGTTCAGCTAATCATTCAGCTTTCTCCTTTGGTCTGTCCTGGGCTCTTGGATTTACTGATCGTCGCAAGAATGCAGCCTTCCGGGGTCTGGGAATGGCCAGGGCCACACACGGGAGGACGGGAGAGCCCGACGGCGCTGCACGCCCAGTATGCGGTCACACTTGGCGCGTGTGCATAATGGGCCACGCTTGGGCGACAGAGTTCTCATTTTAAGGTCAGTTGGGGGCTCCATCAACACTCTGGCTATTAGAGTGGGCTCCCTAGGACAGCCACGGGCCCCGGCTCCCAGGAGGCTGTGTCCCTGAGAAATTCAGTGTCACTTTTGGGGACACAAACTCAGAAGGTTACCTTATGATCAGACACCGTTCTGTGGTCCGCGTGGGTCTGAGGTTGGTTTCCACCTGCTCGCAAACCACACTGACCAGTGTGAGTGTTAGGCTGAGCTTTGCAGGCCTGGCGGACCACGGGCAGGTTCTGTGTGAACCGTGGCACCAGAGCTGGGCTGAGCTGGGCACCATACCTGTGCCAGCGGCTTCCACCGGCAGGTTCTCAGCAAATTAAAGGTAACACACGACAGTATCGTGCAGAAAAAGCCACTGACAGGCGCCAGGCCTTTCCTAACTCCAAACACATCCCATAAACTGCTTCACACGTGGGTCCAAGAGGAGACGAGGGCCTCCAGTGTCTGAGTGTGTGGTGGGCCACGGGCCTCGCACGGGGCCTCAGAGCTGTGGCCACCCCGGGGCACCCGGGAAGGCAGACATGATCCTCCTCGTTCTGTCTGCAGCGATATCTGCCCGACACAGGGCACAGGGGCTGGTTTCCAGGTGAGGACTCTGGGCCCCAAGAAACGAACTCCCTGCCCCAGCGCACTCGCAGGGAAGGGGCGGCAGAGCCGGGACGCACCCACGCACAGCCCCGCGGGTCGTTTCGCTCCTCCTGAGAGGCCACGCTGCTGTGCACTCGCAGGCTGTTGGCAGAGCCACTGACGCCATGTCTGTT
The DNA here is from genome assembly GCA_028646535.1 of Procyon lotor. NCBI lineage: Eukaryota > Metazoa > Chordata > Mammalia > Carnivora > Procyonidae > Procyon > Procyon lotor. Next base: position 168,883,151 of record CM053604.1, on the reverse strand, counting down.
CAGTCTAAGCTGCCAGTTAAGTTAAATTAATTACTGTTTTATTAAGGAGATACAGTAACGCTGTGGCTACCATGTATGTTGTTGAAATGTGAGAACGTGCTCCCACGTTGCATGGCCCTGAGCCGATGGCAGGTACCGTGACCGTGTGTGCGCATCCGCGCGTCTCTGTGGGCTGAGCATGTCTGTGGTCTGTCGTTCCCCTCGTGGTGTGTGCGCTGCAGCGTTCTGTCCGTGCTTGAGAATGCCCGCCTTCGAGTATGCGTGCTGGACAGCGGACACCACCACGCCCTGCACAACTTGGGGTCACTGGTCGATTCAGTAGGCACTTAACACACTGGAGGGGACGTGTATGAGGCACTATATAAACCTATTTTCATGTGTAGAAATCACGCTCTTAATGACTCGGACAACAACGGTGGAATGACTGGCTTTCTATAGACGTCACCCCTTTGTGACCAGTTACTCGGAGCCACCGACCGCCACTGGTGCCCGATGCTCACAGACACGGCGTGGTGGGTGGTGCCCGTGTGAGGGGCCACGTGGGGGCCGGGGCTCGTCTCACACCAGCCCCCGAAACTTTGTCATGACTCAATGCACATCGACAAGTGTGCGCTTTACTTCCTTGTGTATTGATCACTTTAGGGGATCACTGTAGTGGAACCTTTCCCTCCCATTTAACAAAGGACATGCGCAGGAGGTCGGGCCTGCCCCATGGAGCTGAAGCTGACTAAGATCAAAGGCAATCTCCGCGGACTGACCCTGTTCAAAGGTATGCGACCCTCCAGCAGGAGGGCATTTCCTTTCTGTGTTTCTGGGCACAATGGGCTCCTGGGTGTTGGCGTCGATGGGACCAGTTTGTTCCAGAAGAGACAATGGGCGTCGTCCTGTTACACTCGAGGGGAAGAAAGCAGACGTGTCATTTTATATCTTCTGGGGATTTTTATGATTTTAAGAAGCTATCCGATATAAAAAAAATACAGAAAATGTTGTGGTTTTCCTAAATTTACTTGTGAAACTCTTATAATTTTGATTTTTTTGTTTTTTTTGGTTCTTGTTCCATCTGTGAAATCGAATGATCACTCTGTATTTCTCAAATGTCTCTTATTCTTTTGCCCCTTAAAGAAAATGTTGTTGTTAAACTTTGTGAAGACAAGGTGTCAGGAAGAACAAAGGTGGTTTTTAAAGGAAACTGTATTTCCAGAATCGGTGTGCTCCGTGAGATGGAGGACGTGTCTTGGTTTCCGGGGTGCATTGCACACAGCAAATCAGTCAACACAAAGTGATCGAGACTTGATTGCATCGGAGTGTTGTGCTGGCTTCCGGGGGCCGTGGTTCTAGTCGTCGGGTCCTCAGTGAGTTACGTGTGACATGGAGCCTCTCCTAACCAGCATGCTGCTGCGTGCTCAGCCTGCTGCCCGCCTGGGTCCGTGACCCCCGAGATGAGACCAAGAAAGCACTTTGTCTCTCCAAGGACGTTCTCACCCCACACGCGGTCAGCATGGTCGTGCTGCACTGTGGTCCTGTGACGTCCAGGGCCACACAGTCCCCTGTCCCCAGACTCTCCAAGCCCCCATTTGCCGTGGGAGCCAGAGGGCAGCACCCCAGCCAGGGCACAGTGGGCCTTGCCTTAGCGTTTTCTGGGAGGTGTGCACAGGAGACCTTCCCCGGCCTTGGGGATTTCTTTTCAGTGGGGAGTCTTTTGTGATTATGCCGTTGTCAGTGGAGAAGGTGGTAGTGGGTGTTTTTCTGCCCTGGGTCTCCCGCTCAGTCCAGCAACTGTGAGGCAGTGACTTAGCTCCTCCACAGAGAGACTTCAGGGGCCGCGGCGGCCGTCCCTCTGGCTTTTACCTCGAGCTGTGTGCTGAAGGAGGGGCACTGCAGGGTGGGGGGCCCGAGGCCGGGGAGGCCCATGTTCCCGAGCATGAAGCCGCACAGCCCTGGGCCCCATCATGACAGAAGCGCCCTGGGGGTGTGGAGGCACGGCCTTTTCCACTGTCTTGAAGACCAGCCTGGACTGTGTGTGCACTTTGGTCGTGTTTGTTTTTGAGACCTCATTCTAGCAGCCAGGTAAGCGACCATGGATAACACTCCAGGTTTTTACTTAACAAATGATTTCCCCTCCCTCCCCCGCCGAGTTCTAGCAAAAATAGACAACGGTCTCAAGAATCTTGCTGAAAGTGTATAATTGTACAGTATCTGGTGGGTCTATTTCTGTGCGGGCTGTTGCTGACGGCATCCGAGGAAGACAGGGTGTTCTCTGCCTGTGAGGACAGGGTTGGTTTTGTGGCGACGAGCCATGATAACGACGGTCCGAGGTGACCCCCGGACCGCATGGTGGCCTTTTCTTGGCACATCTGTGTCTCCTGGGGGGCCGACTGTGGCTCACACATGTGTTAAGGTAATGCTCCCCGCCTAGGGCACTCACTGTGCTGCTGGGGCACAGGCAGTGGGCAGGGACGTGGTGTCCATGTGTTGGGCAGCGGGAGAGTTTAGCGAGCCTCTCGGCTTCATGACCAGAGATTGTCCCTGCTGGGGACTAGGAAGCTGGAACTCGCTCACAGCTGAGTGAGCAGGGGCAGTGGCCTCGGCCTGAGGTCAGGAGGTGGGCAGGGTCCGTACATGTGCGTGACCACCCCGCGGGGTGACGCTTCACATCCACATTAAAAGCCCGCCTGCCAACCACGTGCCAACTCGGCCTGCCCGTTGGCAGACTTCTGTCTACGCGGAGCCGTCGCGGCCACTTCTCCTGGTGTGGCCGGCGTGCGGGGCCAGCTCCGGGGCTGGCCGTTCCCCAGAGGGGCCGAGTCCGTGTCCCGCAGCCTGGTGGGAGCTCACGCATACGTCAGTGAGGGTTCCCGTGCGTCGGCGGTGGTGGCTGTGCGGCGCGAGGTCGGAGGCCACACGAGGCGACCGTGTGTCTGAGCAAGGAGCGTTTGTGCGGTGCCCGCTGTGTGCTGGCGTCTGAGGGCACATTTCCCGTGGTTGTGACGTGAACTGCATCCAAGGCCCTGCCCACAGCCCCAGCGGAGATGGTGTCACCTCAGGGACGGGAGCTCAGGGCTCAGTGAGGGACAACAAATCCATTCCAGGGATCGCCTTCCTCTGACTCAAGGGAAGTAGGCAGCTCACTCACTTTCCATCAGGAATAGAAACCGTAAATAGAGGAAAATCAAACGGGTTTCAAAATTTTCAGAATCTAAACCATATAGTAATCTCATAATCATATGTGCTCTTAAGTATAAATAATCCGAAATGTGAACGTACACACATTTCAATCCCACATTAGGGCTTGGAGTTCACAGTGACATTTTGGGGGTGTATTTCTGTTGTACATTTCATGACCTTCGAGTCACGACGCAGCTTTGGAATCGGTCGTCTGTGTAGAATCCCCAGGTTCGGGGTGACAGCCTGAGTGTGGCTGCTGAATTATGTTTGGTGTTTGCCGACGGGGGGCTGCCAGCCCCGCATTTCCACCGTGGGGCTGCCACAGCCACGTGCCGGCCTCTGGAAGGTCACGAGGACAGACTGGTGTCAGTGAGCCCATCTCCTGGGACCGAAGTGTCATGCGGTCAACTGTTGAAATGGGATCTACTCAAGTCACGTTGCTGCTGTAGGTGCTGGCCACGCTGGCCCCTGAGGGTGTCTGGAGCCTGGCCTGGTCCTGTGGAGCCCGGTGCCACCGGCAGCTGACTCCCTGGGCCCAGCGCTGGGACCCGCCCAAGAGGACGCCAAGTCCAGGTGCAGGTCGCTCCCGCGTGGGAGGTCCAGGGGCAGAGGGCTCTGCACGCGGGGTGTCATTGCGTAGTTGGGCACAGGCAGGACAGAGCGGCAGGAGGGCCTGGTGGGGAGCAGGGAACAGAGAATGAGCTGGGCTAATGGCCTCGGGCAAGGTAGGGTGGCTTCCACAGGTGCAGTGGTGTGAGTGGGGAAGCTCTCCTCCTGAGAACAAGACAGGGACAGAGGACGGCGGGAAGGCTGCGGGCCTGCTTAGCCCGGGGGCTGCCTCGGGCCGTGTCCCCCAAGCAGACCTCAGTGCCTGCCACCCCCCGCCCCCCCCGGGCTTCAGCAGCCGGTGTTCTGTACGGTCGTTGCAGAAGATCTTTCCCCAAGGGCTCCACCACCATGACAATGTCTGTGGCCACGTCCTGTGTGGGGGAGCCACCGATGTCCCTTGACCCCCCATGGCTTATCCTTTTGGGGTGCACGGACCCCGACTCAGCCCCGTGAGAGGGTCAGCCTGTGCTGTCTCCACGGATGGTGCCATCGGGGCGCCACAGAACTCCCGACGTGTTTGTCAGGCGTCTTCTAGGGCCTGAAGGTCAGGGAGACAGGAAGTCAGGGTGAAGGGACGAAAGCTACCAGCAGTGCCTCTGTCCCCTGGAGAGACCCGAGATCTGGGACTGATCCTGCGTGTCCCACCACATCGTTTGTAAAGGTTTCCATGCTGCCTCCCCGAGGCCAAAACACAGTGAACATTGGGGCGCTAGTGAGGACCTGTGGGGAGGCCTCCCCACATGCTCACAGCCAGCCTACCCTTGCCCAGTGTGGGCTTCCCGGAGGACCCAGCCGCGAGTCCTCAGCCCCGCAAAGCCTTGCAGTTGCAGCTTTTGCGGTAAAGGGCACGAAGGTACCCAGACAGGCAGGCTGGCCCAGCGGGTCTTGATGGGGGAAGAATCCCCACTGCTCCTCCCAGCCCTCCCTTGGCCATGGGGACCCAGAAGCCCCTGCGGGTGCACCGCAAGCTCTGGAGCGAGAACATAGGCACCAGGGACTCGCACAGCCTCTCACTCACTATTGGCGTGAGCTGTGCTGGTGAAATTAACTTACTGGGTCCTTCAGACAGATTTTCAAAACTAGTAGCTTCTGTTACATTGATTTTTCTCCTATGCTTTTTGTTTCTAAAATGCCTAATTTCTTTATGTGAAATTTTAGAAAGTGAATTTTTTTCAAGAAGATTTAGTGTTTCTCCCATGTTTTAGATGGAACATACTTTACTAGATGGGATCGTGCACACGGTTGAGGGTTTTGTCGTTGTGGACGTCACCCCTCTGGTCCGACCAGGAAGACACTTGGCGGGTTCACGAGAGCTTCCTGGAGTCTCCTGGGCTCCGTCTGGGGGCGGCTCCCGGCTCCCTCAGTCGGGCACCCCCTGCCCTCCCCGCGTCACACCCTCCCTCCCCATGGGTGGCCGGGCTGGAGGCAAGGTCACCTCCGTGGGCACCTGTGTACAGACCTGCTCCTCGGCCCCAGCAAGGCCTGGCCCGGCTGCTCTGATTCCGCGGGTCAGCACTCGCTTTGACCTCTGGCTGTTGGGCTTTAAAGGAGGGTCTTGTCCAAGGGGGGACGGCCTTTCTCTGCTCACCCTGGCATTCTCAGATGGGCAGGCCACTCGTGACAAACGGCTCTGGTCTGCTGGTGTCTGGAATTTCAGTGATGTTATTCTTTGGGCCTCGTGAGGTTCGGTGTCAGCATCGTACGGCAGTGTAATCGGGTCAGAAGCAGAAGGTCCCCGTGACGGCCAGGGGGTCGGTCCCCCAGCTTCCCACCAATGGACGGGGGTATTTCAGCAGCTTCTGTGTTTCAATGGAAAAACCCAGCGTTTCTGAAAACCTCCTAATAAGTGTCTTTACAAACAAAGCAGAAAAATAAAAACCAAGTGGATGCGTTGATTTCACAGGAAGAAATCATCCGCAGGTTTGGGTTCCACGAGCTGGATCACAACCTCCTGGATGGGGGAGCCGCGTGGCTTGCCGGCCTCCGACTCGCCGCCGCCCGGGCCTTCTGCCGCGCTGCTCCCGGCCGCTCTCCTCTGCTCGCTCCGGCCACCGCGGCGTGGCCAGAAATGTGGTCACGGCCGTGCAGGGAGGGGCCCCAGCAGATGCCCGGCTCACAGTCACTTGCGTGGCCCGGGCGCCGAGCCCTCGGTGCTCCTCCGTGAACGGCGGGAGTTAGAGCATGCGGCAGCCCCGCAGAACCCTCAGCGGGAAGAGCCACCTCGTTTCCTGGGCGATGATTCTAAATGACACACGCTGGGTTAACACCTAAACTAACCCTCATGTAATTTAAGCTGTTTTGTACGTAGGACAGCAGCATTCCTTCAGGTTGTTGCTGTGAAAACTTCGCAGGATCCGGGGACTCCGGACCTGCCGGCTCCCGGGCTTCTGCTGTGCGGGCATCCATCTACCTGACAGACGCCCCCCATCTGCCAGGCAGGCCTGGGCCACCAGGTCAGGTGTGAAGGATGCGGTCTGGTCGTCCTGAGCTCTGGGCTGGGCCAGTTACTGGGTGCCGCCTCGAGGGCCCTGCTGGTGTTGGAGACATCCCTTGGCTACCGTGAGGTCAGAGTCGGGGTCTGAGCACCAAGGAGGCCCCGTGAACCATGAGTGAGCACCAAAGACTGGCTAGGAATCGGGCTTTCCATAGATCTAGGGAGAAGAAAAATCAGGAGGAAGAAATACGTTGTCGGTGGTGTGAGGAGTCTCCACACTCGTCGGGGCCTGGCCCCTGTCCCTTTTCCCTCCGCAGGGCGCACAGTCCGTGGGGCGCGCAGTCCACGGGGAACCCTGTGTGCATGAAGGGCAGGACGCGAGGCCGCAGAGGCTGATGGAGGCAGCTTTCAGAGGCCCGGGGCTCATTCGCCCCTCTTGGTACAGTGACAAGTAAATCAGTTCCTCTCTTTTCTCTGGGAATGAAAATCTCCTTATTTTCTCCACAGAGTCGTCAGAGAATGGTAGAGAGTTCCGATTAACACACAAAAATAAACTCATTTTCCCATCAAATCAATCTAGGTCCCCTCCCCCATTTGCTACCTCCTGTCTCTCAGTTTGGGAGAATCTATTTTGTTAAGTATGGAAATTTTTGTAATGATACTTAGGCCACGGGCCATAAATTACCCACTAACAACCTAGGGTGAGCCCAGAAATCTCTTCATGTCCTTGGTTTTTTGTTTTTTTTATTTAAACCGCAGAAGCCGGTGACCCTGAGTAGCTGGTCACGAGGAGACCCAGGCTGGATGTGTGTGGGGAGGTTCGGTTTCCGCAAGCCTCTGGCGCGTCTCCCCGGGGACCCTGGGGGAACATCAACAGCTGTAAAAATTGCTTTAGCAGTGACTTGTGGGCTGGCATAGCCTTCATTTATAAAAAAGGAAAGAAAACAGAAGAAAACTCAATGATAAAACTTAATTTGATCCCCCGATGTACCTCCTTCTGGCAACCAAAGTTGCACGTCGCGTGTCAGTTAGGCTCTTGTTAACAGTGGGGACCCAGTATTCCAGTTGTGTGTGTGGGCCCCTCGGGGCGGGGTGTTGAGGACGGTCTGAGAGACCCAGACGGTGTCCGTAGGATGCCCAGCCCTCGGGTTCTGCCGTGACGAGCTTCGGTCAAGCTCTCGGGGCCCGTGTGTGGCCAAAGAGGAGCCCCTCGGAGAAGCCGGCTCTGGGCCCACCTTGAGATGGCGCTGAGCGGTGTGTGCCCTTCTCCCAGAAGCTCGCGTTGAGGGGAGCTGGGACTCAGTGTGCTGTGGGGCACGAGGAGCTTGGGTGTGGACAAGCTGAGCCTCGGACCGCATCTCCAGCGGTCACCCCGTGTCCACGGCACGCACACGTGTTATGGGGGGCTGTGGGGCTCCCGCCGGCACAGCTGAGGGCTGACTCAGTGCACCGTCCCCAGCCTCCTGTGGGCTCCACACGTCCGTTCAGAGTATATGAGCAAGGTGAGTGAGGATGGATGAAGCAATAAACCGTCCTTGCTGGAGGTTCTCAGAGAGCCTGCCCTCCTCGTATCCTGATGCACATAACTGATTTAGGGGCAGAATCAGAGCTCAGCTCCCGTTAGTCTCTGTTCTCTGCCCTTTCTGGTTCCTCTGCTGCTGCTTCGTGAGGCCAGGTGCTAAAGGCAGCGAGGACACATGGCCTGGAGGTGTCTGTGATGCCTCCTTTCAGAGCAGGAGAGAAACTGGGGTGCATGTGACAGTCACCCCAGTCCTATGGGGACCCCACAAGCTAGGGTGGGCATGGTGGCCACACTCCTTCCACATCCTCAGGAGAGGACCTGGGAGAGGTTGGACCGGAGGCAGCTTGGACCAGGTGTGGCCAAGCATCCCCAAAGCTGGGCAGCAAGGCAGTGGCCAGAGGGACCTCAGGTCCACCTCCAGGTCACATGCGCAGACATGGTGGGCAGGCTGTGGAAACGAGGAAGAGCCTCTCAGCCCCGGGGACCACGCCATCTGTAGTCACAGTTTTATAATTCTGCTCTCCTGTATTTTAATACAGTCGGCAGAGTCTGATCCCTTGTTTGTGTATAAATAGATGAATAATCGTATCTAGAATTCTGTTACATAATATTCTAGGCAATGTAATAGTGCCCTGATGTATCACATGGGATTATATATATGTAATTATACACGTGCTGATGCCAAACAAACAAATTATTTTAGAATTTCTAAAACGTAGGAAGGGAGATTTTTCCAAGCCCAAGTTAGGATGGCTGCTCAGGATACAGAGTCTTCACAAAGAGGAGAGTGCTCCCAGAAGAGATTATTTGCTGTAGAGTTACATAAATTTTTTCCATAAAAGGTTAAAAATCATCAGACAAAGGACATTTTAGAAAGTTGCCAACATTACCTTTCTAGTATATGCAGAGCTGTATGACTAATCTTACGGGGATTTCTTCCTTCTTTCTTATCTTTTGTGCTCAGAATGCTCCATTTTGGTTATTTTCTTTAAGGAAGCAGAGATACAGTGTGTCCTCGGGGCAGAAATAAGGCCCATGCTTTGAGGTTTTGCCGAGTCATGTTGACCTTGGTGAATGGGAAAGTGTAACTTCCCTGGGAGCCCAGGAGCAGCGCCCACGTGCACTAAATGTTGAGAATTTCATTTATCATAACGTAACCAACACGTCACTATGTATCTGTTTTGTCCAAAGCTCCTGGTCCTATGATGGTCAACCCTCAGGGAGTTAAGATTTGGAATGGGGGCATTTAGATCTTCCCCCCTGGCTCAGCTGTTTGGATGCCTTGTGTCCCATGACTGCACTTTATTTTGGATTCTTTGCCAAAACCACATCTTTACTTATTTTTTTTTTCCATGTGGGTTTGGAATATTTTTGCTGAGGGGTAGAATTGCATCAGCAAACCTCAGTGTTTTATCAGCTCCTCCAGCTAGAAGATCAGGCATTCCCCTGGCCGTGCACCTCTGGTGGGAGGGGGCACCCTCCCTGCCCCTGAAGCCCGAGCAGACCAGAGTCCGGGCTTGTGTTCACGGCTGCCGTCTGCCATCGGCAGTGCTGGTTCGCTGTCTTACTTGCAGCTTTGTTTCTTGACGCCTTTCGTCTTGGCCGACATTTAATTCCATTACACTTCAGTCTCAAACAGAGAAAATCAGTAAAGGGATCAAAGGCAGGCATTAATGCTTTGTGGTCCTTGTCTTGAAGGGAAATGTCTCCAAGTAGAGGGCTGTGGTGATGGCCGTGGGGGGCAGGTGCCTGCTCATCATAGGACACGAGGGCTGAACACGAGCCAAGGGACCAGCGGAGAATAGCATCAGGGTCCAGGTGTGGCCGCTGAAGGTGGGGGTCTGGGGCCCCTCGGAGGGACCGTGAGCCCTAGAGGACTGTCTGCAGGCAGCAAAGGGTGAATTTTAGGGGGTAGTCACCTGCCTAGGTGTGCACACAGAGGTGGTGCATTAACTCTGGGAAAGACCCCAGGTCACCGTGCCCCTCGTCAGCAGCCTGAGCTTGGTTCTTGGCCGTGAGAGAAGCTGGATGTGCCCTCTGCACCCCTCAGACTGCTCCTTAGTTGGGGGGAAGGGGTGCTCGGTGCTGTCTGATGCCTCGTCCTAGCTCTCCATGTCCCTTGCCTGAGGGCCCTCCGGATTTACTCTGTACCTCTGTGTACACTGCCAGTTCGTATCAGGTTTGCACACACACACTGAAACTGGTCCCAGAAAGAAACATCATTCCCCTCTGCACCGTGCTGGGACCCTGGGGTGGTTTTGCGCTTACTTGCTTAACCCCTTAAATGCCCAAAGAAAGTAAAATCCCGTGTGTCGCGTTACTGTTACTTCCGTGGTGACTTACTATTTCAGAGAAGTTAGGTGTAGCCTGGGGATAGGAGTGTGGCTTCCCGGAGTGCCCGTCTCCCGCCAGGCTTCGTGGTGTGCACGGCACAGAAACACGTCCGTAGCCCTCAAGAGAGAGAAGACGTGGCCTGTTGTCGAAATCAGCGGGGCCACCGTGCTTCCAGGTGTCTCCGAAGACTCCACATCTTGCTTTTCACACCTTCAGGTGACTCCCAATGAGGACCCTACAAGTCTTGTTACAGACAGGAACACAACCTCCTGGGATGAGCTGGAGGTTACCTTATTGATGTTCATTTGGTATTATTAACCCTAAAAACACATTTTCTTTCTAATTCAGGAAAGTGAAATAAATGCGGGACTATGTAAGTAAATTACCTCTCCACGTTGCCTCCACAGTGTAGTCTTAAATAAATCTGGTTTTGTACATCTACTGCAATCGTAGTTTGCTTTCCCGAAATACATTCCGTGATAGCAGAATACCGATGACCACATTAGTATACGCTTCTGCACTTGTTACCGTTTTATACAACATAAATGTGTGCATGCCAAGGATAGGCTGAAACTCGCTCAGCCTGCAAACAACATGATGGGGAGAGGGCGAGCAAAGTGGTAGAGGAGACATCAGAGGCTCCCCTTAGAAGGAAAGATTGGATTCTTATGTGTGGAAATGCAATTAGAACATTTGGTGTTTGATACTAGCCAATTAAAGTGAAAACGCCGTCTCGTTTGTTTTCATTTGAATGGAGAAGTGCTTGCCCAGGGTTATGGAGTATCCGTCTTGTGTTCCTACCAGTTCCATGCAATTGAACGAATAAATCAAAGCAGATAAGCCTTCCCGGTGACATAAATGTCCTTCTCTGTTTCCAAACTCATGGAGATAGAAATGATCATTTATTTCTCTCAGAAAGCCAGATTTACTCTCCTTCAGTGGTATGCGTGCCTGCATAGCGCGGGCGCTGGTCGGGCTGCAGAGCTCAGCCAGGAGGCCCCTCCCGCCCCGCAGACGCGCTGGCCGTGACCCGGAGAGCCCGCGTTTCCCGCACGTGCGGCGCTCACTACCATCTCCCACGGTCGGTAGGGAGGGGAGCGGAAGCCACGCTCTCAGAACTCGGTCCTGAGGAGCGGGTGGCGCGGAAACACACAGGTTGAAGGGAGGGCCGCACCCGTGGTCGGCCTGTGGTCAGGAGCAGCCGCTGCTGGGCTCCGGCCGTGGGCCACGACGGAGGCAGCGTGAGCCCTGGTCCTGCCTCCCGCAACACGCGGAGGGCCGGGACTCCGGCACGCGCTGTGCAGACCCTGGGCCTATCCCCCAGCTCCGCACACGGGATTGGCCAGGAGCGGACTTGTTTTAGGGGGGCTCGAGCCCCGCGGAGGAGTCAGGGCAGAAGGAGAGGAGGGAGCCTTGTGGCTGTGAGTTCACGAAGCCTGTTCCCCGAGGCGAGAGCGGTGCCCCGTGGGCTGTTCTAGGGCAGGGGCTGATCTCCGGTCCAAGAGCACTTGTGTCGAGTCCTCTGTGTGTGAGCTGCCAGGCTCCGTGTCACTGCCGTTCTGGTCACGTAGGCCACCTCTCTGTTCTCGGCACCGCGTCCCAGCAGGACGGCCGCCCCTCACCGTCCAGGATGCAAATGTGTGGGAGGGGTGCCGACAGTGGTCACCGAGGGCCCTGATTGTTGGTGGCGAATAGAACCCAGTGTCCTCCTTGCAAGCTTGGCCACTGTGTCGGACCACCGAGTTATGGCTGCGGAGCGGCCCATGCGGGAGCAGGAGTTCTGGGGCCCGCATTCCCCTCACTGTGCGCCGCTGTGTGGAGCTGGGGGGGGACCCGCACTGTGGGCGCAGCTCACTCACAGCCAGGCCTGGCCTCCTCCTCCGTACAGGGAGGGCACTGAGAGTGACACATTAGGGGAGGGGTCCAGGCCAGCAGGCTGGCATTTAGGACTTCTGCGTTAGCTCCTCGCTCACTGCTGGCCCTCCTGAACCCTCCCGCGGCCGACATGGGGGGAAAGCCAAAGGGGGTGTGGCGGGAGGCTCTGCCAAGAGTGGCAAGCATTTATTAAGTGCCAGCAAGAATAAAGCGAGAGGATCGTTTTCTGTGGGTCACGATCCTCACTTTCAAAGGCTCTGGTTCCTTTGGCAGCTGCCCGGTGCTCAGCTCTGTGTGCCTGAGGCTGGCAGTCTGTGGGTGGCAAGAGAGGAAGACGAGGTTTTGACCTTGGGTCCCCGGGCCGGTGTGTAGGAGGGTGGCAGCGAAGCTTCCGGCGGGAGGAGAACGTTTGTGAGAAGGGACACGCGACTGAGGACGTGTGGTGGTCAGAGCATCCCGCGGAGCAGAACCACAGGACGTGTGAGTGCGTGTGTCATTGGAGGGCTCGGCCCACCGGGTTACAGAGGCAGGAAGGCCCCAAGTCCAGCTGCAAGGTGAGTGAGTGCACTGGCGCCTCGGACGGCGGATGCGATGCTCTCCGAGGGAAGGTGGCGGAGAGAGGCTCACCTTTCTGTTCTCGGTGGACAAGGCCCCCCAACGACCGGGAGGACGTTCGGCTCTACTCGGTCTACCTACCCAAGGCCTGAACACCCGGTCACAGACTCGCCCGCCATGCTGTGTGACCACATACGTGGGTTCCCCAGTGCCCCCGCCAGGTCGGCGTGTTCAGTGAACCATCCCAGGATGGCAGACTGAGGACCTCGTCCTGGGGACACCGTGGACCCCAGAGATAAACAGGTCTCGCGCCCCCAGCCCCCAGCTGCTCTGCCCAGGCGGGGATTGCTGACGAGGTTTTGGGGGAGGAGAGCTCCCGCGTGGATGAGCTCCTAGTGTCGGGGTTTGTTCTAGAAACGTCTAACAGGGTAATGAACACAAAGGGCACACACATGTTGGCACGGCCCTGAACTAGAGCGTACTGAACTCCACGGTACTTCAAGCGTGCCGCCGCGGGACGTCCCACATGCACAGACGCGGCCGCGGTACCATTGGCTTCGTGGTCATGGGGTCCGTCACATCCTTCCGTCCAGCTGGTGGCTGTGCAGTTCCCGTGCTGGCTCCCGGCTGAGCTTGCGAGCCAGCCTGCCTCCAGGGACTGCGATACCTCCCAGGCCTAGTCTCCGCTAACTCGTCCTGATACATTATTCTGAGGAAACAGACATTTTCGGGGACACTTTGTACATATGAGGCATTGTTTTGTTCTTTAAGGAATTGAAAGGAATTTTAGTGGTCGAGTTCCTAGCTTCCTGGGTCTTATAATCGAGTCGGGAAAGGTCAGAGTATGATATTGAAAGTGCAGTGACGTGGAAGGACAGATGGGAGCCCCAGGGTCCTGCTCTGGAAGCTTCTCAGCTGGGTGGCCTCACCAGATCACTGCCCTCTGTCTGGGACTCCGTCGAATGGAAGGGTTTGCACGGGCAGTTCCCCCGGGTTGGTGTCGTGATGAAAGGGGATTGATACAGAGTCGGTGCCGTGCTGGTTAGTCCCGTGTAGTCCATAACGTCTGAGCGTCTGGGAGATTTGGGAGCTTTCGGGGTAGCCAACGTGTCTCCGTCTCATCATAACGAGGGTTGGTGCAGTGTCCGTGGTGGGAAAACTGTGACCATGCCAAGGAGGGGCTGTCCACGCAGGTCACCGCGCACTCAGCCACACGCAACTGTGACCAGCACGTCTGCGCCTCACAGCAGCGTCCAGGGACCTTCCTCCTGGGGTTCGTGACACGCCGAGGGGAGGACACAGGACAAGGGGGAGCGGTTCTGCACATGTGCGTGGGGCAGTTTTCAGCACCGGCCTGCACCAGCCCCAACAGACGGCATCGTCTCGGGGGCTCCCTGACGCGGGCTGTGGGGTTCCCACACGGCTTTTCTTGGGGCCTTCTGTTACCGCTGACATGACTCGTCCTCCCTGCCTTATGCGGGAGTCCCGTAGTGACCACGCCGTAGCCCACACACGGCGTTTTACGTGTTTTCCCCAAATACCACATGGGGTTCGGGGGACGGCGTGGGTCCCAAATCAGACAAGAGGAGCTCCGGCCCCCGGTGTTGGGGACAGGAGCGGGTGTTCTGGACTGGGTCTCGCGTGGGCGGGAGCTATTCTCAGTGGCGACGTTAGGATCTAGCTGCAGGCCAGCGCCGGACACCTCCGAGGACGACATCGTGTCGCTAGAGTAGCACAGGCCACATATTAAGTGTGTGGAAAACCAGGGACTGTAATAGCAGCACCGGGGACATCGTGAGCTTTCCGAGCCCCTCCCCACAGGCTCCGTGACTCATCCTGCCAGCAGTCCCGTGGCAACCAGGTAGAGGTTGTTTCCCCTTTTGGCAGCAGCTGGACCCTATTTGGCTGGGACGGTGCCTGAGCTAGCCGCGTTGGGAAAGGTGTTTGCCCGTCGTGCCCGGAGGAGACACGTGGGGTGCCCCAGCCACGCCGTGAGAAGCCACTCGCTCACCTGTCCCTCGGAGGCTGACAGTGACGCGACCCCAGCAGAGGTGGCAGCACGCGCCCCTGGACGCACAGAGAGTGCTGCTTGGGTCGCGTGTCAGGACACTCTCCACTGTTCGAGTCAGTTTCACGCGGAATTCAGGCCCGGGCAGGTGTTTCTGCTGCTGCTGAAGGCACCAGAGCGCGTAGCAAGTGTGTGGGACCCCAGGGGCCTGCGGCAGCGGCTCCGACTCCCACGAGGAAGAGTCAAACCGGCCGTTTGCCCAGATTTGAGGCGCGAGACCGTTGAGTAGGACGGTCAGCATGTCAGGAATTGTGGGAAGAGGACCAGTCATCGCAAAACCAACGTGGGCGTCTAACAGGTGCGGACCTCTGCTCAGCCAGACTATTGATCGTGAGTCTGCGGCCATTAGAGAAAGACCAGCTGAAGCGTTACTTCCCATAGCGAAGAAATGATGTAATCGTTCAGACACATTTGGCGACTGATGTGTGACCGTGCTGTGCCTGGGGTTCTGGGTGTGCGATGGTGCCACCAAGCCTTCCTTCTGGGGCCTTGTGGCAGCGACCAACTTGGGCGCAGAACAAGGACGCCGTGTGCAGTCAGCAGGCTGTCCCCGTGTCAGCACAGGAGGAGCCCGTGTCCCCAGCCCCGCCCGCCGACCGTCCTGGCGGGCCTCCCTGCGCCGCGCTGGATGGCGGTCTCACCCCGCCAGCTCCGGGGACACAAGGGCAGAGCATTGCCGGCCGGGGTCTCACCCCCTACCACTCCCCATATAGGCCACAATTCCTCAAGGTTGCGGGTATGTTCATTTAAGTTAATAGAATGTCTTACAAATACTTGTAGTTATAAATAAATTCTATTTGAACGTAAGTGTTTAGATTTTTTTTTTTTTTACCTCTGAGAAAACTCTATGGTTTTTTCAAAAGTATGAAGAAGGAAATACAAAGGATGATCTGTTGACATTTTATCTTTAACTCTGCATATATACCTCATGCACATTCTTTTTTTTAAGATTTTATTCATTTATTTGACAGAGAAGAGAGAGATCACAAGTAGGCAGAGAGGAGAGGCAGCAGAGAGAAGGGGGAGCAGGAGGGGTCTTCCTCCCCATGATGCCCACATCCATCAGCGCGGCCGCCAGAGCGGAGACCCCGACACGCAGCCTAAACCACAGCCCTGCCCCTCTCACGTGCTGGTGACCCGGAGGCTGAGCTCTGGTCTGGCCAGGTCCTCCCGAGGCCTCTCCCTGCCCCGCAGACACAGCCTGTCCCCGGTCCTCCCCTCCTTCTGTTACAGGGACATCAGCACTGCTGGATTCGGGCCACCCCAGTGGCCTTTGTTTACCGTAAGCACTTTGGTCCCTGGGTGCTGCTGGGGTCTCTGCTCAGAGCTCTCTACCCCCCTGGGCTCCCCGGCTCTGTCCAGGGTTTCCTGGGGGAGGAGCCTGTGAGTCTGGTGGAAGCTGTGTGTCCCCCTCGCCGTCCATCCGCCGTTCCACCTTCGCACCCCCTGGTGGAGCTTTCTAGCTGGTAGTGGGTCTGCAGGGGGTTCCCCGCAGGGCACCAGCTCTGTCCCTGGAGCAGAACCTCGTCTGCCCCCGGAGCGTACGACTGGGAGCCCGAGCGGGGAGGGTAGCTCACCTTGCGACCCTGCACAGGTGTCTGCTCGGCTGCAAGTCTGCACTGTGTGCGGAGAAGTGAAGAGAAAGGCCCTTTGGTTATTTTTGTGATCGCGTCCATCTTAGAATCTCTGCCAAGCCTTTGAGCCTAACTGTGCTTGGATCTCTGTGGCTCAGTTTCACTCCAGGGCTGATTTTTGAATTGGAAATCTTGCTAAAAGACAAACTTGGGGAGTTGATTTGCTCTTGATTGCAGGCAGCTCTTTGATGAGCCCTCATCCCTCAAAAGGCCCAGTGGGGCGCAGCTGCACGGGACAACAGAACCTTCTAGAACCCACTCCTGGGCAGGACCCTGCTCGTTCCCTCCCAGATGACAGCAGGGAAACACGGCCGGCAAGCTCCAGAGCCCCCATGCGCTTCGTCTCTGAGATTCTCGGACCAGAGGAGGCGTCTGGGCTGGATGTTTCTCCCCGTCCGTGAGAAGGGGCTCAGAGTAGGGGCTGCATGTGCGGGCTCGCGGTAGGGGCTGCCGAGGATTTACTCTGAGCCCCTGTCACGGGCCATGGGGTCTGGCGAGGCTGGATGCTTCGCCTTCACCTCCAGCAGGGCCGGCTCGTTCCCGGGAGGAGGTCGGCCCAGACCTCTGCCAGGTGGGACCGTGTGCAGGTGCTGCTGCTGGACAGCCTGGGCTGTGCTCGTCAAGGGAACGCAACAGCTCACCGTTCAAAGCCTCCCCACCATTAAGGCAGCAGCTCCTGCCCCCCGCCCCAAGTCAGGGTTCATTGTGGACCTGGAGCCCGGACCGTGTGGGCAGTGGACCCCCGGCACAGAGCAGCCCCGAGGGGACCCCTGAGAGGACTGGCCGAGTGCCCAGAGCCCCCACCCCGGCCAGGCTGAGCCAGGGTCTGTGCGGTCCCCAGGGTGTCCCTGGAGGCTGGAGGTCGCTCGGCAGCGGGCCTGGCGACCGGTGACCCCGCCTGCAGTGTGTTCCCAGAACCTCCACAAAGAGGAGATGGACGCCGGGCTGGGGAGCACCGCCTGTGTCTGTGTGTGTGTGCGTGCACACTCACATGCATGCACACACGCCCACATGCACACACATGCTCGCACACACACTGCACACAGCATACCGTGTACTCTCACACAGCACAGCTGGAAGAATTATAGCGAGGGCGTTCCCCGCCTCCCGATCCCTCATGACCTGTCACCCTGAAAAGGCTTCTTCATATGTGTCCAGTGTGTAGCCTGAACGACTGTGTCCAGCACTACCTGGAGAGGCCGTCCCGACCTGTCCCGGGGTTTAGGAGCACAGGCCGCCTGCCGCCCGTCCCGGCACTGGGTGGGAACAGAGGTTGGTGGGGTCAGGCTCCACATACGCCCCTCCACCGCCTCAGCGGCAGCATAGGATCCTCAAGAACATGGCTCACGGAGGCCAAGGTCACAGCCAGCGGGCACCCTGCCCAGGGCGCTAGGGGACCCAGAGCAGATGGAAGGTGTGCCCTGCAGACAGACCCGCAGGGAAGTGGGAGGAGCCACGCAGACCCTCCCTCCCCGTCTGTGCACCTGCTGGTCCCATCCAGGGGGACAGCGAAGGAGGACTGGGCAGGACGGGCGGGAGGCGGAGCTGCTGGTAGGAAACTCAGGACTCAGACCCTGCACAGGGGGTCTCGTTCTCTGCTCGAGATCCTCTGGCCAGGGCTGTCAGGATAAGAGAAAAGTAGGAGAAGGGAGCAGGGCAAGAAGGCAGCTGTGGGCCGAGGCCGTGATGTTCCCTCTCCCACCCCCTGGCTCCAGTCAAAGGAAGGGATTCCTGCCAGTCGTCAGCCAGGGAGGGGCACATATACTGGGGGAGTGCAGCGCTGGCCAGCAGACCAGAAGGGCATGCCTGGAGCTCCCCAGGAGCAGAGGGAGACGGAGGGGCACTCGGGGAGCTCCCAGGAGCAGAGGGCGAGAGCAGCTCCCTGTGTTACCTACCGCACTGCGCCCCCTGAGCGCCCCAGGGTAGGGAGGCTTGGAGTGCCCGTCCTCCGCCCGCCCCATGGAAGGGACAGGACCTGAGTCAGCTTGGGCTGTGCACACGACATGCAGCAGACCCAGCAGCTCTTGGGCAGCAGGACTCAAAGCTGAGGTGCTGGAAGCCTGGCATCCAGGACCGAGGTGCCGGCTGGTTTGTGTCTGGTGGGGCCTCTGCCTGGCTCACGAGGCTGTCTTCTTGCTGTGACCTCACGTGGAGGAGGGGCTGGGGGCTGTGTGGGGACAAGGACGCTCACCGCGCCAGGGTCTTCCCCCTCGTGACCGCGTCACCCCCAGAGGCCCCCCTTCCAGCACCACCGCGCCGGGTGCTAGGACTCAACTGACGGGTTCAGGGGACACAGACACAGCTGTCGCCGGGATGCACAGAAGGAGCATAGGACCCAGGAAGACATAGGAGGAGGCCCTGCCCCTCTGTCTGAACCCGAGGCCACAACCTGGCCGGTGCTCCGTGAGAAGGACGTGCACCCAAGGTGCACAGTGCAGCATATGAAGCCAGGCTCGCGTGTACCTGGAGCATCCAGGACGTAGTCCGGAGGGACAGAGCATAGGTGACGGCTGCCCCGGGCTGAGTCCCGCGTCCCCTGTGCGCTCTCAGACCCGTCACCGTGTTTCCACGCTGTGCCTTTCAAGGCCAAGCCTCCAGGGAGCGTGTTACTGGGGAGTGTTGCAAAGTCATCTGCGCCAGAGGGCTGCCTTTCCTTTCTGAGGACCCCCTGCAGAGCCCTAATGGGCTTCCTCGCACACACACTGTCCTGGGCCGTGGGGCTCGCAGGGACCCTGGCCCCATTGCTGCTCACGGGCGCCGTGCGCCCAGCGGCGGGAGTGACAGGAACGCAGGGCAGGGGGACGTGGGCCGGGAGCAGTGTCTGCTGAGGCCCCCAGGCTGCCATCCTGCACTCCGTGTTTACCAAAAACGCCGCAGGAAGGGCTGCAGGCGGTTGGTTGTCAAGGACATCAGCCAGGTTTCGGACGGGTTCTGCTGTTGCTCTATTTCTATTTTGTTGCTTCAAATTTTAAAATCCTGCTAATGGTCATCATTTTCCCCACGGAGGGTGTGTTGCCGCCACTGGGGTGGTCTCTGGGCCTGGACACCACGTGGGGCCCTTTGTGTGGTTTCTCCTTGGTCCTCACTCCGCCACCACCTGGTGGACACCGTGATCTCTCTCCTGCTTTGAAAGGTGAGGCTCGGAGGAGGCCCGTGCACGGTTGGAGCCACAGTCGGAACACGGAGCAGAATGGGCCTGTGTCCCCCCGTGTGGCCTCGGGGGGTGTACGCAGCCCCACCAGAAGCTCGCCCTGACGTCACAGGTGCCGGTGAGCACAGCTTTGTGTGCGGCACGCACGCGTCGCGTCCCCTCCCCCTGGGACGGGAGGCACAGAAGAGCAGCGGGCGCATGGGGGGTTCATGAGCTCCCGTGTCCGCTGCGTCCGGTGAGGAGTCCGGGCCTGGTGGGGGGCCTGTCGGAGCTGCTCAGGGGCAGAATAAAGATGGGCTTTCAGCTGTTTGGGTGGTTCTAGGTGGCAAAGTGACAAGCCGTCCGAGATAGCGAGACTCCCGTCTGGAATAATGATAGAAAACTTAAATACTTATGCACACGATAATCTGAATTATTGAAAAACATTGTGGACCACTGAGTGACTTTATAGAAATGAAATTTTAATGTATTTACTCTTAGTGGAAATAATTAAAAGCATGGCTGATTCAACACCATTTAGGAACCTGCTTTAATGAATGAATATGCCTATTGCAATATTCGAGCAGGTCACACTCTTCCTTTGTAACCTCTTTTGGCTATTAATTTGTGTGCCAGTTCCTTTTTCTCCTACTAAGTAGAAAAATGAAAGTGAGCACACATTACAAATGAGCAGACGTTATATTAAAATTCTGGATGAAAGCCGAGGTATAGGAATGCAATAAAAACACACACGGCGAGAGTCAAGGTATGGAAAGAGCAGAGGGTCTTCTGACGGATGGCAATTGGTCAGCCTCCAAGTCAGAAGACGCGCGGTTGGCTTGGAGAAATCGTGAATCTGGGGGAAGTGTCTCAGTGACCCAGACTTGCCTCGGTCACACTAGAGCCAGAAGGTGGATCCCGTCCTTCCAAGGGAGAGACGGGGCCTTCCGGTGGGGACTGTTCTGTGCGCCCCACAGTCCTGCCCCTGCCGCTGTCTGTGTTGAAGACTCGGGAGGACCCACGCTCCGTGTGACAGAAGAGGATGTGAATGGAAGATTGGTAGAGACCTGGCAAGTCCTGCAATGTTTGAGGGGTCGTGGCCCCAGGGCCCCGTCTCTGTCTGTGGCACCGGGACAGTAAGGACCGGAGGACCCATCCTGCAGCCTCTGTCTCCTCTGTCCACAGACACAGTAGGGCCATTGGGACCATCCAGGAGGGGAGCCCAGTGAACACTGTGCGGTGAGGCACCAGGAGGGCCGAGAACGCGGGTCTCGTGGCCCCGGGTGGTGGTCCGGGGACCCACCCACGCCAGCCGTGGCTCTGTTGTCCACGGTGCCTGTGCCTTCCTCTCGTTCTTCTGGGTGCTTTCCCTCCCTTTTCCAGCCAGGGTTTTGTTCACGTATCTGGTCTCCTGCTTGTCCTTTTATCATTGAGCGCGGCCCCTTGCTTCCCTCGTACTTCATCTGTGGTGCTTGTTGAGATGGTGCTTCTCATTTTATGTCCTCAGGGACGGTCTCCGGTGCTTGCTGGGATGATTCATGGTGTTTCCATTCATACCAGGATGGTTATTCATCATGACACTCTCCATCTGGATTCCTGCTCCTTGGGGGACAGTGCTGTCCCTCGCCCTGCGCCCTGCACGCTCACACACCAGCCTCGCCCTCCCCGCTGCCCTGCTCCCCTGCACACATCCCCGCCAGCCTCTCAGCCTGCTCTCCGCGTGCTACTGGGGTGCTGTGCTGGGGTCCCGCGTCAGGGCATGAGGGAGAGCTGACCACGGCCTTGGGGTTGGGCACCCGCTGCTCCTGCCCTGTCCCCCCAGCTCACGGAGCTGGATGCTCCTTCTCAAGGGCAGGACGACCTGCGCTCGTCATGTCTGGTGTCTCTGCACCCTGACAGCGGGAATGACAAGGAAAGACGAACTCCTGTGGCTTCCTCACAGTCTGAGGTGCTGTGCTTAATGCTGCGCTCAACCCAAGGGTTGAGCAGGCGGTTGGTTGTCAAGGACACCCAAGGGGCGTCTCAGAGCTCATCCTGAGGACGCACTGTCCACCCTGACTGCTGGGCCTCCGGCAAGGTGCTGAGGGCCTTCGGAGAACACAGCTCCACTGGGGCGTCTGGGTGGCTCAGTTGCTCGAGGGCAACTTGTGATTCCAGCTTGGGGCGCGGCAGGGCCTGTGACCCAGCTCTGAGCTGGGCTCCGCACGGGGCGTCCGCTGGGGTCCCCTCACTCCCCCTCCCCCCTCCCCCCACACTCGCTGTCTGTAAGATAGATGAGGAAATCTTTAAATCAGTGGTTTTATTGGGTTTGCGTCCCTGGGAACGAATCATCATAGGAGCACACACCACCTACTTCACCGTGGCCTCTAAGAATGTGCGTGGGGTTCTCTGACCTCAACGGCGCCTCTCTTCTCTGGGTCATCACAGTCCGCCAAGATCCTCCGTGGGTTCGCTCGTCCAAACACTCAAAGTGGCGTCGCAGCGTTCCTAAGCCCGGTCCCTGTGGCCAGCAAGGTCTGCTGAATGCTGCCGGACGGGAGCGTCCAAGGGCAGTGCCGTGTCCCTGTGTCCCCTGGGGCCTCATGGGCAGGGACGTTCATGCCCACAGTCCCCTGCACGCATCCCCCCGAAGACGGTGGACCTACCACAGCCAGATCTGGGCAGTGGTTTCCCGGTTTGACTCTGCACCTTCCTAGTTCTGGGTCATGATGATTCTACGGACTCTACTCTTCACTGAGACAAAAAAAAAACAGCGATATGTCAACGTCAGCGCCCCGTGAGGCATGCCTGCGGACAGATGGCTGCCACTAGAGAGGGAGGCCGGCCGCCAGCAGCCCCTCGCCAGAGGGAGACGTGAAGCCAGCCTGACCGGCCCCTCCCATGTGTGGAGACCCGCCAGCCCTCGCCCCCTGTCCCCCTGTGAGCTCGCCTGTGCGTCCTCCTTCCCACGGGACTGAGCAGCTCCGCATCCAGCTGCTTCTGTTTCCTGACCTCACACTGGCCTGGTCGCTGTGGCCTCCCCCACTGGGAGATGTCCGGCCTCCCCAGGCAGTCCGGTCTCTCTTCCTGTGCCTTGCCGAGGCCTCTGGTGACATGGAGACCCTGCCTGCTTCCCGGTGGGCCAGGCGAGTGGAGGGCTGGACAGGATGGGGGCCTGCATACCTGCAGTCTGTTACCCTTCAGATGCGCTGAAGCAGATTTCCTTTACGTGACTGAGGGGAAGGCTGACTGACCGTGTGGGGAGGAAATGGGGGGAGAAGCCAAAGACCTCAGCTGAGCTGCAGCATGAGCCCCGCTAGGAAGCCTGCAGGTGTCCTCCAGGCAGGTGGGTCTGGGCGGTCCTGCCCCCAGTACCTCCCGGATCCAATCCTCGGGGTCCCGGGACCTCACACACGACCCTCCCCAGCTGCCCTGCTGCAGTGTCTCAGCCACCCCGGAAACGGGTGACCAGGGGACATCTCCTATCTTTCTAGTCAGATAAAGCAGCTGAATTTTCTTATTTAAGATTTTTTTTAAGGCAGTTTGAGGTTACAGCACAACTGAGAACAAGGGACAGAGATTTCTCACGTGTCACCCCACACGCACGGTCTCCCCCACACCAACATCCCCACCAGACGGTAAAGTTGTTCTAATTGGTGAACCATGGACACGTCATCATCACCACAGCCACAGTGGAATCAGGGTCACGGTCGGGGCTGCCCCCTCTGTGGGTTTGACAAATGTGTGATGACTCCCACCCACCATGACAGGGTCACACGGGGTAGTCTCGCTGCCCTAACACTGCGTGCTCCACCTGCCCCTCTCCCACATCCTCTACCCTCCCTGTCCACCCCCATCCCTCCCTCTCCGTCCCCAACCCTCCCTCTCCATCCCCAACCCTCCCTTTCCATCCCTCCAATCCTCCATCCTGGAAACCACTGACACATTCACTGTCTCTGTGATTTTCTATTTCCCGGAATGTCATAGAGCTAGAATCACACAGCATGGAGCCTTTCCAGACTGACTTCTTTCACTAAGTGATAGACATTTAAGGTTCCTCCGTGTCTTTTCATGACTTGAAGACTTGTTTCTTTTTAGTGCTAATAATATACCATTGTCTGAATTGGCTGTAGTTTATTTATCCTTTGATCTACTGAAGGATCCCTTGATTGCTTCCAAGTTTTGGCAATTCTGAGTAAAGCTACCGTAAATGTTTGTGTGCAAGATTTTGTGTGGTCATAAGCTTTCAAGTCCTTTGGGTAAATGCCAAGGAGTGTTGCTGGAATTTATGTTTAGTTTTGTGAGAAAGCACCAAACTGTGGTCTAGAGTGTCTGCACCATTGTGCACTCCCGCCGGTGCGAGCAGGGGCTCCCGCTGCTGTGCGTCCTCCCAGCACGTGGGGTTGTGTACATTGTTGATTCTAGGAGTCCCATCCCTGCGAGCCAGGAAGGAACTGAGAATCTCCTGGTTGGCTGATTTATGGGACTCTGGCTGCTCTCTGAGTGTGCTCCCTGCTTGCTGACCCATACGAGGGCCACTTTCCGTCCACAGTGGACACACTCACAGGTGCCTCCCAGTCCCCTGCCATCAGGGACCTCCTGCTTCTCCAGTGACGTCACCAGAAGGGTCCTCGCTTTATCCTCCGGTCTCCCCCACACCCTCTCCTGGGTGTTCTCAGAGGCTGTCTGTGAGGTTCAGAGGGGTCTGGTCCCGAGGACCTCAGCATCCCGGTGGGGACACAGGTGCACCTCCACACAGGGAGCAACAGCCTGTGGAAGGAGGCCAGGAGGCGGGGCAGGAGCCATGTAGTCTTAGTTGGGGAGCAGAGCTGAACCCACCTCGCAGGGAAGCGGGAGCAGCAGGGAAGGCGTGGAGAGCTGACTTAGGAAGGTCACGAGGCCGGGGTGTGGGGGGCAAAATTCAACCTGAAGGGCTTGAGTTGTGGTTTATTGATAATGTGAGGTCATGACCTTTTTTCAGAGGGAGAAGGAGATGTCAGACATACCAAATGTGCTTTTCAGGGAATTTATTCCAGATCTGCTGATTTCATGCACAGGAATTCCTGGGAGCTGGGAAAGGCACAGGTGCTGAGAGGTGGCCAGCCTGGATG
>CM053604.1:168821515-168840978 GCA_028646535.1 Procyon lotor | reverse complement strand
TAATTTTAGCCATTCTGACTGGTGTGAGGTGGTATCTCACTGTGGTTTTGATCTGTATTTCTCTGATGCCGAGTGATGTGGAGCACTTTTTCATGTGTCTGTTGGCCATTTGGATGTCTTCCTTGGAGACCCACGTACCTTTCTGATCTGAGTAATGGGTCTTCCTCCCTTTCTGTGTACAATGCGCCTGCACTTTCTCCCTCCCCTCCGCCGGTGGCTGTCCCCCCAGGTCACTGGTTAATGCAGTGCACACTGTCCTCAGGTACAAGCATCGCCATCATCACCACGGTGTAGAGCCAGAACATACGCTTCTGTAGCAGGTGGAGGCCTTCGTGGGGGTGACGGGACACGGGCACGACAGTCAGTGTGTCCCGTGAGCAGAGTGGAACCTCAGAATCTGTTGAGTACCTCAGAAGCAATATGCTCCTACTCTTACTGGAGTAAAGAGCATGCATATTTCCAATAATAAATTTGGTATAAAACAAATGCTAGCTATAATTAGCATTAGACATTAACAATATTGTTGGAGGCTCCCTGGCATCAGGCCCCTCACACGTCTTTGGCGCCAACCCCGCAGGGCAGAGGCCTCAGACCCCCACGCTGTGGTCCCCAGGCTCCCGGACTCGGCGGGAGAGCCTGCCACACGCACCGCACACAGCCTGTTGCTCTCAGACCCAAAATACGTAGTTACGTTAGAGGACGAGACTACGAGCTTCTGCACACACACACCTGGAAAAGGCTTTAGGATTTTATTTAGAGAAAGAGAGCATGTGAGCAGGGGAGGGTTAGGGGAGGGAGAGCATCTCCAGCAGACTCCCTACTGAGCACAGACCCAACCCTAGGACCCCGAGATCGTGACCTGAGCCGAAACGAGAGCCAGACTCTCAGTCGACTGAGTCACCCTGGCACCCCCATACACAAAAAATCTTAAATAAAGTAACACCCTACAAACTTAAAACTAACCCAGGAACTGTATTCTACTCACCCTGAAATTATAATCCAAGTTATTTATTTTACATAATTTCCTAAGCGGAATATCACCGGTTAAATTAAACGTCACTGTTCCCACAAATTGTGATGAAATCCGAGACCTATTGGGGCTGCATGTGAAAGTGGGGGCGTCCCGTGATTCCCTCTCAGACCTGAGCACCTCGACCCTTGCGCGTCTGGGGGTGAGAGCGAGGGCCCCGAGGCCCAGGGGTCCCACAGGCGGCCTGCCGCATCCCCGTCCGCGAGACCTCGCAGCAGCCCAGCGTGATGACAGCATGGCCACCACGGAGCGGTGGTGATGAACAACTCATGTGGCTGACGGTCTAGTCCAGCAAGTCCTCCCACCGAGGGCTCTGGAAACCCCGCTGACAGACACACGTGGGCACTAGCCGGCCACGTCCCCAGCGCCCACAGCGTTTGCTCTCTGGTCTGAAGACTACTGACACAGGCTGCGTCGACGTCACCACGTTTTGCTAAGACGAGTGACAATCCAAGTTTCTCCGTGGCTCCTGCTGTTGGGGATGCTGGCCTGGAACATGGCCTGTGGCCCCGTGTCCTTGCAAAGAAGGGGCATCGCGGGGGCCCCCCTGGACCAGGCCCAGCCTGGAGGGAGTCCTGATGGACATGCTCATGATGGACATGGAAGCCACCAGCCGTCGAGGACGGAGAGCAGCATAAACAGGCCGCGTTGTCACGGGGGCTCTTTGCTGCCCCCCACCCCCCATGCCGTGGTCTGTGCACAGACCAGCCCCTCGTAATTTGGCCCATAGCAGCCTCCAAGAAGCTGTGGGACCCCCGTGGGTGCCACGGCCTTCCTTATTCAGAGGTTCTGATCCGCACCGCAGCCCTCCGGATCCCGAGGGGCACTTGAGAGCAGATACTCCTGCATCCAGAGCAAGTCACAGAAACGCTCCTGCTCGCAGGGTCATGTGGGACTAAACCTGGCACGAAGTCTCTTGGACAAACCATGAGGCTCAGTCACCGTGGGGCTCAAGGACCTGTTATTCGTTGGTCCATCTGTCCGTCCACCCATCCATGCATTTGCTCACTCACCTATTTATTGAATGAAGCCTGCTCTGCACCAAACACTATTTAGATGTTGAACCAAAGGATGCAAATGACTCTACATATCCTCTCAAAGATCCCTTCAAAGTGGTTCTTCTAGGCCGTGCAGAGCATTTAGATTTGCTTTAACTGCCACGCAGCAGAGCGTCTCCGTGCAGAGCGGGGCCAGACGGGCAGCGGCGGCGCACACGGCTGTGCAGACGGCAGCCGAGACACGGGGCCCGGACCCTAATGAGACAGCGAGGCCGGAGCGGGGAGGCCTGGCTCGTGAGAGTCTGCAGAGTGTCTGAGGTGAGACACTCTCTCCAGCACAAAATGTCCTCTCCTTCCCGATTGTACATTCGACCCTCGTGGGTTTTGTTTCTTACACCGGTCCTCCCAGAAGGCCGCCTACCGCCTACGACGTGCGGTTCCTTCTGAGCAGCCCAGACAGGTTTACACAGCGCTTATGAGCTTTCAGCCTTCTGTTACCCCATTTCAGAATCTGCAAGTGCAGTTTAAGCCCCATTGTTAAAATTCACTGGAATTTTCTAAAACGTAGCTGTGTTGCAGCCGTAGGGATAGAGCAGCATGCAGTAACCCACGCTCTCCGAGGAGGATACAGGACACGTATAAATCGTATCTAAGTAAATGCTAGGAACGAGAGTTGGGCAGGGACATGCCTGGAATGTGCGTCTGCCCCCCATGGACGTGTCTGGTGGTCCAGGCCCCGTTCGGAGCCCCGGCCCGCTCCCGGCCCGTTTTGTTTGTCCTCTCTGGAGTCCTCCATCG
This sequence comes from Procyon lotor, assembly GCA_028646535.1. Taxonomy (NCBI): domain Eukaryota; kingdom Metazoa; phylum Chordata; class Mammalia; order Carnivora; family Procyonidae; genus Procyon; species Procyon lotor. The sequence goes on along the minus strand of CM053604.1, from coordinate 168,838,152 downwards.
TCCGGCTGGTGTTCCTGTGTGGCGTGAGAGGTCAGGGCAAGGGTAGACGCCTGAGAGAGGGCGGGGGGTCGTGCGTCTGTGGGGACCGGGACTCCCCGAGTGCACTGGCCTCTGTGGTCCACGGTGCCTTCCCTGCAGTTACCTGGATGGACACCCTCTCTGAGAGTGCATGGGTGATTTCCCGGGCGGAGCACGGAGAGCCCATGCCTCTCTCCAGGTAGACAGGGCACCGCGGTTGGCACACGGTGGTGCACACTCCAACCTCCTGGGGCCCCAGAGGGCAGCGCAAGCAGCCGGGCCCCAGCGGTGAGCGGCCCAGGGAGGGTGGGCAGAGCAGCCGAGCACCTACTGGCTGCAGCCAAGGATGTGGCCCGTGAGGAGCCCCTTCATGGGGCTCAGGGGTGAGACGAGTCCAGAGTGCGTCGGAAGATTGCTGCCAGACGAGGGGACCCTGGGGGAGCGCGTTCCCGACCCAGATGCCAAGGACGAGTGTCTCTGAAGTGAGTCCCCCTGGGGTCCTCTGTCTTGTTTCAAGGAGAAGGAAAGGCCCCGGCGTCCCCACACAGTCATGCCTCACACGGGAGCAGGGACGTGCTCTACTTTCCAGCAAAGGAAGCCAGCAGCACGGTGGGCGCCGGCCGCCCAGGACAGGCCATCGGGCTTGTCCGTGTGGTCCAGCGAAATGCCTCCAAGGAGCACGGACCCCTCCAGCCACGAGCTGATGGTGGGTCTATGGTGGGCTCTTTGCGAGAAGACGAGGTCTCTCGCGCTCGCACACGAGGAAGAGCCCAATGTACCTCTCGGTCCCGCAGCCGGGCCCTGAGCTTCCGGGCACGGCAGAGGCGTTCCCGGGGCTGTCAGATTTTAACAAGAGCAACTTTCAAGGTTCATCGGGTCTGGGCCTCGTTTGCAGACCAAAGAAGGCAAGGCCCTGCCTGACAAGCCATGGTGGCCGGGGCTGGCCTCCCACAGGTGACCCAGGTCACCTGACCAGGTGACCACAGCGCCGTCTGCCGTCAGGGGGCAGGAGCACCTGCCCCTGTTTGGAGCGAGGGGGACACTGGCCACCGGCTGGTGCTGCCCTCCCTGGGGCTCAGCTGCCTGCAGCATCTGGTCCCCCAGCCTCCAGATCCACGGAGGCATCCAGGATGGTGCCACCGGCCACCCGCGGCCCTGGTACAACCAACTGAGGAAGTGTCTGCTGAGGAAAAATTGACCTTGAACCACCCCACGTGGCCCAAGGACAGAGAGGGCCCCGCAGGGGGGTCAGGGGCCACAGTGAGGACACGAGAGAGCTCCCAGGGCAGCCACCACACCCCGGAGGGCAAAGCGGCTTCCCGAGGGGACGAGGCCCCCGGAGCACACGCAGACCTGGATAAACACAGCTGAGCTGAGAGCACAGACTCGCGGTGGACGTCCTGATGCTGACCCGCAGGGGCCGGGCCGGGCAGGGCGGGCAGAAGGGCCTCCGTCCCCGCCTCCCCCCAGAGGGCTGCCCGCAGGGGCCGGGCCACCGTCAGCGGCCGGGAGGGCTCCAGGAGCAGAGGGCAGGAGCATGGGGAGGGCGTGGAGAGGCACGTGCGGTACCCACAGGAAGGCTCCCCTGCACCCCTCATGCTGCCCCCTGGGGAAAGGGCCACCGCTGTCAGGAGGGCGGCCCCGTGTCCCCGAGTCTGTCCTGTGGATGGAGCAGGGCCTCTGCTCGTCCCCAGGAGCGTGTCTTGGCATCGGGGCGGCGGGCCTGCCCGGACACGGACTCCCAGCCAACAGCGTGTGCGTCTGAGCCTCACAGGAGCACAAGCCCGGCGGCGTGATGGCCCGGCAGGCCTCTGGCATCTCGTGTCACACGTGCTGTTCTTCCAACCAGGGGAGCAGACAGAAGGGGTAGGTTTTCCTTTGTGACCCCAGATTCTGGCTTTGCTAGAAGGAAGAGCAGGCTGGCAGTGCTGAGAGGCGTTTCCACAGGGGAAGCGATGCCCCACTCTTGGGGTCACAGCCCCCCTTGCACAGACTGTCCCCCGGCTTCACGCAGGGCTGCCATGGGCTTGTGCGGGTCTTCCACACCAGAAGGTGCCAGAGCTGTTGTGTTTCACAGTGCCTGGCGGAAGAGGCTCGGTGTTCCGGAATTCTGGAAGATGCGCGTGTTGGAGAATTCCAGGGAGAGGCCGAGGGGGTGGGGACTGCAGGTGTCCCTCGGGTGCCGTGACAGCTCCCCGCAGATGGGGGCTTCCAGGCAGCAGACACTTACTTCTCCCAGTTCTGGAAGCTGTACCTCTGACGAGGCCTCTGTCTGGTTCCCGGACGGCGTCTTCTCGGGGCTTCCTGGCCCAGAGGAGGGGCTAGGGGCTCCCTGGGGTCTCTTGATGAGGGCGCTGATCCCATCCCGAGGGCTCCACCCTCTTGAGCTCCCGAAGGCCCAGCTCCTGACGCCATTGTGCTAAGGGTGAGATTACACATGTAACTCAGTACACACACACGGTCTGTAGCAGTAGGCAAGGGAGAAGCGTCTCTGGGTTAGGAAAGAGAACAGGAAGGGGGTGCTGGGACACCCCAACCTTGGCCGTCAGGGCCGAAAGCCAGTGAAGACACCCACAGGGAACCTGAGGCCACAGTGATGGGGCAGGGAGTGGAGCTTGTTGCACCCCCCTCCCCAGCCGGGGCAGGCCTGCCTCCTGGTGTTGGGAGCCTCTCCACACCCTGCCATCCAGCCTCTGGTCCCCACCACCTGCAGCGTGTCCCAGGTCCAGGCGCATGCTCGGACCCCTGGGAGGGGTCTCACCGTCCGGGGAAGGCCGGGGACGCCAGAGGGGCTCCATCTGCCCCAGCTGCCAGAGGTCAGGAACACAGCAACCGTGACGTGGGCAAAACAGGGTTTCTGATAAAGACAGAAATTAACTCACTTTATGCTGTGCTAGTTCCCTCCCACCCCTGAAAACCAAAATTTTATAAATAGCATCCCTGTCTGTAAGGCAATCTTCCTTTGAAGTCTCGGGCATCGCATCGCTTCCCAAGGCAAACAATGGCTCCAGGCGGATCTCCGGGCTCCAGGCTGCTGTTTTGCATGACAAGGTTGATTAACCCAATTTCCAGAGCAGGCGAGGCAGGCTGGGGATTTAGGCTGTTTTGAAGTTTGAAAAATCATTGAAGGCTCTCTTTCTGGCTCGATACTTTATTTCATCTCTAACAGGAGTCTTGGCTCAGAGGGACCCCCCCCCAGTCCTCCGTGCCAGGGAGCCCCTGAGGCCCCTTGCCTTGCTCCCCTCCCCTCCTAGCCCACCTTCTGCTGGAGAAGAATCATCTTTCCAACCTCAAAGTCAAGGTTCTGTGTGGGCTGCATTTGCTGGGTGGCTTTGGGGGCCTCTGCAGCCTCAGGCTCACCAGTGACTCCCGTTCCAGGTGTTAGAGGTCATTCTTATGCAAAGCTGGGGAGGGCTTTGCGGGGGTGGGGGGGTGGGGGGGATGGGGGGGTGGGAGGGGCTCTGCAGCCCCGGGACAGGGCCTGAGGCTGTCAGGCTCACCAGAGACTCCCGTTCCAGGTGTTAGAGGTCATTCTTATGCAAAGCTGGGAGGGGCTCAGCTGGGCCTGCTCCCCATCCCAGACTCAGTCCTGGGCCCCGTTTGGACCATCCCCACCAGGCCCTGCCTCTGATATCCTTTCTCTAAGCCTTTGCTTCCAGTCTGCAGAGGACGAGGATGAAATCAGCTGCCTCACAGAGCAGCCAGCCCTGGGGAACACCGCCTGCCGCAGGCTGTGTCTGAAGGGATGGGCTTCTGCACGGTGAGCACCATCCTGTCGCTGGAGCTACGCACTGTGCAGACCCTCTCGGTCAGCTCTCTACCTGCATTCTTGCAGCTGTTCACCTGAGCATCAGGCAAATGCACAAGGAAACGATCTGGTGTTCTCCGCCCCAGATTTTCTGACACGCAGCAAGACTGGCTGTAACAGCTTAGGAACGTGTATGACACGTATGACACGTATGACACGTGTAATATGTATGCACGGAAACCCTTCAGCCAAGTCTGAATGCATCCAGGACTCATCACGTGCTGATTGTCGTACCCTGCGGCCGTCAACATGAGCAAGAGCCAGACCCTGACCTTGAGGTTTGGGGCGGCGGGAGGGACATGAACACGCACATGAAGAGCTGCCGCCCGAGGAGGACTTGCAGGGACAGAGACGCGGAAAGTGCTTGCAAGTAAGGAGCAGACATGATACTAGGACAAGGCGTGGCCGGCAGCGTGGCCGCCACGGAGGTGTCCCTGATCCCCAGAACCTGCACACATGTCAGGTCCCACGTGGGACCCGGAACGGGGGCTTCAGGGCGCTCATCGGGGAACCGTAGTGGCTGGCGATTGTCCTGGACGGCGAGGGGGCCCCAGGGTGGTCTCAGGTCCCTCGGGGGACGGAAGAGTCCAAGGGGAGGCACGCGTGTGGGGACCTAGCCAGCCGCCGGCCCTGGACACGGACCGGAGGCGCGAGAACAGGCAGGAAGGCCTCCCCCGAGTGTCCGGAAGGGGAGCCAGCCCCGCTGGCGTCTCATTTCACCTCGCGAAATCCATTTGAGACTTCCGAGCGCCACAGCACTAAGATGAACGTGTGTGTGGGTTTCGGGCTTGTTTTGTTTTCAGTTAATAGGCTTTATCATTTTGAGCCATTTTAGGTGTACTTAAAGGTTGGACAGAAGATCCAGAGTTTCCCTCTCATCCCATCTCGCAGTAGCGCGGCACGTGTGGCCCGAGACCCCTGCCTGAGCCTGTGCACCTGCGCTCGCCCTCGGTGCCGTGCGTCCTGTGGTCCCTGCAGACGTCTGGGGTCGTCACGGGAGCAGGCTCGGCGTCCTGGCAGTCCTCCGAGCTCCACCCTTCATCCCTTCCTCCCCCACAAACCCTGGCAACTTCCGATCCCATTGCTGACTTGACAGCTTTGCCTTTTCGCTGATGTCGGACGATCGGAATCATGTAGTCAGGAGCCCTTTCCTACTGGCTCCTCCAGCTCAGCGGTAGCGTCTGATGTTCCTCCCAGTACCGTCTGGGAACCCGAGTCCCACTGCCCCTCACTCAAAAAGTCATGACTCAAGAGACATGTTTTGGATCGGAAAGGAATTGGAGCTCTATTCAGGAGGCCGGCCACCTGAGGAGAGGGGGCACTCTTGTCCCAAAGCAGCTCTGCGGTTGCTTCTGGCCCAGGGTTTTTATGGGGTTTAGGGCAGTTAATCAGCAAAGGGAGCGCGGGGCCCCCGACGTGTCTCCATTAGGTGCAGACGCGACGATGGCAGCTACAGAGGCAATCTCAGGGCGAGAGCTTGTGGGAGGGGGTCCGAATCCTGTCTGTGATGTGCAGGAGGACTCTGTTCTTCTGCAAATGAGGGCAGGTTCTCCAGCCGCACAAAGGGAAGTGAGTACAATCATTCGTGTGACCTAAAAAAGAAAAACATTTTGCTAAAAATTTGCTGGGCTAATCAGAAAGCCAAGGCTCGCTGGCCTGGGAACAGTCTGGTCCTCCTCTCTCAGGCCCAGGGTTCTGCAGATCTCATAGACAGTGACTCAGCCGTGTCACTGGTCACGGGCCTCGGGTCAGCAAGCAAGGACTGTGTCAGCTTGAAGCAAGTTAGCCCTGCAGACCGGCCGGAGTGCTGGTATACCTCCCGGGCCTGCTGACTGTGGCTTGAGGAAGGATGTGACGTCAGGGCATGTCCCCTTCGGTATCACACTGGCCACCCCTGTCTTTTGTCTCTGCACACAGACTTCAGAGTCATTTGCTGATATCCAGGAATTAGGGTCGCCCTGAATCTGTAGATCAGTTCGGGAGGGACAGATCTCTTGACAATACAGAGTGTTCCCATCCGTATACACAGAGCATTTCTATTTCATAGCTCCCCTCGGATAGAACTTGCACAGGTTTTATCAGATGTAAACCTATTGGCAGGTTTTGGCGCCGATGTACATGGTTTTGTGTTTTTAATTTCAAAATCCAGTTGCTCAATGCCAGTTAATAAGAAAACAAGCAACTTTTGTATGCTGACCTTACACCCTGCAATGTTGCTATAATCAGTGATCAGTTCCCAGGAATCTTTTATTGATTATTCTGGATTTTCTACATAAAAAGTCAAGTCAGCTGCGAATAACAAGAGTTTCGTTTCTTTCTTCCCAGACTGCATACCTTTTACTTCCTTTTCTTGTCTCATTGCCTTCGCCAGGAGGTCTGGTGCAGTGCTGAGCAGGAGTGCTGAGAGGGGGCACCCTGGTCTTGTTTCTGGGCGCAGCTGGAAAACATCTAGCTCCTTACCACTGAGTGCGATGCCAACTGTAGGGTTTCCGGCAGTGTTCTCTACCAAGATACGTAAGTTCCTTTTCCATAAATGGGTGCTGGATTCTGTCATGTGTTTTTCTGCATCTCTTAATATGATCATATGACTTTTCTCCCTTAGCCTTTTGATGTGAGGGAGTACATTAATTGAGTTTCAAAGTTTGAATCAATTTTATATACTTGGAATCGATGCTGCTTGGTCATGGTGTATAAATCTTCTTATACATCATTGGGTTCAAGTTGCTAGTATTTTGTTGATCTAGGTTCAGGAGAGATACTGGTCTGGAGTTTTCCTATTTTGTAGTGTCTTTGGTTTGGTTTTAGGGTAGTGCCAACCTCACGGGAAGTGTAAGGGAGTATACTCACTGATTCTATTTTTCGGGGTAAGACCCTAGAGAATTGGTATAGTTTCATCCTTAAATGTTTGGTAGAATTCTCCAGTGAGACCCTCTGAGCTTGGTGCTTTCTGTTTTAAAAAGTTATTGATTATTGATTCAGTTTCTTTAATATACAGATCTGTTTAGATTATCTGTCTTTCATTGTGTGAGTTTTGGTAGATTATATCTTTCAAGGAATCAGTCCATTTTATTCAGGTTATCAAATTGTGGGTTTAAAGTTGTTCATAATATTCTTTTTCTATCATTTTAGTGTCTGTGGGATCTGTAGTAGGGCCCCGTTTTCATTTCTGATGGTTTCAAGTTGGGTATTCTCTTTTTTTTTCCTAGTAAACCAGAGTAACAGTTTATTGATCTTATTGATCTTTCAAAGATCAAAGAGTCACCTTTTTCATTGATTGTATCTTTTCATTTCACATTTTTACATTCACTTATCTCTGCTCTAAGTTTTATTATCTCTTTTCTTTATTATACATTATATTTAACGTGCCCTTCTTTGTCCAGTTCCCAAAAGTGGAAGCTTAGATTATTAGCCTTAGATCTTATTTTTTTTCTAATATATGCAATGCTATGAACATTCCTCTAAGCCCTGCTTTTCCTGCAGTCCAAAAATTTGATGCTGTGTTTTCATTTATTTCAAAATTTTTATAAAATTCTTTTGAGACTTCTTATTTTTTATCTTATTTAGAAGTGTGTTGTATAATCTCCAGCCTATCTGTTATTGATTTCTAATTTAATCCCATTGTTGTCTGAGATCATATTTTGTATGATTTCTATTCTTTCAATTTATTTCATGGCTGAGAATATGGTCTACCTTGGCAAATATTCTCTCTGAGCTAGAGAAGATTACGTACTCTGCTGTTGCTAAATGAATTAGTCTACGATGTCCATTAAACCCAGCAAATTGAGACTACTGGTCAATTCGAACATGTCCTTATGATTTTTTGCCATTCAGTTCTGTCCATTTCTGACAGAGAAGCGATGAAGTCTCCAACTATAACAGTAAATTTATCTATTTCTCCTTCAATTCTCAGTTTTTGCCTTGTGTATTTTAAATATTCTCTAGCTAGGCACATACGTGTTAAGGATTGTTACGTCTTCTTGGAGGATGGACCCTTATCGTTACATAATGGCCTTCATAATCTCTGGCAGTTTACTCTCTCTGAAGTTAATAGAGCTGACACAGCTCTCTCTTCCTGAGTGTTAACGCGCTGTCTTCCTCCACCCCTTTACTTCTAATCTATTCGTCTTCATGTTTAGTCTAAAGTGGGTTTCTTGTAGACAATATACCAGTTGGTATATTGGTATTCATTCTGACAATCTCTTTTATTTTTTTTATTTTTAAATTAAATTCTAGTTAGTTAAAACATAGAGTAATATTGGTTTCAGGAGTAGAATTGAGTGATTCGTCACTCGCATACAACACCCGGAGCTGCTCCCATCAAGTGCCCTCCTTAATGCTCATCGCCCAGTTAGCCCATCCCCCCACCCGCCTCCCTCCATCAACCCTCAGTTTGTTCTCTATCGTTAAAGGTCTCTTATGGTTTACTTCCCTCTCTCTCTTTTTTCTCTTCAAATATGTTCATCTGTTTTGTTTCTTAAATCCCATATTTGAGTGAGATCGTGTGGTATTTTCTTTTCTCCATCCACATCATTGCCAATGACAACATTTCATTCTTTTTCATGGCTGAGTAGTATTCCATTGTATATACGCCCTGTCTTCTTTATCCATTCATCAGTCCGTGGGCGTTTGGGCTCTCTCCATAGTTTGCCTGTTGTTGATAATGCTGCAGTAAACATTGGGGTTCAGGTGCCCCTTTGAATCACTATGTTTGTAACCTTCAGATAAATACCCAGTAGTTCAGTTGCTGGGTCATAGGTCGGCTCTATTTTTAATGTCTTGAGGACCCTCCCTACTGTTTTTCAGAGTGGCTGCACCAGCTCGCGTTCCCACCAACAGTGCAGGAAGGTTCCCCTTTCTCTGCAGCCTCATCAACGTCTGTTGTTTCCTGACTGGTTAATTTGAGCCATTCTGAAGGTGTGAGGTGGTATCTCATGGTGGTTTTGGTTTGCATTTCCCTGATAATTAGTGATGTTAATAATAAGATGCTAGGCATCTTACCATGGTTGTTAATTAGTGTATTTATACCACTGATATTTAAGGTGATTACAGGAGGTGCCTGGGTGGCTCAGCTGGTTAAGCCTCTGCCTTCAGCTCAGGTCATGATCCCAGGGTCCTGGGATCGAGCCCCATGTCAGGCTCTCTGCTCAACGGGGAGTCTGCTTCACTGTCTCCCTCTGCCTGCCTCTCACCCCGCTTGTGCTCTCTCTCACTCTCACTCTCTCTCTGTGTCAAATAAATAATAAAATCTCTAGGAAAATTTTTAAAAAATAAAGTGCGTGCTGGTATAGTTAGATCAGTATCTACAGTATTCATTACTGTCATCTGTTATTTGCCCTTCCTTCCAGTGTTTTTGTGACTTCTCTGGTTTCAATTCAACATTGTGTGATTCTGTTTTCTCTCCCTCCTTCGCATATCAATTATGCCTCCTTCCTTATTTTGTAAAGGGTTTGTGGTATTCATTCCCGGGGAGCCCAAGTCCCCTCACGGGTAACACCGTCCTGCTCCGCATGCAGGACACGTGTCCCCGAGTCCTCTGTCTCACTCCTGATGGCCCTCTTGCCACTTACCCAGAAGCTGTGATCACTGAGTACTTTGTTGCTCTTACCATTTTGAGCAAGCTATTGTCTGTTAGAGCAATTAAGAATTCAAAACTTGTTTTATTTTACTTTTATTTACTCATTTTCTAATGATTTTTCCTTGTTCGCTAGAATGAGTTTTTGACCTATGTCACTGTCCTTGTTTCTGGACGATTGCTTTTTAAATTCCATGCAAGACAGGTCCATCAGCAGCAAATCCCCTCAATTTTTGTTTGTCTGAGAAAGCTCTCCTTTTACTGATTATAGAGTTGTAACTTTGTGCGGTTGTTTTTCTTGTAACATTGTAGACGTCTCACTCCACTCTCCAGTCGCTGCTGTGGGTCCTGAAGAGGCATCCGGGGTAGTTCTTGCCCTTGCTCCTCTGTGCATAAGGTGTTTGTTCCTATGGATTCTTTAAAATACTGTCTGTCTTTGAGTTTCAGTGTGTGGATATGATGCGTATACATGTAGATTGGGGTACTTACCCTCCTCATCATCCTCTGAGCGTCCTGGACCGGAGGTCGTGTACATCTTTAACTTGAGGACATTCTCATCAATTATTGCTTCACAAGTTCAGTCGTTTCCCTGCTCCTCCTTCTCTGCTATTCCCATTATTAGTATTTCGCACGTTTGGGAACTGCCGTACGGTTCTTGGGGATTCTGTTTTGCCTTTTAAATTACATATATTCCTTTTGCATTTCAGTTTTGGAAGTTTCTCTCGACATCTCTTTAAGAAATGAAGACAGAGTCTGTCTTCAGCTGTTTCTAGTTTGTGGATGGGCCAACCAAAGCCATTCCTAATTTCTGGCGTTTCCCTTGGATTCCGAGTGTCCACCCCCCACGGACACTGCGCACCGTTGTCACGCGCTGTCCACATCCCCCAGGAGCCCTCTCAGCGGAGGCATCTAGTTGTTCAGATTCCTGGCGGGATCGTTCCGACGTTCCTGCTGTGTCTGACCCGCGTTCTCGTGCTCTAAGTCTCTCCAGACTGTGCTGCCTGTCTCTCGGGATGCCTCGAACCTTCTCGGGGAAGCTGGACATGCCGTCCTTGATAAACGTCTTCGGTGTGAGTTTTCATGGCTTTTTCTTGGCCAGCAGCTGGGGTGCATTTGCTGTTGGCTATAGCGGCCAGCGGCCGGCTAAAATGCCCCCCGTGGCTGGTTTTGCCCTCGAACATGCAGGAGCCCGTGGGGAGGGGAGGGGAGGCCTTCTGTGCCCCGTGATGGGTTGCAGGCATCCAGCGAGCCCCAGGCTATGACCTCACATGGCTTCTGTTTCACTGTTTTGAATTTCCTCCCACTCAGGTGGGCCAGGAGGCCAGGGGAGCCGGAGCCGGTGTTTCCGGTCGGGTCGGTCAGTTCAGCTCTGAGAGAACCGCAGGAAGTTAGCTCCAGTTGGCCAGTTTCCCCAGAGCGAGGCCGGGTTAGGGTGAGCAGAGTTCTCTGGGGTCTTTCTGAGCTGCCGCTGGTGCACGGGCTCCTCCTCCATGGTGAGAGCCGGGAGGGCCTCCTGGAGGTGTGACTCAGCAGACTGTGGGGCTCCCCTGAAACTCTTCCCTCTCAGACTCCTTCCCAGCGAGTGTAGGAGTTTCCCCTGGCATCGCTGTCTGCTCAGACGGGTTGTGATTCCCTGCATCTCCAGATCTGGCAGCAGTGGGCTGCCCTGGGACCCCGTCCTCTGCTCTCCCAAAGCAGCGGTCTGCTTTCCATCTGCTCAGCCCATTAGGAGTTGGGAGGGTGGGGGCCTGCGGGCTTCTCCCGGGCTGGGCTGGAAGCCAGAAGGCTACTGAGTGTTGTTTTAAGCGCCTGTGTCTGCCGTGATTTGCCACAGCCTCCCCAGGAAACCTACAGACGGAAGGGCCCCGACGTTCAGAAATGGGGGAGGTGGGGACAGGGAACAGCGAAGGCTGTGCCCCAGAAGGGAGAGTGTAAATGCCCCGGGACGCCGGGCCCAGCTGGGCAAGAGCAGAACGGAGGCAGGGCTGGAGGGAGCCTGAGAGATGAAGACAGTCCTCGAGGACAAATTCCGAGGGGCGTCGCCTGCCTGGAGACTGTGGGGTTCGTGCTAAAGCAATTCAGAGACCTTGGGGCTGGTCGGCTCCCCTAGAGGAGTGGCTATCTTGGAGCTGCTCTGGGGCGAGAAGGCTGGTCAGGAGGCCCCGTGGCCTGCGGCAGTGGGACCCCAGAAGGGGCTGCCGGACGGACGTCTGTGCAGGGGAGCGAGGAGCGGCCTGGGCTCAGGCAGGCCGGAGGGGCAATGCACACCCCCTGTGGGGACATGCCCGGGCTTCTGGAGCCGTGCACGGCCACACATCAGGGACGGCTTACCAGCTGCGGTGAACACAGGGCGTTTGCCGGGCCCTCGAGTCTCCGGGGCCCGTGCGTCACCGCCGCCGGGCGCGGACTTGGCCTGAGGGGACCACAGGCCCCTGCAGTGCACTCACCGTGTTACCAGTCGCCGTGGCTCCTGCTGTCGTAGAGACTTCTGCTGGCACACTCTCCGGGGGGCGCAGACCTCCTCTTCCATGAGACTGTGTTCTAGAACCACAGCCCTCCCGGGTGTGCAGGTCGCCCAGAGTGGCGTGGATGAGCCGGGCACGGGAAGGCTGACCACGTCCGGTCGGCGGGCTCGGGGGCGGGTGAGGAGCCAATGGGCTATCACGCGGTCGTGGCGGGGGCACCTACTGTGTGTTCCCTAGGAGACATTGCAGCTCCTGCCAGCAGCCCAGGACTCAAACCAAACCGGGCCCACAGATCTTCGGTTAGGATTTATGCCTATGGTTTTCAGCCGTGTGGCCACTGGCCAATCTCTCATCTACCACCTTCGTGCCTTAGTTTTGTCCTCAGTGCGATGGGGACACCAGCGCCTTCCTAGCATGGCTACCGTAAGGAATGTGGATTGAATTTATTGTGTGGCCAGTGAAACCCAGGGGCTTAATGCAGAAGCTTCTATTTGGGCAGGAAAAAAGAAATTGAGCAAGCAGAATTAGGAGTTGGAAATTACTTTTTTTGGACGATAATTCAAAACACTTTCAAATTATATGGCACCAAGTATTTCCTGAGCAGATAAATCAGGCTGGCTAGCAAACAATGCCCATTTATTCTTCTTAGTTGTCTCGTGTGAGAAAATACGATGTCACAAATCTCAGGACAAGAATTAAGGGGTAGCTGTGCATACTAAATAGGGTACGTTCTTTATGTCCTTCCATCTGGCCTTCCCTCCAACCACCGGAATAAAGACAGGTGGGGCTCCAGCGCCGCTGACCGAGGGGTACACGGCACTGGTGTCCAGCCTGGCCGGGCCAGAATCCGGCAGGATGACCCTGAAGATGACCTTCCCAGACCTTAAGGCTTCCTCACGTCAGCTGAACTGGGGGAAGAGCAGCGCGTCAGAGGTCACCCGTCTCTCCCTCTTGGTGCTCAGAGTCATGGTCCTGCCGGGGCACCTTGACATTGATAAGCCTACAGCAAAACATGGGAGTAGCTCTGGCTTCCCTGCAGGCCACATGTGGGGGCGGTCGGGCCCAGTGCAGGGACACACTAGGCGTCCTGGTTGTGGCCATCGCGGGCCAGCAGCCAGTTTCCACCCTCCTCCTGCCTCGGAGTCCTGCCCTTCCTTACCTCAGCGCACGGATGGGGACGCACGTCCCACACAGCGGGTGGTGTTGGGCCCTCCTGCAGACTGCACAGCAGACCTGGGAGGGGGCTGTGGACCACCGCGGGCAGCAAGGGTGCCTCAGCCCCGCCCCTCGGTGCACCCCCGAGGCAGGGTGCTGAGGCTCGCTCCGTCTGCGACTGCCCCAAACTCTGCAGGGTGCTGAGGCTCGCTCCTCTGCAGGCCCGCAGGTCTTCAGAGCAGGACTCGGGGGGACGGTGACTTCTGGCTGCGCCCTCGGTCTTTTCCCTTCGTTGGTTTCCTCAGTGAGCACAGCCATGTATCCGAGTGCCCTGCGGGTCCCCCACCCCCACCCCCCCCAACAGCCCCTAAAAGACAGGCCTCCTGGGCCCGTGCACCCGCCCACCCGCCCATCTCTCAGCTCCGGGTCTTGACGCTAAAGAGAAATCTGTTGAGTGAACAGACTGTTCGGTTCACTGATAAAACCATTCAGTTCGTCGACTTCAGTCACTGAATGTGACCCGCGAATCAGCACGAAGCGCGTAGATCAGGGCTCACCGAGTGAGAAACAGACCAGCGGGAGCCCAAGACCCAGCCTCCCCACCGGCCACACACTCGGGACTGAAAGGACAGAGGTCCGACCCCGCGGGCTGCAGGAAGTTACTTCTCTCGGCAGGAATGTTCCGTGGACTTAATGGTTTGGTGCATCCGTGACCCCTGTTTGCTCTGCCCCCCCCCAGCCCCTCCCCAACCCCTGCCCAGGCCTCCCCTGAGCCACAGCCCCCGACCGGGGGCACTCACCCTCTCTTCCCGCTTCTCTATTGTGTCTTCCTGCCCTGCCCCACTGCCCTGACACTGCTCAACTCAAAGCCAATTTTCAAGTGAAACTCCTTTTATCACCAAAGAGCCCATGGGGAGATGATGGAGGCAGGAGAGGGCCGGTGCGGGGAGGGCCAGTGCGGGAGGGCCAGCGCGGGGAGGGCAGGTGCAGGGGAGGGCCAGTGCGGGGAGGGCAGGTGCAGGGGAGGGCCAGTGCAGGGAGGGACAGTGCAGGGTACTTAGCATGAGCACCAGTGTAGGGTGAACCCAGGTGCAGTTGGGTGTACAGCCTTGCAGGGGGCTTAGGCAACAGCGTGTGGATAGGGGACATGGAGGCCGGCGGCTTCCTGGTGTGTGGGACCCCAGCCCAAGCCTGATGCTCCCTTAGTCCCGCTCAGGGAAGCCCCACTGTCTGTCTGTCTCTAAAAGGGCTCGAGGAAGCAGCCAGCCCAAAGCTTTAGGTAAACGTGTCAGGAGGCAAAGCAGAACCCAGTGTCCCGTTCATTCCACAAACGCTCTGAGTTCCTGAGGGTCACTGGCCTGGGATCAGAGACTAGCGGGCGGGCGCCGGGCAAAGGGGCAGCACAGACTCCAGCCAGTGACATAAGTCCTGGAGCAGGAGAGGAGCCCTGCGAACTGGGCCCCCCGGGTTTGTGCAGAGGTGGAGGTGTAAAGGGAGCAGGAGGGCGAGGGGTGCTGGGGGCCAGCCGGGTTCAGTGGGGCCCCGAGGGAAAGGGGGTGGTCCCTGCGCCCCCCCCAGGTTTGCTGCCTGGGCTCCTGGCCCTGAGGCTACGGCCCCCGAGGCGTCCCCAGGTATTGCTGGACACGAGGGCGGCCCTGGGTAGCTGGACTTCCTCGGGCAGGCCCTGCGGGGGCCGGGGTCCCCTAGTGATGGGACCTCGGGCTGTCACACCCCCTGTTCCTTGTTCCCATCTTGACAGGTGGGGGGGCGAGGCCTGGTGGGCAGAGACATGGACGGGCCCGGCCAGGTCTGGAAAGGGGAGAAGGTGTCACGGGTCCCCTTGTCCTGATGGGAATTACAATCTAGCAAGAGTGACCAGTTTTAACCCAACAACTACCTAAGTCAAAGCTAAATGGCAGTGGCCGTGTGGTGCTGCTCTTGGTAGATCTTTGTTTTGCTTCTTTCAAAAGTCTGCACTGAAAGAAACGTGCCAAACTGCTGTTGCGAGTCCCCAGAGCAGGTGGCCTTGGTGGGGGCGGGGGGAACGTGCAGACCCTCGAGCTTCTGAGGAGGGTGAGTTGTGCAGGTCAGCAGGGGCCAGCCGGGAAGCAGCCGTTACAGATGAGAAGGGCAGTGGGCGCCAACTGAGAATCTTCCAGAATCGGCGAGCACGTGCAGAGGCCCCTGAGGAGGGCAGGCACGCCCTGGCGCCCCAGGGGGGTCTCTGGCTCCCCACCAGCTGGAGGACGAGGCGGGGAAGGGGCAGGAAACCCCAGGGGGAGCCGCCTGCGGTCGCAGGAACAGGGCAGGATTTGGTCTTCCTCTAAGAGACCAGACAGACAGGAGCTTGGATGTCTTAGACAACTTCAGGCCAAGAAATGCCGGTGTTAGGGGAGAGTGAGAGCCTTTCCCGCTCAGGCCCGCCATGCCCTGCAGTGTCCGAGTGACTGAACACCCCTGTCTTCTGTGAAACTCTGATGGCAGAACATCGCTTTTACTGTGTTCTCCGGTCGGTTCTCTCAGCTGTGGGCAGTGAGACGGACCCGGGCTCTGGAAGAAGCCTGACGTTTAGAGGCCAGACCCTTCGTCGGATGCCGAGATCAGTTTGCATTTACAGAAACACTGAAGCCAGCATTTCCTGCCAGAAGTGAGCTGTGCCAGTCCCCGAGTGACCCGGGTCCACGGGGGTCCCGGGCGGGGGTGCCAGCCCAGTGCGGACGCGCTGAGCACTGGACTGCAACACGGCTGAACTTGTTCTGGAGAGAAAGTCTGGCCACGACTGCCGGACAGACAGTCCGCACAGCAGGTAGCGGCCTGTCCCAGGTGAGGACTGTCGTGGCCACTGCTGACGGTGGTCTGTGGTCAGCGTCCCTCCTGGGCAGCGGCCGTGAGCGTGCAGGGCAGGAGGACCCCCCTCACACGCACACCGGTGGGACGTGTGTGTCTGTGGGTGCCAAGCAGAGCTAGGGCCGGAAGTTCCATTCGTTTTCCAACACGGTTCACCTCAGAAGTTTAGTCCAATTTGTTGTGTGTTTAATAAATGTTGAGAAACTGAATTCCCCATATGTATTCTACAATCTCAGTTTATCCACAGTCTACTGAAACTCTTCTTTGTTTAGGTTTTTTGAAGTTTATTTTGTAAGCAACTTAATTCCTTCCTCCAAAGACGTGGATGTTTAGTTGAAATTGATTAACAACAGCGCACCTGTTAAATTCTGAGATTATTGTAGAATGCGTGTGTGTGTGTGTGTGTATGTGACGTCTGCATGGTGTGGGTCTGCACACGTGGGTGTGTGTGGTATGGGTATGACTTATTTCACTTAGCATAATACCCTCCAGTTCCATCCACGTTGTTGCAAATGGCCAGATTTCCTTTCTCTTGATGACTGCATAGTATTCCATTTTATGTATATACCACATTTTCTTTATCCATTCATCTGTTGATGGGCATCTAGGGTCTTTCCATAGTTTGGCTATTGTGGACATTGCTGCTATAAACATTCGGGTGCACGTGCCTGTTCGGATCTCATTTGTATCTTTAGGGTAAATGCCCAGTAGTGCGATTGTTGGATCGTAGGGTAGCTCTATTTTCAACTTTTTGAGGAACCTCCATACTGTT
>CM053604.1:168798318-168821015 GCA_028646535.1 Procyon lotor | reverse complement strand
TGCCCACCGAGGCCCCCACACCCGCTGAGGTCCCCCGTGCTCGCCAAGGTCCCCCTGCACCCACCAAGATACCACTGTGCCCACCGAGACCCCCGTGCCCACTGAGGCCCCTGCACCTGCTGAGGCCCCCCCATGCCCGCCGAGGCCCCCCCTGTGCCTGCCGAGGCCCCCGCGCCCCTGTGCCACATCAGGCACATTCTGGTTTGGGGGGGCATAGATTCCATCATGTGTTGGAAGTGGTTCTCGAGGCGTGTCGTGGGTGGACATACATGTTGTGTAAGGTAGTTCCATAGGACCACCTAGACTTTAGCCAATAATTGTCTGTTGATGCACAGAAAAAAATTAAAAACCCCCAGCACTGGTTTCCATGCACTGGAGCTGCCCTAACAGACGCGGCAGAGCAGGCGGCTCGTCAGCGACAGATGTGGACATCTCCGGGTCCTGGCGGCTGGCTGTCTAGGGTCAAGGCTCTGGCAGGTCCTGGGGCTGGCGGGCACCTCTTCCCGGGGCGCAGACAGTGGCTCCCAGCTGTGTCCTTCGGGAGGGGCTGAGAGCACTCTGGGGTCCCTGATGAGGACACTGACCCCACCCAGGGGCTCCACCTTCATGAGCTCAGCCCTCCCAAAGCTCCCGTCACCCTGGGGGTTGGATTCCCACATATGAAGTTGAAGGGGGCAACGCGAGCATTCAGTGTACAGCCCCTGGGAAATATTTGGCCACAAATACAAGAAATGTCATGGAAAATGATGCCCTATAGCATAATAGCAGTACTAGGAAAGCAAGAACTGAAAGCGTTTTTCAGTAAATTCTAGTAACTAAAAAGAAAACCAAATAGCTCATGAAATAGAATGATTCCTATAAGATAGCTTCAGGCAAAGCAAGTTCATCAGTAAAAAAAAAAAAAATCCCAGAAAATAAAAAGAAAAATACAATGAATTTAAATGAATGTGTTTACAAGGTAGCTATAATACATGATTGTAGAAAATGAGGTATTTCAGTATAAACTGCTCTTATGCATACAGAAAAATAGTAATTTCCATACTGAGGGTCGGCTCTGCTCTTGTTTAAAGTAAAAGCAAACATTCCCCTCACTATGGGGCCATGATTAATAATAGGAAAGTCACTGAATTCCAGTAGAAATTAGCTTGACCCTTATTTGAAAGTCCTATATGCATTCTTTTTGAGCACAGATTAGAACTAATAATAAATTTATATGATTTAATTAGTAGAAAATTTTTAAAAATTACCTCCAACCAGCCTAAAGGCTTCTGGCTTGATCATTTTGAGTTAGACTGCCCACAGGAGGCAGAGTTGACATCTTTGCAGGAGTGTCTTATGCTTCTGTGCTCTTGGAGGTGGCATCTTCCTTCAGGGCGATCCCCAGGACACTGTCCCCCATCCCCAGGACACTGTCCCCCACCCCCAGGACACTGACCCCATCCCCCAGGACACTGTCCCCCACCCCCAGGACACTGTCCCCCGTCCCCAGGACATTGGCCTGCAGTGATTCCCACTGCATCAGTGCAAAAGGCCCACACTCAGGAGGGCTCTGCGCTTGCTTTAATGCTCAACCACTGCTGTTTGCGCGAGGGACCCGTACTCATTTTCCCTGTGCACTTAGCCCTGCAAATTATATGTTCTGGTAATAGTGGTGCTTTTTATACAAGGTAATTTTTTATGTATTTTTTTCTCTTTTGAGGGGGATAGGTCTTATATTCCTACCTATTTCCACGAGTGCAAGATTTTTAAGAATGCTCTTTGGTTGTTAAAATTGCAAACAGACTGCCTTGGTTACCCAGCAGATCAGGGAGGCTCGGAAGCGTGGCTGAGAGACCGCTCGGGTGGGTGGGGGACTCCTTGGTACGGTGCTCTTTGCCGTTGGTGTTCTTCCTTCGTAAAGTCAATGACTGTTACTACTCAGCCTTCTGAAGAACTGTCAGAAAAGACAGGACACACGTCCCGCGATCCTGGAAGACACATGAGAAGTCAGAACGCTCCTGGACTGTGCGGGGCTTCACGGTCCAGAGCTGTTTCTGGGAAACGGGGCAAACAGCCACAACACCTCAGTGACCCGGCGGAGAAACGTGCTGGAGGGTTTTGGGAAACCCGAGCAGCGGGGAGGGGCGTTGCTTACGGCCAGCTCAACGCTCGGGCCCGGCGCGGTGCCGACTGTGCCTCAGAGGGAGGGGGGCAGCCCCGCGGGTCCCCTAGGGCAGTCGCAGGAACCGTGTCTGGGGCGATGTGCTCAGCATGTCCGCGAGAAGGCAGAGGAAGGACCCCCAGGGGGAGGGGGGACCCCGGCAGTGTGGCAAAGCTGGGTGAGCCGTCTGCCGCCCAGGGCGAGCCCGGGTTGGCCGCAAGGGCCTAGGACGCGGAGAGACCCTTGCAGAAGGACGAAGAAAACCACAAGGGCTTTAGAGACACCTCGACTTCTGGAATCCCCTTGGGGAAGAAGCTCAGCTCGCACCCGATCACAGAAGCCCGAATGCCCTCGTCTCCCCGATGCCAACTGAGGTTCAGTGATATTTCACTTGAGGATCAATACCCTCTTTTTACTGTCCTATTATTCGGTTGCATTAAGCCAGGTCTAGTTTTGAAAGTTCATTTCCAACCACATGTAGTGATTCCGGAGTTTTACATGTCTGTGTTTTCTTCCCAAGAGTGTGCGTGCGCGTGTTACAGAGCTCGGAGCGCCCCTTCGGGGTTTGGACGACAGTCAGGGGGGTGTACGTTCACTGAAGGTCTCCTCTTGGCCCGGTGTCATGCCGGGGCCCAAGGACGCCCGGCGAGGAGGGCGATGGGGACCCACCGGAGCAGCGCAGGGAGCCTTTGGGGGTCGCGGGCAGACGGGGGGCCCCGTATCAGCCCTGTGGGCGCGATGCCTCATGGAACCCGCGTCAGCAGCCCCGTGAGCCATGGCAGCTCGAGACTCTCTCTCCCGTGTCTCTCGAACCGAGTAGGCGTGGACGCTGGCGGAGTCTCTCAGAGTGTCGTGCCCCTTCTTCAGGCAGATGACCGACAGCCCCTGTGAGGCCGGGCCCTGCCCTGGTGGCCGCCGTGGGCTGCTGCCTCGCAGGTACGCACCCCTCCCCCATGGCGGTCGGCGCCCAGCACGCTGCCCCTCTCTGCGGCACCACCTCTGTCCCCGGGACGGCCGTGACCCTCAGGTCCCCCCCGCACTGCTGACCGGGCCCTCCCCTCCGTCCAGGCGGTTGCTTCAGGGCCACGGGCAGACCGTGGCCTCACCACCACCCACACCACTGGGGTCTCCAATGCCCATCTGCCCTCATCGGCCGCTTCTTCGCAGCTGCCTTCCCCAGGTCCTCGGTGTCCTTCCAGCTTTGAAACTGTTGGTGCCCAGAATGCCTTCCTCGGGTCTCTTCTCTGCTCAGTTTATGTTCATTTTCCAGG
The DNA here is from genome assembly GCA_028646535.1 of Procyon lotor. Taxonomy (NCBI): domain Eukaryota; kingdom Metazoa; phylum Chordata; class Mammalia; order Carnivora; family Procyonidae; genus Procyon; species Procyon lotor. Next base: position 168,817,604 of record CM053604.1, on the reverse strand, counting down.
CCACGCCATCCTTCCTATAGTCTCTAACGCAGTCTGTTTATTGATGCTTCTAATTGATAATTCCGCCTTCCATGTCCCCTCGAGCTCCAAGTGCATATATCCTGCTGTTCCCCGAATCTTTATCGTGTCCACGTGCATCTCAGAGCTGACATGCTTGAAAGTAAACCGTAAGCGACCCCGTGAGGCCCTCGCTCACTGCCGGAGGGAATGCAAAATGGGGGCCCCTCGGAAGGACATTCGGGTGGTTTCTTAGGAAACCGAACTAGTCTCACCCTGCGATTCTGCGAACACGGGCCTTGCTGTTTACCCAGGAGAGTTGATAAGCCCATGTCCTCACAAAACGTGCAGCTTTATCCATAACTGCCCGAACTTGGGAGCAACCACGATGCCCTTCGTCATCGGATGGGTGAACTGGTTGGTCCAGATAACAGAATATTGTTGGGAGCTGAGAGGAAATGAGCCATTGAGCCATGAGAGGACATGGAGGAGCCTTACACTCACGTCCCGGAGGGAAGGAAGCCAGTCCGAGAAGGTCTGAGAAGGCCACCTGCTGTGTGATTCCACCTCTCCGACCTTCTGGCAGGAGTGGAACGACAGAGACAGTAAAGGCGTCCGCGACTGCCCGGGGCTGGGGTGGGGAGGGGCGGGCAGAGACCCGGGGGTCTGAGGGCAGTGAGGGCCTCGGCTTGATTTGCGTTGGTAGCAAGGATCCCATCTTGCAAATTCAGCTGAGCCTTGAACAACACAGGTTTGAAATGTGCGGGTCCAATTATGCCCAGACTTTTTTCGATAAATGCAGTTCTAAATGTGTCTTCTCTTCCGTGCGATTTTCTTACTGACGTCTCTCCTCGGGCTCCCCGTACTGTGAGGGCACAGGGACCAGTCCCTGCCGCCGACACCATCTGTGCTCTTCCACTGGGTCGCTGTGAGGCCTCCCGTGCATGAGGCTGTTAGCAGTTAGGTTTGGGGGCTCAGAATTGTACACGGATTTCCAGCAACACGGCGGGCATTGGTGCCCCCCCAAGCTCAGGGTCACGGGTGCACATAGGTGTGTGCATACACACACACGTGCACACACACACACACGCACGTGCACACGCACACAAATAAAAGCAGAGACACGGCGCTTTTTGTCTATTTCCTACTGGGACGTCGGTCTTTGTGCTGCTGTGTTCTCAGTACCCAAACCGTGGGTACCCGCCCACGAGAGGCCTGGAGGACGCACATGTGGTCTTGCTCCTTGTCATTTCCTCCCAGCCAGAAGCTTCTGTTGAGTACTACGGGTCCTCCCCAAGGGCCATGGTCTTGTGTGGCGTGAGAACGGGGGCCGACTTGCTCTAGAGTGAGGCCACCTCCCCACCTGGTCTCACCCCCCGGTGTGGGGCTGCGGCTGCTGAGCCATGGTTCCCCCGAGCCAGAGCGGGATCCCCCGGAGGGCCTGCCCCACACCACGTCTGGTGGTCGTTGTGGCTGCTCGTTCACGGCCCCTGTAGGCGAAGCACCTTGTCTGCGGGGGGTGATGCGGCGCTGACTAGCTAGGGACTCGGTCGTCCGTGGGCAGCCCTCGGGCACCCACGCTCCCCCTGGCCCTGGGGACCTGGGCAACAGGTCGTGTGCTCAGCGAGCGCGTGCTGGAATCGCCGGTCTTCGCCGTTGTGGGCTCACTGCGGGCAGGGACTCGCTCTTGTCTGCTCGGGGATGAGCAGTGACCGTCAGGGACGGGGCAGGAAGTGGCTGCACCCCCTGGTGTCTGCTCCTGGGCCGTCAGTACGGACCACGAGGTCGCACCACGGTGTCTCAGAGTCACAGATGCACCGTTTTCCCGACGGGTGGAGCCGTGCTCTGACCTCATGCTCCACCTGCCAGGCTGAGCTTTCTGTAGGCGCGCAGCCTCCTCTTCCCTTGTGAGTCTGCCTCCCCCCAACACCGTGATTACACAGGATCAGGAAACCCTGCATTCCTCGGTCCCCGTGGCGCCTCTGCCGCTGACTGGGAATGTCCGTGGTCGGGCCGGTTCACAAAGCCTCCCTGCGTTTCCGGTTTTGCCGTCGTGCCCCGCACAGCCTGGTGTGAGACCTGTCTGACTGCCGCGCCCCAAGCGAGGCAGAGCGTCACAGGGCAGGCTGTGCACAGCGGTGCCCTGTCTGTGGCCAAGCCGGGATCGTGCCTGGTACAGCCCATGCTGGGGTTGGGAGAACCGCCGGCCGTGGGGGGGTCACGCAGCCTGGCTGCTGTCTTCCCGGGAGGACCCCCAGCGGGGCCCTTCCTTCCCGAAGCAGCCAGCTGCCCGGGAACGTGCCCGCCTGCTCTAAGTGGCCTTAAGGGGGCTGTCGGGTCAGAGCCTGCGCGGAGATGTGACCTGAGGTCCCTGTGCAGAGACCCTGCACAGACTGGGCGTGTCCTCCTCCTCACCAGATGGTCCCGTCCTGCAGAGAACGCGGGAGAAACCAGGGGCTATTCGAGAACGTCCCGATGGCCTCCTGGCACTTGGCAGGTGCAGGGGCTGCGCTCCAGGGCCGCTCACTCGGTGCCCACCCTCCGCGGGCCTGAGAGCTGCCATCCTTTCCCTGTTTCCCTTTTATTCCCGTGCATTTTCAAGGCAGCTTCTCTGGAGCTGCCCTGGCCTCGTCCCGACCCCTCCTTGCCCACGTCCTGATCCCTCCGCCTCCTGGAGCGGGAGAGCATGTGTGCGCCCGCGTCTGTGCCCCAGACTCCCGTCTCTGCCGACCTGGCCGGCCCATGCCCACGGTCCACAGCCCCGGCCCTGAGCCACGCGCCATTTGGCCCGAATACCAAAAACTGAGTCTGGACGTCATCAGGGCACAAGGAAGCTGGTAAGCTGGGCGTTGCCGTCCTGCGGGATGGGTCAGGGCTGGGCCGGGCCGCCGGCTCAGAGCGTGTGGGCGGCAGCACCGTGGGGGACACGTGGCCCCTTGGAGCCACCACATGCGTGTGCGCACACTCGCGGGACAGAGGGACACGAGGAAGCTGGTGGAGGGGACGGTGGTGTCTGTGACCGTGGCGGGGGATGGGCTTCGCGGGTGTGCACCTGTGTCCAGACTCTGCACAGCAGTGCATTCAGTATGCACGTGTTTTGTGTGTCCGTTACAGCTGGATAATCTGCTTTAAAAAACAATGTAGAAAGCTAGGCTGGAATATAAAGGAACAGGAAATATTAAAATCAACTGTGTGAATATATTGAGATTTAATTTGGGGTTAAATTGGTTGAACTTGATGATATTGCTTAGAAATCAGAAACAAAGAGGGACGGCTGGGTGGCTCAGTGGGTTAAAGCCTCTGCCTTCGGCTCAGGTCATGGTCTCAGGGTCCTGGGATCGAGCCCCACATCGGGCTCTCTGCTCAGCGGGGAGCCTGCTTCCCTCTCTCTCTGCCTGCCTCCCTGCCTACCTGTGATCTCTCTCTGTCAAATAAATAAATAAAATCTTTAAAAAAAAAAAGAAATCAGAAACAAAGAGTGAAAATCGATTCTGAGAACCCCACTTCCTGTGCGAGAGGACAGAGCTGTGCTGTCAGGGCTGCAAGAAGGTACCGCGGCTTCTGTAGGCCGGCCCGGGGCCCAGGGACCCACCGGGGAAGGGGCCCACCCCGTGGAGCAAGCCTGGCTCACACGGGTTTCACACAAAGACGGGGAAGCGGCCTTACTGCCTCCGAATAATCCTCAACTTTTGCAAATGAGAAGAATGGGCTGACTCGGGGCTGAATCTTAGGGAAAACACCCATTTCGGCTGCACAGAAAAGTGAGTTTCTGGGACAGGAGGGGACGTGTGGTGAAGGAAGCCCAGGGTCCGCCCCGCCCACCAAGCTGTGCCTGCCCGCATGGTAGGTGGGTCGCTCCTAGCCTGTGCGGGACGAGGGCCCGGGCGGAACGCACTCCCCGGAGCCCGGAGGTACTGGCGACAGACCCGGGGGACGAGGGTGCAGCATGCCACAGGGTTCAGAAGGGTTAAGGGGTAAAAACAAAGACCTGCTCAGAAGGAAGAAGCTACAAAAAAGAAAGAAAACCCAGTATTCCTGATGACCTTTGGGGACCTGCATACAGAACATTTTTCTAGGCAGGCTCCCGGGCAGGACGGGCGCTGGAGGGATGGGGTGTGGGGTGCCCGCCCAGAGAAGCCCGCAGACGGGCAGCCACAGCGTCTTGCACGCAGCGCCCGGCCCACAGGCGTAGGCGCCCGTGTCCTGTGTGCTGTCACCCGCTGCACAGGGCCGAGGTCAGAGTCTCCGGTCTTGTGAGCCGGTCCTCTGCCCCCGAGCTCGGGATGATTCTGGGTTCTGGATGCAGATCCCAAGAGCCCCCGCCCTCCCGCCTCCGGCCCACCCCTCTTGGGCATGTGTTCCCAGCATCAGAGGATGGACCCCGTGATGTGTTCCTCGCTGCCGTTCCTATTACTGAGGCTTCTGCAGGAGACGCCAGCCCTGTGCTGACATGGGAGCAGCGACCAGCGCCGTGGGCCCGGGAAGAGAGTAGGGAGGCAGAGGGGAGAAGGAAGACAGCAGGGCTGCAGAGGTCAGACCCTGCTCTCCACATGCATGCGCTGCGGGGCAGCCTCCTGTTGGCACTCACGTACCAGACGCCACTGTTCTGGAAGCTTCCCCAGGCCAAGAAGGCCGGGGAGGGGAGACTGCTCTGGGTTCAGCCTACGCCCTCACCAGGTGGCCGTCCCATGGGCCCCTGTGCCCCCAGCAGCCCCGTGGCCTCTGCCCTCCAGCACGTCGGAGCCAGGGCCCTGCAGGTGGGGGCCGGGGACACCTGGGCCGGCCCCTTGCATGAGGCCACGGGCTGGACTACCTCTTGGCTGACCGTGGAGAGCAGCAGGCTCTCACTCTTCTTTACACTTCGCTTGGGAGTTGATGCTCACACGTGTCGTAGAGATACTGTCTTATCTTTCCTGCGAGGCAAAAATTTGTAGCATTGTTAAAAAGTATAGATTCTGCGATCAGAAAAACATGGTTTTAACTGCAAGAAAAATGACTTGACCAACTCACTGAAGGTTTCCGAATCCTCCCTTAGTCATCCCGAGATACAGGAGTTACTGAGCTCACGGCACTGCCGGCGGCAGAGAGAGGGAGCCGCTCGTGGGCGTCCCCGGCCAGGCCTGGGGTCAGGCTGTGGCGGCCGCTGGGGGTCACGTGACAGGGGAGGGGAGGGATTGTGACGGTGCCGCTCGCAGCCACCCTGAGCCCCCAGCTGGGGTTTACATGTGCTCTCAGACGCCAGCACAAAGCTCTCTTTCTTGCCCTCGACCCCCTGGGAGGAAGCGTCGGGGCACCAAGACTCTAAGCTTTTCTCTCAAACCTGCAACTTCCCAGTTTTGCCCTCTGTCTCCTGGACAGAAATGAAAGCAGGTGTCTGAACACCCACAGCACTGCTAGAAAACAGGCATGTCTGAGGTGTTGGCCGCAGCCTGGGCAGGACGCTCGGGCCCTGGGACTCGCCCCGGGGCCTGCTGATGCGTGTGTGTGCGTGTGTGTGTGTGCATGTGCACGCGTGTGTGTGTGTGTGTGCACGCGTGTGTGTGTGTGTCTGTGTGTGTGCGTGTACGCGCATGTGCCTGTGTATGCAGCCGAACTGGTGGCACTGCGCCCTCCGGTCATCAGAAGCCAAAAACCCAGCCGGCTGCATTGTACCCGCCTAATTGACCCTGTGAAGCGACTCACCAATCGGGCAGCAAGTCGAGGGGTCCCCCGGGAGGTGGACAAAGTGGAAGATTTTCCGAGATGGAGGGTAGGGGCAGGAGAGTTGTTAGAAGAGGAATAGAATGTTCCGGGCGGGGGGGGTGCCTTCTCTTGGGGGAAGAGCTAGGAGGTGACCTCATCCTTCTTTGGGGGGCGGTGGGGTCCACGGGGCAGGCTCAGTGGGCTGATGAGGATTCCTGGCCAACCGCAAAGGCTGCATTTCTGGGGGGGCTGAACCTGCAGTTAGATCAGGTGCAGAGCCCAGTCTGGGAAGTCGGTGTAAGGAGCCCCGCTTTTGGCCTGTGGTTCCCTTGATCACAGGCCCTGCGAGTGAACAAACACATAGCCGTGTGACCAGGGCCGTATCACTTCCTCCTGCTTGGATTAGCTTCGTTTTGTTTTTTATTCCTACCCTCCTCACCTTTGCACTGCCGTAGAGAGATTTGGGGGACATGGGTGAACAGCACAACCTCCCCTGAGTGGGAGTGTACATGTGCTCTCTCTTCCTTTTGAAAATTATGTGCATGTACATGTTAAAAGCACTCCTAGAGAACAATGTTTTTCTGCAATTACCATATTTCCATTGTTTGCCTAACCTCACATAGGTTTTTGTCTTGGTGACAATGGCCATGACCTTAAAGAAAACCAGAGACTTCCTCCTTACAGTCCTGCGGCAGGAAGTGGGGGGTCCCTGTCTGTTGCTACCAGGACACCCGACTCTGGAAGAATCATGTGTTAATTTGAACAAAGAGGCCTGTTCAGTTCTACATTTATTCACCCGATCATTCATTCATTAAAACAACCAAGTTAGTTGCAGACCCTTTGATGTCGGGCCTGGGAACACCGCTGAGCCCAGACCCGCGGAGCAGGAGAGCTGCCCGGCCTGGGGACGCGGGAGGCTTGGAGGCGGTCAGAGCCGTGGGACACGGTGTGAGGACGCGTCCCCTCCAGGGTGGTGCCCAGGAGTCCCTGGCATCTCTCTGGTGAGCCCCGGGCATTCAGGGGCAGCAGCTGCTGTGACGGAACTCACGAGCTTGCTCTTGACGCGGAAACAGCCCGGCTGAGCTGCTGTTGCCCCGAGGAAGCTCTTTGCAGCAAAGAAGAGGATCTGAAGCCGTGAACCCTGGGCAAGGGTGATGGGTTCACCTTATTCAGGGTTGGGATGGATTTTCTGAAAGGGGAGCCTGGTCATTGTATGTAGAGGCGGGCCTCCTTCTAGAGGCCACCAGCCCATGGTCCGTGTGCACATGTGGGAGACGAGAGCCGGGCTCGGTGGTCCAGGCAGGCTGCAGGCCTCATCAGGGCAGTCACTCCCTCGATGGGTGGTTTTGGTTTCCCTTGGCCCGAGTTAAGAGAGAAGCTGGCAAGAAGAGCTTAAGGAGAAATGTGGGACCCAGGTGGTGAGGACCAGCAGGTGGGCCTGGGCAGTCAGGTCTTGGGGTCCGGTGGGTGGCACGGCTTCCCCATCACGCCCCCTCCTGCTCTCTTCCCCTGGCTGCTCTCGGAAGCTCGCTGGGGTTGCTCACTCTGCCCTGAGAAGGAGAAGCGCATGAGAATGAAATCTCAAGTCACTTTCTATCTCACAACCAACTGGAAGATGCCTTTGGCTCATGGCATGGACGAAAAGAGCCACCGAGCCAGACCGCCATGGGCAGCGGCAGCCGAGAGGCAATCCCGAAGGGGCAGCGCGCGAACAGAGATTTGTCAGGATTCTCCGTGCGGATCCCTCCAGGATAAAACTGCCTTCCGATCAGTTCTTCCCAGCACGTCTAAGTGCGGACCACACTGCGTGCCTTGTGGGGCCCCTGCTAATACCAGCATGGGGGCGTTTGGTGCGTTCCCGGCACTGGGGGCGCTGCTGGTGGGAAGGTGGGCTGCCCAGGGCACCTCCAGGGGGAGCTGTGCACGCAGACCGCGGTACGACTGGTGCCCACGGCAGGGGTGCTGCTGCCTGCCCGCTGGACGCCCCGTCCTAAGCATCCCTAAGCCTGGGCGTTAGGGACATTCTGGGCCTTCGCTCCGTGAGCGTGACGCACGTGGCCCGGCATCAGGGCTGCCTGCGGTCGGCCGCGGCTTTCAGACCCAGGGGTTTGGAAAGGAGATGGTGGGCTGATAACGGATGGGGCTCTGGCTCCTGCCCTTGTTTGTGCAGACGCCCGGGTAGGGAGGCCGCCGTTTAAGGCTTAGGGGAAGCCGTCGAACGTGCCATCAGTTCCATGTGGAGGAGGGGAGCGGCATCACCCCCCAGGGAGTCCTCGCGGCTGACTTACGTGCAGTTCCTGCTGGTTCGCGCGGGGAGGGGACTCACATACGCAGCAGCGGTAATTTGGACACGTGTTTTCTGTTCTCAGTTCTCAAGAACCTAAACGAGCGAAGCTGTTTAAAGCATAATCAGATTTCCTAGAGGTGGACCCTGCTCCTCATTATGTTTCCGTGCATGCACGTTATTCAACAAACAGGAGCCAGACAGCCCCAGCGGCTCACCCTCTGAAATAGTGTCGGGCTTATTGAAGCAAATGGGCCCTGCCTCGCACTCTGTGCAAAAAGTAACTCAAAATGGACCAAAGACCTAAATCTAAGAGAGAAAACTATAAAACTTCTGTAAGGAAACGTAGATGTAAATCTTTGTGGCCTTGGATTAGGCGATGCTTTCTTAAATATGACACCCAAAGTGCTGTGACAAATGACACCAAAAAGAAAAGAAATTCAGAAATAAAATCTTCTGTGCTTCAAAGGACACCATCAATCAAGAAAGAGGAAATGTTTGCAGAAGCTCGGTCTCGTAAGAGTCTCAAATGTAAAGAACTCTTACAACTCCGCAGCAACACCACCCGATGTAGACGCGCACAGAGACCTGAACTAAGCATTTCTCCAAAAGAAGATACATGAACGGCCAGGAAGCAATGGAAGATTCAAGTCAAAACCACAAGGAGGTGGACCTCACACCCGTTCGCGTGACTGTAAGTACACACACGGGCGGTATCCCAGGGACAAGGACGAGAAGGAACCGAGGCCCTCGCCCACGTTCTGACCGGACTGTAAAATGGTTCGGGGACTTGGAAGATCCGTCGGACACAGAGTTACTATCACTGGGCAACCTCACCTCTAGGTACGTGCACAAGAGGATTGCAAACGTGTCCAGGCCCAAACGTGAACCTGAATATTCATAGCATGTTCTCCGTGACAGCCCGGAGGGGGAGCACGGCCGACCCCCATCAGCAGCCGGACGGGTGAGCACAATGAGGTGTGTGCACAGGATGAAGTAGAACGCGGCTGAAGAAGGAATGAGGTACCGATCCCTGCTCCGCCCGGGTAAGCCTTGAAAATCTTGTGCTGAGAAAAAGAAGCCAGACGCAGAAATCCACTAACTGTGTGATTCCATTTAGATGAGAGAGGCCAACCCAGTAATAGGGGAAGTAGACCCGCAGTGTCGGTCTGGGGGAGGTTGGGGTGCGGGGTAGCGGATAATAGGTACAGAGTTTATCAGTGGGCGATGCAAACGTGCTGGATTTCCCCGGTGAGCTCGTTAGCGTAGCTTTGCTTTACCAGATGTGCCAAAACCACTGAACCGTGTGCACTGGAAGAGGGAAGCTCAATTCAAGAAATCCAAACAAACTAACCAGAGGCCAAGCAGAGGGGGTGAGATCTGAAATCCCTGCAGTCTCAGGAGCCTCCAGTCCAGTGAGGAAGCTGGGGACCCCCCAGTAGACCCCAAAACAAGATCCATCCCATGGGAAAGTTATGAGGGAAGAACCAAGATATCAAGATGAGGGACGCATCGTACCCACTTTGGAAACGTGAGGAGAGGGGTTGTAGGAACTTGGACACTCTGACAAGCTGTCAAGACTGTTGGGGCAAATCTAGAAGGTCAGCCCGGTCTGGGGGGGCTCTGCTGTGGGCCAGTCCCCGTGCGGACGTGCGGCGTCTCCAGAAGAGCTCCGCGCACACAGTTTGTTTTCCTCAGAGAGCTTCAGAGGAGCCTCCTCCCTTAGCATGTCGGGGCCTGGAGTCTCAGGGTTAAGCGACAAGCCCATGGGGCTCTGAGTACAGTGGGGCGAGCTCAGAGCCATGTCCCACTACCGTGCTCCTCTCTGGCTCAAATATGTTGGAAAATATGGAACTTAATCTCTGAGCCCTATTGGAAGGAATTCCGTAGAAGTGCTGACAGTAGATACAAAGGAAAACCTATCTTTTAAATTTCTGGGACCCGTGATTCGGTGACAGAATATGTATTTACAGGAGGCTGTATGAACAATGTCACGGTACTTGTTGAAAGATGACAAGCACCCAGAGCCCTTGGGTGTAGACAGTAGCATCCAGAGGTGTACACAAAATACGGTCTTATTTATTTTTTACTTTGTATTATGTTCCGTTAACCAGCACACAGTACATCATTAGTATTCGAGGTAGTGTTTGACGATTCATTAGTTGCGTGTAACACCCAGTGCCCATCCCAACACATGAATATTTGACTTTTTGTTTAAAAAATTAAACACCTTTTGTATCCACCAGCATCTTCCAGGAGAGCTACGTTTGATTCTTCTGACACATTTTCATTTACAGCACATTTAATTTTGTTAGATTGTTCTTACACAGAAATACTTTGTAGCCAAATTGTTATCGAACGTTGTCTCCATCAATCACTCCTTTCTGCAGTGCGTACAGGTGCACAGACTGTCAGCACCCTTGCGCGGAGCGTCGGCTCGATGTGTGAGCTCCAGTGGTGTCTCGGAAAACTCAGACGGGGAGGGAACGACAGCTGCTGACCTGGGACAAGAGTCCGTGCTGTGTGCTCGACCGTAGAAGTCTTGCAGGCAGACGTGGACTTGAGGGCCGTCTGTGAGCCCAGGCGTGACCAGGAGGCTCCCGGAGAAACAAAGTGAGGCACGGTGGTCCCCGGTGGTTCTGGGGGCACGTCTGCACGGCGGGCTAACCAGGGGCCATTTACTAGCCCGCTGTGAACATCATCCCTGGGCTTGTTCTTCGGGGTGAGCCTGGAACATTGCGCAGACTGTGGGCATCTGATAGATTCCTTACCGTTCCGTTTCAGGGAGAGCCAAAATCAGTGGACGTAGCACAGGATTCTAGCCTGCGGATGAGGTAGCCAAGGTCATGAGCTGTAGGTTAATCCAAGACTGGGGTGCCGTCTTGGGTATGCTTTCCTCCAGCGCAGTGAATTGCCGGGCGCCACAGAACTGGATTTAATGTGTGACAGGGAGGGTCTCCTGATTTTGTTCAAATTAAACAATTAGTGTGTATAGTAGTTGAACTACTATGTGCTATAAAATGATGAGGAGGTGGGTCAGCAAACTTTTTCTGCTAGTGGCTGGATGGTAAATACGTTTGTTTCGCAGGACATTTGGCCCCGTCACAAACTCTGCTGATAGAGTGCAAAAACAGCCGTGGGCAATGCATGAATGAATGATGTGTTCCAATAAAACTTGATTAGAAACAGACAGGGGCTAGATTTGGCCCATAGGATGCCATGGTTTGCCAACCTCTGGCGCACTGAGTGGTATAGAGTTCATATATATTCTTTATGTATTTTTCACATTTTCTTTGTTGCCGCATTATAAATACATTTATTGTGATCTGTGTTATATCGTGAAGGGTAAACATGGAATAGTTCTTGAAATATTCCCTATCCAGCAAAATCATCTGTAGAAGGGAAAATACCCTTTGATAGGCAGTTTCACGTTTTAGTTTTGATATAGTTGGTAGGAGAAGCCATGAGGAACATTTTAATTTCAGCTCAAGTGTACATTTTATGGATGAGCTAGTGATAGTCTGGTTATTAGCAATAATCACGGGGATGAAACCTTCACACTGCCTTCCGCCTCAACCAACCGGTTAGAAAATACACCCTAGCTCTCCTTTATTATGATTAAACACCCACCTGCCCGTCAGATACCTCCCGAAACCACATTACTGCCCCTTTTGTGAATTTAGCCCACAGTGGTTGAGCTAACGCACAGTCTTTAGCAGGAGAAAGAGAGCCTCCCCCGTGTCCTTGGTCCTCACAAGGGACAGCAGTGGGTGCCCCTGCAGCCGCAGGACGAGGGGGCGGGGGCACCGGCCCCGACACTGGCTCTAACGAGCAGCTGCGTGTGCAAGCGGGGCTCCGGCCGAGGGTCAGGTCTGGCCAGCCGAGAGGCCCGCCGCCACGTGGGACTTGTGTTCGAGAAGAGACAGGTGACAGAGGCGAGCGCGCGGAGCTGTCCAGGGCGGCTGTGGGGTGGGCGTTACCCCAGAGGAAGCAGGTGGCGGGATGGGAGCAGGATCCTTGTGGGGGCAGCGCTGTGGGTGGGCTCTCCGGAAGGCTCTCGAAGGACGCAGGTTGGGCTGAAGGCTGATGGGTGAGGAGGTTTGCCCCCCACGGGAGCCTGCGTGCCGGGACGTGAGAGACGCGTCCTGAGAGAGGAGCGTGGGGACCTCTGGTCAGGGGTGAGCAGGGACGGTCCTGGGCTTGGCCGAGCCATGGGGACTGCAGGCCGTGGGGGGTCGGTCTCCGCAGACGAGAGCTTGGTTGTGGTCCAGCTTGCACCTGGTGGGGCGGCAAGGGAGGCCCCCCTCCGAGCACATCTGCTCAGACTGCCGCCTCTGGTGCCTCGGGGAGAGGAGGCACGTGGGTCTGGACCGAGTTGGTGGCAAGGCCGGGGTGACGCCGGGAGGCCTGAGGTGTGCACACGGCTGGGCTGTTGGAAACGCAGGGCCATTTGCAAGGTGGGGCTCGGGCAGGGCACTGAAATAATGAGAAGTCAGGCGGCCCTGTGAGCATTTTCCTCAAACGCAGTTGATCCCTGGACGGTACTTTGCAAAGTATAACTGTGATTTCAAAGTTCCATTTGGCCCTACTCAGTGTCTACAGCGACCGTGACGGCGAGGTGAGGCCACAAGACAAGTGTCAGCGGAAACCGCAGCGCGAGCGTGCACACACCTCTCCCCGAGGAGTGGGGACAGACAGTGATGCTCGCTGTTTAGTCCCTGCAGGACGAGACCCTGCGTGGGTGGCCCCCGCCTCTCGTGGTGGGACCCCCGCAGGGGGGACACGCCCGCCCCACAGAGGGCCGCCAGCCACTAATCAGCCATCAGAACTGGGGAAGGGGAATCCTTAATAGGACCTTTTTCAGCACTTGGTATGTAGACAAGGCATCTGCAAAGTCCTGTTGTCCATATGAGGTCCTGATGATGTCCTGTTGACCATCCCCAGAGGTCCAGAGTCTTAGAAATAACGCCTTAAGCACCTTCGGCTAACAAGCGAACAGCGGCGCTCTGGAGAGAGAGCCCGGACAGGGTCCTGTTGCGCAGAGGTGATTGAAATGCAGGTGGACTCCGGGACCAGGAACAAGGACACGGGAGGAGGGTCCTGTGCATCCAGGCTGGACGTGAAGACCGGGCTCGAGAGCAGGCCTGGTGTCCACTCGCTTGAGGCCAGCAGGCAGAGCGAGGCCGGAGGCCAGACCTCACGCTCGGGGTTGGTCTCAGGCAGAGGACGCGGGGCTCAAGGGCGAGGGTGGCTCAGCTCCCTCCATCCAGCTGCCTGGCTCTCCATCCACCTCCTGATTTCTTCCAGACACTGGCAGAAAGCCAGCTGGGCGGAGCGGGGGAGGCGAGCCGTCCCGAAAGCCCGGAGAGCAGCCGGCACGCCGTCGGGGCTCAGTATGTGGTGGGTGGTCGTGGGGACGTGGGTGCAGCCCTCGCACTTCTCTGTGGGGCTGGGCGGACGGACCCCACAGCTCTAGCCTTTGCCGCAGCGGAGCCTGCATTTCACTCGACACCTGCTGAGTGTGGCCAGGCTGGACGGAGGGGCGGCCTTGTGCTTCCCCAGGGCCATGCGAGCCGGGGGTGCCTTTGGGTCCTGCAGGTGCGCGGGCCACAGGTCTCCCCAGAGCGCACCTCGGTAGGCAGGGGCACTTGACGAGCAAGGTGACAGGTGGCCCAGGTGCCTGGGGCAGAGCCCATGACCTCTGGCTGCTGGGACCGGCCTCCTCTCCTCCACACCTGCGGTCCTCAGCCTCGGGGAGACTCCACCCTCCGTGCCCCCGGGCCGCCTGGTGTGGGTGCACCGCAGTAACAGCACAGCACACTCAGTAGTCACTCAATGAATATGTGTCGGACGAGGGAGGAGAGAAAAGGATGTATGTTCTTGTGTTTTAAGAATAGTCTGCTCGAGCATCAATCACAAGTGCCAAGATAGAGAAACAACCCAAAGGTCCATTAATGGGTGAATGGATAAAGACCCTGGTGAAACAAACAATCAAAAAACGGAAATTGTGGATATGACGTGGAATTCTATGCAGCCATTAAAAAAAGAAGGAAATCTTGCTGTTTGCACCAACATGGATGAACCCGGGGGACACTGTACCAAGTGAGCTAAGTCAGAGGAAGACAAAGCTGCCTGGTCCCACTTCCGGGTGACATCTCAACACACCACGGACACAGAGACCCAGAGCAGGACAGGTGGGCAGGGGCGGGAGGCGGGGCCGGCGAGGTGCAGGACCAAGGGGACAAAGCCGCTGTCCTGGGGGATGAGTCGGCCCCAGAGCTGCCGCGGGGCGTGGGGACTCTGGCTAACAACCGTACTGACTGCTGGGACTTGGTAAGAGAGCAGGTGTCAGGGGCTCTGGGCGTGTGGTAACTGCACGAGCTCGTGAGACGTCCATTCGCTGGGCTGCGGTCATCCCCCCACAGTGTGCGCACGTCCGAACGTCGTGTTGTGCACACAGTTCCTACCTTAAAGAATAAAAGAGGGCAGCCCCATTGAAGCCGAGGCTGTAACTGATGATCCCACTACCCCGTATATGATTTTCAAGGCATCGATGAGGGAGACTCATGGTTCCTAAGAAATGGAGTTTACAGGGTCCTTTCTGTTTGTTTTCCCCTTGTTCTGTGCCGTTTTCCGGTCGGGCGGCACGTTGGGGGCATCGGCATGGAGTTCGTCCCGGTGCGGACACGTGCAGGGAGGTGGGTTCCAGGCGGTACCAGCATCGCGGCTGGGAGCCCCGAGCCTCCTCCCGAGACCACCGTCTCCCGCTCGGCTTCCCACCCCTTGCGGGGCTGATGGGACCAAGCAGAGCCTCGGAGCGCAAGAGAACACGGCTGCAGAACGCAGCATCTGCGCGGGGTCCCCGCTGCCTTCTTCCGCCCCACGTGTGGCCCTCCCTCCCCATGGGTGAGGTCGCAGCGGCCGTGTAAACACCCTTCCCTCTGCCTTGGTCCCAAGCCGCTTCCCGGGGCCGCCTTGGCTCTGGAACCGAGGTGGTGGAACAGGCACCGCGGGCCCAGCTGTCCCTTCTTTCTCTCTAATGTTGGGCTTGGGCGTGTGTTCCCACCGGGGAGCTCTCAGATCACTGAGAAATCTGTTCTTGCCACACTCATTTTTCTCCTCTTTGTTCATGGTCCTTGAGCTGAGACACACGCCTCGGCCAGTCCTTAGTGGAGCATAGTTTGTGTATTATTCAACCGGGTGAGACCCCAGGACCACCGTCAGGCTCAAGGCTTCTCCAGAAGGACCCCGGAAATCTGTTATTGCGTGCTTACGCTTACCAGGAAAAGGGGGCCGTTAAAATCGGCAGAGGCACAGGGGTGGAGGGCAGCGTCCAGACCCCGGGGCATGAGCAGACTCAGCACCTGAAGTCCAGCAACAACCCCCGGGGACACGCATGGCGTCCTGCCCACAGCGGGGCTCGCCCGGCTTGTGTGCAGGGTTTTACCGGGGCTGGTCACGAAGGCGGGACGCATTCTTGCGACCGACCCAGTTTCCCGACCTCTGGCCCTGGTCCCAGAGGTCAGACTGACTCCACCTGGCCCACGGCCCCAGGCGAACAAAAAGAGTCATTCCCCGTAAATCGCCGTGTCAGCATCCAGGATCTGGCCCGGCCCAGTCCCAGAGAAACAAAGGAGGACACGTGCCAGATAGGACAGTTCAAGGGCTCGAGGTCAACTCCTGCTCCTTCCTCTGGAGCGCGCCCGCTTTGAGCGCCCGGACCTGCCGCGTTAACCCCCTGAGTGCCAGCCTCAGGCCCCACTTGTTTGTCCTCGAGGGAAACGAGGCAAGGGTTCCTGCACCATCTATTCCTAGGGGCGATTTGGGCGTGAGGAGGGCTGCTGGAGGCCACGGTGGTTTTGGAGATCTTTCTGTGCACTGGACGCAAAAGGGTGGGCTTCAGCCTCCGAAGAAGCTCGCAGCCCTGGGATGTCTGTCTGGCTCCGGGGGACGGGGCTGTGAGCCAGCCTGCTGGTCACGGTGACCTCTCCCCACGGATGGGCGTCGGGCGCTCCCTGTGGGCGGTGGCAGGAAGGGACAAACATGGCAGCCACAGTGACCTCGCGTCTGGAGCTATCTCCCGGAGGCTATGGCTCACGCCCTCATGATCAGGATCCTGTGCCCGTCCTAACGGATGGTTCCTTCCGAAGTCACGTTTCATGGGAAGCGCTCCCCATGGGCGTTAGAAGTGCCCCCATCCTGTGTCCAGCGGGGCTGATAACAGGAGGAAGGAGCAGGGAGTGAACTGAGATGTTGGCTATCCTCTGCTCAAGGGTGCACATCCATTTATTCTGTGCGGGAGAACCCCGTCCGCTTACTGGGGCCGCCCTCACAGAGAGCCACGGGGCCGCGCACTGGGTGTGTCCCCCCTTTCAGATGCTGGAATCCTACCCCCGATGCGGTAGTCCAAGGCAGTGGGGCTTTTGGGTCGTTACGAGGTCATGAGGGTGGGGGGGATGCCTCATGATGGGGTTACTGCTGTCACCGGAGACCCACAGAGCTCCCTCATCCCCGTCCACATGTGGACACACAGGGAGACGCCGTCCGCGAACCCGGGAGCAGCTCTCACCAGACTGAGAAGCTGCCGGCACCTCGACCTTGGATTCCAGGCCTCCAGAACTCCGAGGAGTAAATGCCCGCATGGATACCCCCCGCCCCCCGTCCGCAGTGTGGGTTACGGCCACCCAGATGGACAAGACACATGGACTGAGTGGCTCAAGTAACAGAAATTTATTCTCACCGCCGGAAGTCCGAGATCCATGGGTGGCAGGTGGGGTCCTCCTGTGGCCTCTCTGCTGGCGTGTAGACACCATCCCTCCCCGTGTCCTCACATGGCCTTTCCTTTGTCCTCATGCATCCTTGGTGTCCCTTGGTAGGGCCACCAGTCCCGTGGGACGGGGGCTGCACTAGCAGCCTTGTCTCACCTCCACTCTGTACGGTCCACTCTGCAGTCCCACACTGGCATTCGGGGGGCACAATTCAGCCCATGGTAAGTGCGTCACCATCCTGCAGAGCACAGTGCATACAGCAGCGGGTCCACAACTCCAGCTCGGGCACTGGGGCCAGCCTGTGACAAAGCTCTCACTGGCCTCAATGAATTGTGTGGCACTGACTGACCTTTAAGGAGACGTAAGTGACATGAACTGTCCTCTTAGTCTGGTGTACGTGGTACAGACTCAGGACCTGATACTTGCAAAGTGACCCCACAGTAAGGCTGTGGCCATGTGTCACCAGATAGGGTTTGACAGTCTTCCTAACTAGTCCTCAGGTACTGACTAGTCCTGAGGTACTGACTAGTCCTCAGGAACTGACTTAGTCCTGAGGTACTGACTAGTCCTGAGGTACTGACTTAGTCCTGAGGTACTGACTAGTCCTGAGGTACTGACTTAGTCCTGAGGTACTGACTACTCCTGAGGTACTGGCTTAGTCCTGAGGTACTGACTAGTCCTGAGGTACTGACTAGTCCTGAGATACTGACTAGTCCTGAGGTACTGACTTAGTCCTGAGGTACTGACTAGTCCTGAGATACTGACTAGTCCTCAGGTACTGACTAGTCCTGAGGTACTGACTTAGTCCTGAGGTACTGACTACTCCTGAGGTACTGACTTGGTCCTGAGGTACTGACTAGTCCTGATGTACTGACTTAGTCCTGATGTACTGACTTAGTCCTGAGGTACTGACTTTGTCCTGAGGTACTGACTTAGTCCTGAGGTACTGACTACTCCTGAGGTACTGACTACTCCTGAGGTACTGACTTGGTCCTGAGGTACTGACTACTCCTGAGGTACTGATTTAGTCCTGAGGTACTGACTAGTCCTGAGGTACTGACTAATCCTGAGGCTGTGCTGTCCACCCCAGGACCTTGGATTTTTTCACTGGAAGTTTGGGCCTCTTTGTCCCCTCCACCCATCTCCCTGAACCTGCACCTGTGTCACCTCTGGAAACCATCTGTTTGTTCTCTGTATTTGTATTTATATCTATTTGTTTTGTCTGTTCCTTCCTTTTTCTGGTTCCACGTACAAATGAAATCACATGGCCGTCCATCGACGGTCCCCTCGCCGCACAGTTGCTTTTGGCTTCGGGTCCCAGGGGTTTATTCTTGAGTTTGTTGCATTTGCCTGAGGAGACTGGTCCAGGAAAATATTGCTAAAACTAATGTCAAGGAACTTACTGCCTATATTTCCTTCTAGGACTTTTAGGGTTTCCTGTCTCACATTTAGGTCTTTCATCCATTTTGAGTTTATTTTTCTGAATGGCTTCAGAGAGTGGTCCGGTTTCATTCTTCTGCCTGCGGCTGTCCAGTTGTCCTGATACTGTTGCATATTCTTGCTTCCTTTGTTGGACTAATTGACCTTATAGAGGTGGGTTTATTTCTGGGTTCTCTGGTCTGTTCCACGCATCTGAGTCTGTTTCTGTGCCGGTACCACACTGCTGATGATCACAGCTCTGTAATAGAGCTTGAAGCCCGGGATTGTGATGCCCCCAACTCTTTGGTTCTTTCTCAGGATCGATTTAGCTACTCAGGGTCTTTTGTGGCTCAATCATACAAGTTTCAGGATTCTTTGTTCTAATTCAGTGAAAAATAGTTGGTATCTTCAGAGAGATTATATTGAATCTGTGGATTGCCTTGGATAGTATGGACACCTTAATAGTATTAAATGTCTACACTGTGAGCACGGAATATCTTTCCATTTGTTTGTGTTCTTCAGTGTCCTTCAGTGTCTGAGAGTTTTCAGCGTACGAGTCATTCACACCCTTGACTACATTTACTCCTAGGTACTTCCGTCCCTCCGGTGCAATGGTGTGATGAGATGTAAAAAACAAAAACTAAATGTGTTTAAGTTAAAGGACTGTTCTTTATTTTGAGATTCTTTTCTATTTTTGTATTCTTTTATAATATTATAAAATGGTGGGTTTATTTTTATTTTCTTGTTTGACAAAATAAGAGGTTGGCAAGCCTGCCTTGGCTCCCATTATCTAGGGGACTTTGATGGGCTCCTGAAACTTACAACTCTGGCCTCATCTGCTGCGCCCCCCATGGGGGCTCCTGCCACCTGGAGCCCTTTGCCCCTCATTCTGCGTCCCAGTGTCTGCTCTCCCCACTACCAGCCCCCATTCCCCTCGTGTCGTATGAACACCTGGTGCGCAGCTCTCCCCTGCTCTGAGACAGCTGGCCTCCCTTCCCAGGGAAGCTTCTCCTGGCCCCGCTGAGATGGAGCCCAGTTCCCCCCCCCCCCCACAATCTGGGCACCAGTGGGGCTGGAAGTCTGCATTCTGGACTCAGGCTTTCAGGGGCCACCAATGTCTGGACCTGGGGGACGTT
>CM053604.1:168775156-168797818 GCA_028646535.1 Procyon lotor | reverse complement strand
GAGCACAGCGAGCAGGCTCATCCGGCCAGGGGGTGACCCTGCTGAGCCGGGACACGGTCCCCCAGCCGGCGTCGCTCCAGACCCCGAGGGGGGGCTCCTACCGCTACACGCTCCGCGAGTCCTCAGACACGGTGTCCCTCGGCCACAAACCCTTCTGCGGAGGACTGAGTGCCGGTGGTTCTCAAACTGTGCCCCAGAGTTTCCCCACGGAACCTCCCACGGGAGGGCAAGGGGCTCACCCTCACAGCAGCCGCTCCCACAAGATCGTGAGCTGGTTTTCCAGTTGAGAATAAGATATGGAGGAGAACCAGCTAACGCCTTAGCACGGACGGGCTTGTCGAGGGACCAATTAGCACGTAGTACTTGGCGGGAGGGCGGGGGCCGGGGAAGAAGCCTGCACTTAGGGGCTGTGCCGTCCCTTGGTGTGCGGACGTGCGTATGGGCCTTCCTCACGAAGAGGGTCCATGGCATCCCCCGGGGCGTAAGGCAGCGCGTACCCCCGGATGTTCAGACCCACTGCTTCCCTGGGTCCCGGGGAGGGAGTCCACACAGCCCACGGGGCGTGGAGGGGAGCCCTGACGTCTGCGATACTCTTACAACATTGTGTCTGCATTGCTCCTTGGGCACGTTTTACATGACCTAAAGCACAGCGGGACACAGAGATGACCGGCAGGCACACCTGCCTGGACTGCGGGCCGCGCTCACCCAGGAAAGGACGGGACCCAGGGCGCCAGCACGGACGACGAGCCCAGGGGCGGACAGGGTGGGCACATGGAATTTAAGGAGCCCGAGCCCTTCTCAAAATTTTGCCCACGGGTAACCTGGGGACCCATACACCTTCCCACACCCGGGCAGGACTGCGTTCCCTCTCTCCTCCCCGAGGCCGCACGCCGCCCGCCCCCGCCTGCTCCCGGCCGTCCTCCAACTGGGGGTGGAGGGAGCCACGCCTGTGGCTAAGAGGCAGAGGGTTCTGTTTGGACGGGTCCCTAGGACAGAGGTCCCAATCTTCGCAAACATCCGTGGGGCCCCTGTGCATCTCTGAGTCTCAATGTGTCCCCAGAGCAGCTGCCCCGAGGGTCATGCCCTCCGATCTCCCTTCAGGAGGCAATCGGACAAGTGCTGACGCCGCCCCTGACCTGACCTGGGGACTCGGGCCCAGCGTCCTTCCCTGGAAGCCGTGTCCACACCGGACTCACAGTCTAACTCCAAGGAGAGTCTGAAGGTAGAAGTCTAGACTAGAGTGCCCGGGAGGTAGGCCCAGGAGCCGCGGGGAGGGGGCGGGGGTGCCGGAAACTAAACCCGCACCAGGTCATTCGAGCGCTTTCATAAAACACGAGCGCCGCATTAAAATTCTGCGAAGAAACAGGACTCACATTAGGAGTCCCCGGGGAACGTCTTACGAGCACATAAAACCGTGTGGATTACAGTCTAAACTCGGGCAGCACAAGGGTCCGAGGCACTTGCAGAATCCGGGCAGCGGCCTGAGTGTATTCATAGGGCACACGTCACCCGGGCCCGCGGCACATTCCACCGGCTCAGAAGGCCAGGGATCAAATGCTGGCGACTCAGCACTTTGGTGCCAACAGCTGAGCCCCACGGAGACGGCAGGAGACGGGCTCCCCCTCCGCCCGGCAGCTGCGGACAGGGTCCCCGGGCAGACCCGGTGCCGCACACGTGCACGTCCACAAACTCCCGGTGTGTCTGCGGGGGCCGGGCTGCTGAGCCCCCGGCCATGGCGTCCCGGGCCTCAGTTCACCCACTTGCAGCCGACAGACGCGCGGGTCTGTCTGTGCGCCCAGCTCAAGTGGGCAACGTCTCCTCCGGGATAAGAGCAAAAGTCTCATACTTGAGAACGGGAAATGCTTTTCCCTTGTAAATGTAGTTTGTAGCTCAGAAGCGAGCTGGGTGACCCCTCGGGCTGACCCAGGGACCCCCCACCCGGCCACGGGCACCCCTGCTGGAGAAGAGTCGGTCCTGAACATGAGCTCTCTCCACAATGAAGGCGACGTCCTCCTTCCGCACAGCCTGGCCTCCTGGCTGCTAAGACAGCCACACATTTTGGAAAGCAAAGGAGAGAGCAACACGTTACTCTCTGGGAATTACAGAGGGGCCGGGCCTTCCCGCCCCAGGGCAAGGAGGCCTGACCCTCTGCACGAGCGTGTGCGTGACCCCCAGCCTGCCTCATCCCAGCAATGCCCCACGTCCGACCATCCCACCCCCAGTGTCCTCTCTCCAGCTCCTGTGCAAAACCCATGCCCGGCCGGCCAGCCCAGCCCTGTGCTCCGAGCCAGAGCTCAGACCCTCTGGCCCCCAATCCCGCCGAGGGAAAGTCTGCGTCCCTGCCGCGGCGACAGCGTCTGTCCGCACAGCCCCGGCTACACCTCTGGCCTCCTGGCCTGTGATGGCCACCGACTGCTCTGGCCCAGGGGGCCGGGACCCACAGTCTCTAAGCCTCTGCCAGAGCTGCCCCCTTGGGCCTGAGCCCTCCCAGCTCAACCCCCGATTTGTCCCGTTCTGCATCTCCTGCAAGCCTTGCTCTGAAGATGTCTTCTTGGTGAGGGCCGGCCTGACCGCCACCCTGCTCCTCCCCACCCCCCAGCCCACCCCCCCCACACACCAACAGGTCCCCACTCCCCACGCCCAGGGCCGTGGCCTCCTGATTTACTGTATAATTCACCTTTTCA
Organism: Procyon lotor; assembly: GCA_028646535.1. NCBI lineage: Eukaryota > Metazoa > Chordata > Mammalia > Carnivora > Procyonidae > Procyon > Procyon lotor. The sequence continues at coordinate 168,795,134 of CM053604.1, read as the reverse complement.
TTGTTCTTACGGTTCACCTCCTTATGCCAGATCGTAAGACCTCAAAGAAGAGGACCTTGGTTTTGGTGTGGTATCCCCGCATCTAGACCCGTGCCTGGCACACAGTATATTCTCAATAATCGTCACCAGAAGGCCCGACCCTCAGCTTTTTGAAACAGCCTCCAATTTACCTGGAAAACCAGGGTAATGACTTGTCACAAATTTTCAAGTTAATCACAACCTTCTGAGACTTGTTTTGAGAAATCTGCAGGTGGAGAGCTGGTTCTGGGGATGGGGAACCCGCCAGGCCTCCTCCAGGGGCTTATCCAAGACGGCGTCTGACGGGTGAGGAAGCCAGCCCACGTGAGGCGCGGCCGGCGGGTGCCCCTACAGGTGTGGTCCTGGGAGTCCCGGGCGGGCAGCGCCTGCAGGGGCCCCCCAAGTCAGAAGCTGGGAAACCAGGAGGGAGAACACAGACAAGAGGCAGAGGAGGACCCGGTGAGCACAAGGCAGAAAAGCAAAGAAAGGAGGTGAAATGGACTTCACGCTGGGTGGAAAGGGAGACAAGGCGGACTCCCTCCCCGACCGACGTGGGTCAGGCCCCGCTGAACCTCGGCCCTGGGCCGCGTCCTCACACACAGGAAACCTGCTGCGTCGGCTCAGGGTCCCGTCCCCCCTGTGTCTGAGAGGTGCCTCCCACCCCCTCCCCAGAGGGATCCCATCGCCCGGCCCACCTCCAGCAAGAAGTCTGTGAGGGGGTCAGACAGGGCCCCCAGGGCCTGACGCCCCCTCTCCGTGATTTCCGTCCGTGCCCCCATGTGCTCCTGGGGTGCCCGCCCCACGTGCCTTCTGGTCACAGAGACGGAGCCCGTCAGAGTAGCCAATGCATAAAACTGCTTCCACAGAACCAATGTATACAAGCTCTTAATAAAAAAGTAAAGAATCCCCTCGGTCTAGGAATGCATCAGGGAGAAGTTTCCAGGACGAACGCCCTGTCATTCTAACTTGTGACCTCTCCGAGTCACCTTGGGGGTTACGTCAGTGGGACCATTTTACTAACAATTATTTTATTGTGGATCATTTTACCTCTAAGTAAACTGAGCCTGATTATGATGTGGTCGCTCCACAAGTTAGTAATAATAAAATCAACAAAGTCATATACCCCAATGTCTTACTGATTTTTGGCATTTATATGAGTAACCCTCATCTTTTCCTAAAAAGGACTTGACATAATTTACTACACACACACATACACTCACCACGTGTTTCTATGACATACAAAGATATATACAATCTTATTTGGTCTTCAGGGTCGTTCCCATTAAGCCAACGGAGAAGATACCATGTCTGTCATCGGGGCGCCTGGGCGGCTCAGTTGGTTAAGTGACTGCCTTCAGCTCAGGTCATGATCCCGGAGTTCCGGGATCGAGTCCCATATCAGGCTCCCAGCTCTGCGGAGAGTCTGCTCCTCCCTCTGACCTTCTCCCCTCTCATGCTCTCTCTCGCTCTCTCAAATAAATAAAATATTAAAAAAAAAAAAAAAAGTCCATCATCTGTGTCTTGATAATGATTTTCAGATAAAAATACCACAATTCATGAAGAGTTCATGACGCATCCAAAGTCACGAGGTACACGGTAGACGGGGGCCCAAACGCACGTCTCTGGCTGCGGTCCCTGCCTACAGAGCAGGACGGAGCCCCATTTACCTGCGGGAGTAACAGCTGGCCCTGGGGAAATGCGGTACGCTGGGAGGAAGGGGGACTGTGTGTGCACAGAAGCAGAGAAAGAAAGGCAGAATCTCACTTTCGGGAAAAAAATCTGCATGTGTGCATGTGTGCACGTGCTGGGGAAGGGAAACGAATCGCTGTCTTTACAGCAAAATACTGATGCCGTGGGAACAGGAACGATTTTACTTTCTCCTCATCCGTACGCTGCATACATTCTTTCAATTTATGAGAAAAAGGATAGAAGTTATATTTCTTTTTTTCTTCTTTTCAGCTTATGAAGTCTACTTGCTAAGCATCTCCTAGAGACAAGATGCACACAAAGTATGCAGGATTATAGAATATGTATTTCTTTGAGGAGCCTGGGCTTCGTTAGGGGCTGGTCCCCACACCCGGCAGGCGCTGCGCCCCTTGCTGGGCAGGTGTGGGGGCGTCTTCCGTGTCCGCAGTCACCTGAGCACCTAAACACCACCGTCTAACTTTAAACCTCCTATTCCTTTGCCCCCAGAGCGGGAGCCTGGACAGAGCTGCGGGTTTGCCTCCCGGGGGCCTGACGGCAAGGACAGTTTCCGGAAGCTTCTCCCACACATTAACTCAGAAGCACCACCGAAGGCCCACGGCACGGAATGGACGTGATGCCCCTGAGCCCACCCCAACTGCGACGCCCCCTGGGTTGGGTCACGGGCTGCTTGAGGCAGGGGTCCCAGCGCGCCCGCCGTGCCCCCGACAGCCTACCTGTTGATCTCCAGGGTGTGCACGCCGTACTTGCTCTCGATTCTGTACTTGCCCGGCTCTCCCGCTTGGCAGATCAAACTACCATTTTTATACCTACACAAAGGAAACACGTACATGACGGGAAAGACAGATGGGGATCTGCCTTTTGTCCCAGCCGTCTGTAGGGCCCCTTCGGACATTATCGCCCTGCACCTGTGTGAGCTCCACTTCCCGGGACCTCAGGCCAGTGGGCCCAGCGGGGCAGCTAGGGGCCTGACCCGGGGCCCCCGTCTGTCTGTCTGTCCTCTCAGGATGTCTGGGCCGCCCTCCGCCTGTGACAGAGGGCGCCGCGGGTGACCCCGGACTGCCTGAGGACCTCCGGGAAAATCATGCTCCGAGAGAAGAACGTTGCTCGCGTTAGCTGGGTCCTGGGCCAGCCTCTCGGGGGGTCACACAGGATCCTGAGTGCACGACGCTGGCCTCCGTGCCCCGTCCCGGACAGCAGGACCCCTCGCCCCGAGACCGAGAGTGCAGGGAGTGTTGTAAAGGGACATCCCGTGGAGTCCCACGCGCGGTGGGCGGTGACAGGGGTGCGTGCCACGCATCCCCCCACGGGGATCTCCCTCCGCACGTTGGCACCCACTGTTACCAGGTCCTTAAGAGGGAGTGCGGAACAGCCCCCCTTGGGCCCCGGGGGCAGGAAACCCCGCACTCACCACTGCACCACGGGCGTGGGAAACCCTTGCACAGTGAAGCACAGCTTCACAGACATTCTCTCCCAGACGGTGTGGGACCTCAGGCGCACCAGGATCTCGGGGGCCCGGCGCATGCGCTCCAAGTACGGGGGCCTGGGTCCGGCCAGCTTGTCCTCCACCTGCCACGGAAGCAAGGACAGGTCAGGGCGCTGCGGGAAGGGGTTGTGGCCCGGGCAGGCAAGGCTCTCCGCCGACGGGCCATCCCCACGTCATGGGGACGGCCCGCGCCCAGGCCCACGCCTCTCGAGGGGGCCCTACCATCTCCTGGATGGCGTATTTGTCCAGCTTGTCCTGAGCCTGCGCGCGGGCCAGGTGCACGGTCTCCTCCATCTCAGCCAGCTCCCGGAGGAAACGCTCCCGCTTGGCTTCCCCGTAAGCAGCCACCAGAGACTGGTACCTGCCGGATGAAGAGGGGACATCACGCAGCAAATGTGAGGGTCATCAAGGGTCTGGACGCCACACAGGCTCGTCCCCAGCCTTCCCTCGGTGGGGCGCAAGGGGAGGAAGGGAGAGACGCTATTTCTGCTGAGTTTCCTCTCTTTCCTCCAAGACCAGGGTCTGGCTAGTGAGCTAACACCGTCCCCGAAGCAGCCAGAAGAGGGGCAGGCGTACGACTCTTCAATGCAAGGGTTATGGACAAGATGGGCCAGCACTCCTTCTACCGGGAGGTGCGCACAGTCAGCGTCGTCGCTGCATCCCAGAGGGAGTCTGAGGCCCCTACAAACGGGCTCGTTCACGCCTCTGGGCCCGCGACGGCTCCCCCGCGGCTGGTGCTCAGGAAAGACCACATGACGCCGAGCAAGTCCCTACACCTCAGGACGCCGTCTCCCCATCCTTGGGCAAGGTGCTGGGCCACCCGGGGGTCCGCCGCCGGGGCTGAGGTGCCGCTGGGCGGGGGGCTGTGTGAGGCCAGCGCGGGACAGACAGGGGAAGGGGAGCCGAGCCCCAGGGCACGCTTGCCCTGAGAACCGCCTGTGCTCCGGGGAGGCTGCCCATTCCGAAGGAACGCGGGCCTGCACGACAGCCCCCGAACCCGCAGAAGCCGATGAGAAGTCGGTAAAAGATTCGGCCTGTTCGATCCCTAAGAGTCGAGAACGAGGTCCCACCAATCCGACCCGAGTGCCAACGTCATGAGCCCGGCAATGCCCGGCCCGCCGTGCCCGCCTCGGGCCCTGTCCTGCAGAATGTCACCCGCCGCACGGGGACGCTGGGTGACAAGCCCCACGGACAGCCCGGGCACGAGGCACGGAGGCCCGCCTTCCACCAGGACAGACGGAAGGGCTGCGGGGGGCTGTTTCTGAGCCGCAGCGCCCTCCGGGAGGCCGAGAGCTCCCGAGTGCACCGGGGATGCCTGGGTTTCTCCTTCACATGAAGACACGGCAGTGATTCGAACCAGCGTGCCCACGGGCCCATTGTTCAGGGGTGGGTTTGCCCCCCACCTTAGACTAGCGTCTGCTGCGGCGGGCGGTGGGGCGGCAAGGAGCCGGAGAGACCTGCACAGCCCACAGACACGCTGGGGTCAGCCACCTGCTCCCGGAGAGGGGCCCTGCGTGTGTCAGAAGGAACTCCCACCACGGGGACGGTCCATGTGAATCACGGTGCCCCGCTCCCCAGCTGCTCCAGTCAATACAAGTGGACTTTCCCCCCATTCACTCTGTGGAATGGTTTCTGTGACACGCTCAAGGTCACCCCAGGGAATAATTAATAAGATTATGAAGGCCTAGACTTCTCACTGCCCACACCCGCACCCTAAATGAGGAGAGAACCATTCTGTAAATATTCCGGTTATAGAAAATCCAGATTTTGGTCACAGGTACTTTTGAAGTGATTCTCTCACAAAGGAAATCATTGCTTTACCATACAATTTACACGGCAACGTTCCCACAAGGCACCTAAAAGATGATTCAAAGTTGGCAAAATTGAGTTCATCTCTTCAGCGGCCCATTTCCGTTACCCAGGTCCCTCCTCCGGGTGCGGGGTTCGAAATGGAGCGTGTTTGCCAAATTCTCCTGTTTCCTTCAGGTTGTGAGTGTCAGAATACAGGAGAAATCTAGAAATAGTCGGGGGAGGGGACACCGAGAGCGGGTCGAGCACAGAGCCTTCACGAGACACTTCAGGATTCCGTTCGTGTAAGATCACTGCCTGCTTCTCTGGGATGTGGAAATAACTTGAATTCCGCGTCCTGGTGAATCCACGTCACTCCTGGCACGTTTTGCCCCAGGAGCCGAGGCCCCCGCGCACCGGCCTGGCCGCCAGCCTCGCTGGAGGATCCCCGGGCCCGGCCGCAGCCGGTGGTCAGCGGGAACCGTGGTGAACTCAGACCTGTCTGGTCTCGGCCCGGTCGCGGGAGACGCCTGTGCCGGGCGGACGGCGGGCGGCGCGGGCCAGGACCGGGTTTGGGTGCGGCCCTGCATGGACGCGGCCCGCAGGCAGGCCCCGCAGTGCAGGACGCGCCCGAAAGCACCACGCATGGACATCCTGCGGGTCTCCCTGTGACGCGGCCGGGAAAGGAGAAAGCGGGCACCCGACGGGGCACCTGCCCCGCGAGAAGCAGGGGCGACCCTCGGGGCTCCAGCCGCCGGCTGCAGAGCCCCCCGCCCGCCGCGCCGCCAGGCCGAGAGCCTTACCTCCGCTTCCTCTCGTGCTCCTCCTCCTGCAGCGCGTCCGTGCTCAGTCTCTTGGCGCAGATGCTGCAGGTGGTCCCCGCCGACGCCGTCTGGCCGCTCGCCCTCTGGGCAGACGAGCTCCGCGACAGCGACTGCTGCGAAGACGAGCGGGTGGAGGCGCGCCTGGGGGAGCGGACGGTCGGATGTGTGGGCGCAGGGTGCAAATGCCTCCTAAATGCCGCGCCCCTCTCCTGCACGCGAGTCGGCCTCCAGCCGTGCCGGCACACAAACACGAACGAGCAGCGCGCACGTGTCCAGGCACACATGTGTAAGTGCCCTCCTGAGCACGCCGGCACGGGCGTGCTCACACACGCGTGCACACACACAGGAACCCATATTCCCCGCACAGACACCACCGCCCCCTGCACACTCACACACGTGCACACTCACACACACACGTGTGCACACAGAAACCTACGACCCTGTGCACGCACACACGTCTGTGCACTCACACATGTGCACACAGAAACCTACAACCCTACGCACACACAGCCTCCATCGCCACACTCGCACACATGAACTAACACATACACACGCGCACTCATGCATACACACTCGCATGCACACTTACACACGTGTGCAGAGACCAAACCTGTGCAGACACCCATCTGCACTCATGCACGTGTGCACTCACACATGCACATTCACACACATACACATGTGGACACACACACGTGCACACAGAAACCTATGACTCTATGCAGACACACCCTCCATCTCCACACTCGCACACACGTGCACACTCACACATACACAAAAACACACATGTACACACTCGTGTGCACACATGTGCGCACAGACACCAACCCTGCATAGACACTGCCCCATCTGTGCACTGACGCACGTGTGTGCACTCACACACACATGCATACTCACACGTACACACTCACATGGACACACACATGTGCTCACACAAACCTACATCCCTGTGCAGACACAGCCTCCATCTCCACACTCGCACACACGTGCACACTCCCACATGTGTACACACTCACATGTGTGCACACACAAAAACCTACGTCCCTGCCCAGGCACGGCCCCCGTCTGCACACGTGTCCTCAGAGGGGCGCCCTCACACACGAGCTCCTTGCCGTTGCCATTTTCCATCTGTGCCCGCGAGTGCCTCCAGCGCACTCTGGCCGAACACCCCGATTCTCTCTCTCCAGGAATCCGAAGCCCCCAGAGGCTGCTGGGAGGGTCTGGGTGTTCAGCTGTTCGTTACAGGGATGGCAGCAGACACGAAGGCCGGAGACAGGTCTAAATATAGGGTGCTGGTGACACGCTCAAGCTCCGGAGGCCGCGGCCCAGCACGCCCGGCACTGTCTTCCGTGGGTCAGCACAGCGGGCACGTGGGCCCCTGAGACCACGGACATCTGCGGCCCCGGGGACCCTGGGCTTCCAAAGCCGGCACAAGATCTCCGGCTTCACAGCAGCCCCTGAGGCAGGGCGCACACTCACCTTTCTGCTCCAGTTGTCGCTATCATAGCAAAGCTACCGGCACCAGCCCCCACGAGATCTTCACTTGGCCCCCACCAGCCTCTCTCCCCTGGTTTTCTGCCCCTTCCCACTGCCCTTTCGTGGTGGGGACTTTTCAGATCCTACTTCAGTAAGCTGCGTGAAAAGGAGCAGTCAAGGAGCACCTACTCAAAAGTCTCCGCCTTCACAATCTAAACGAGGGGCTCAGCCAGTCTACCAGGAGCCCCCAGGATCTATCATGACCCCTGGGATCTGCTGGGACCCCAGCAGCGCTCTCCACGGAGTTTGCTGTGCAACCAGGAGAGCCGAATTTCCCCTCCAGGGCTAAGAACCTGCCATCCCTGACCGTCCCCAAACCAGCTCATGGCCAGAGTGGGACTACATGAAGCTCTTAACGCCGGACCCTCACAATCAGAGCTCTACCCGTCCGAACGCTGATTTTCAACTTACTTTTTCGCAGCATATTCATCCAGAAGGTACCTGGTCTGCACATGGCGGTATGACTGGTCAAAGTGCTTGTGTCTCTTTTGGTAGAAGGGCACCGCGACAAGCGACATCTTCGTGCGCACCTGCGAGCAAAGAGTGGGTCGGACAGCGTGAGCCCCTTCGTGAGTGCGGTCCTGCTCCCACACTTCCCACGCCAGCATTCCCAGGTGCTCCGAAGGGGAAAATCACCTCCAGGTCACGAGGCTCATTCCGGGGACAGGGGATGGAAGAAACGTTATCCAAGTGAACGTGATCTTAGGCTACGGGTCTGGATTCCCAGTAAGTTCCCTGGGACCAGATATCATGTTTGGTTTCCTCTGTGAAAATCAGAAACCCGGACTATGTTTGTCTTAACTGTGAGCTCGAGAAATATTTATAGAACACACAGCTCATTCAAGGCAACATGAAAAGCAATGTGAGTGATAAGGATAAAAATAAAACACAGATTAGAGAAGTAAACAAATACTTAGAATACAAGATAAGAGCAGAGGGAGATCCGGACAGCTCCGGGAAGTGAAGAGGGAGGCCCGAAAAGCAGGACAGAGGGCAGCCCAGTGAGGTCCCCTGGAGGAGGTGATGTTGAGAAGAGCCTTGGCCATGGACAGGCTGATGGGTGGAGATGGGGGGGCACCCCCACAAGCACAGGGAGGAGCAGGAAAACACGGGATCTCAGGATGATGGAAGAGACTTAAGAAGAGATCTCTCTGGAAAGACTGCAGCCACACACGGGGGCTTTGAGCATCTGCCCCGGGATCCGCGGGGCTTCACTGCTCGAAAGGGGACCTGGAAAGGGAATTCGTCTCCAGGACGCTGTGGAGATCCATTCTTCTAAAATCGCATCTCATCAGTTACGTGTAGACGTGCGCGGCAGGGGTGAGCAGGGAGCAGGGTGGGGTCAGCAAGAAAGCTGGGGGGACGTGGGCAAGCCAGCACATTTCGGTTAAATTCTCGGGAAACAAGGAACGACTGAGCTCCGTGGTGCAGTACAGGGTCTGGGAACCGCAGTGGCGCAGACAGTGGGCACCCGGCCGTCTGCAACCTGTGCTCACCCGAAATACACGGGCCAACTTCCTGGGCTTACTCAAGTCTCTCCAAAATGCAGCACGGACAGTATTCCTAAATCTCGGTGATCACTAACTCCTGAAATAAAGGAGCGAAGGAATTCCAAATCCGAGCTCCATTTTTGTCCTTGGTGTTTAAAGTAGAATAATTTGCCCCAAATTAAAGCAGGAACTCTAAGGCAAGGCCCCATGGCCCAGTGCCAGGGACAACAGGGACGCAGACCAGAGGGGACAGGGGCAGGTGCCGTCCTGAGGGGGGACAGCCTGCCCCGCTCCCTGCAGCACCCCACCTCTCAGAACCTGGAGTGTCCTCTAAAAAGCTGACCACACACAGAATGTCCTCCAGGCCGACTCCTCGTGGCCCATTCCCTGCAGACTGCGATTTCCTAGAAGCACGGAATTACAGGGCTTGGAAAGATCCTGAGGGATTATCCAAACCCACTGTACTGCGGAGGGGGGTGGGCAGGGTCCCAGACAGGAGAAAGGACTTCCCTAAAATATGTAGGAAGTGCTGACCCACCCAGAGGCCAGCAGACCTCTGTTTCTGGGCCTTCCATACTTTGCCCCACTGATACCAATTTTCCCCCTAAAAACCAACTCTCTACCCCCTCGCCAAGGCACTGAGGGCCCAGCATGCGCTGTGGAGCCCGCCAGCACCAGTCCGACGGTGAGTACCGAGAGGATGGGCAGCTAAGGGGGCTCAAGGCAGACGGAGCGTCTCCTTCCCACCCGGCCTGATGGAGGTGTGGGAACGTGGAGGTCAAGAGCCCAGGCTCACGTCTGATAGACCCGGGACTGAAGGACGTGGCCTCGGGCTCCTTTCTCACCTCCCAAACTCCGATGTCCCATCCCGGTTCTATGGACTGCTTGGCACTGTGCTTGGCGTGGGGCATCAAACAACCAAATTTCGAAGCTGTCCCTACCACACGGCGCTTTGCAGTCATTGTGAGGAAGCGAACGGTGCAGGCAGGAAAACGCATGTGAAGCACAGGCTCCTGGTCCCTTTACTGCCTGAAATACCCTCGACTCCATCTCCATGGATTTTCCAGGGAGTCCGTCAAGGGAATCGGCAGGAAAACCTCCCACCCATAATGGCTCGTGTTCCACTGCCTGTCTCTGGAGTCCATGGTGTGCTGGGGACAGCGCCCTGAGCTGGAAGTCACACCAGGTGGGGGACGCACCTCACGGGTCCCCGGCAGTCCCCGGTCCCCGCCCGCACCTGCTCCGATGGAGGAAAAGGCCACAGCACAGAGGAGGAAGGTGGCCCGTGGGCGCTCTCGTGCCCGAGGTCGTGTCCCGTCTCGATGCCCACTGACACTCACGCTGACTTAACCTTCACACCTGCTTGTGCTTCGTGGCCAAGGGAAGAGTCCACAGATGGCCAGGTGATAAGAGAGGACGGGCTATCCTGATAGGTTTAAGTTGGGGGAGCCAGCACCCCAAAGAGGGCCAGGCACACTCAGTGGGACCCATGCTTTTGTTCTGAGTGTGGAAGGCCGGCTGTCCTCACGGCCCGGGGACCCCTTTAACCGTGGCTCAGCGTCCCATCTGGCGCTCCGTGGCCGGCCAGTGTTCATGAGACCGCTGACCTCGCCCAACGCACCCGTGGGCCTGCGGGGCCCAGCACCGCCGGCGTGGGGACCGTGTGCACGGTAACAGCCAGCTCCCGGGAGCTGGGATCCTGCGCTCTCGCTCTGACCGGTACACCTGTTCCCCCCCCGCCCCCCACGGCAGCGAGGGCCACGCAGCCAAGCCCGCTTCCAGGCCGCTCGAGGATCCTCGGGCCTCAGAGCCTCCCCCGTTGTCCCCGAGCTCCCGGGCCGGGAGCGAGGAGCCGTCTTGGAAGCCCGCTCCCTGCAGACTCAGCAGATGCTGGGCAGCGACAGCCCGGGGCACCGTCATTCATCTGAAACCACAGGAGGTGCGCGTGTGAGCTCATTCGGCGCTGCTGGAATGCCGGCCTTCCCCGCGAGGACTCGGAGCTCTGGGGGCTGGGAACCGGCCGCCCAGGCCCCTGGCCCGTGGGACCCAGCGTCCCGCCTCCCCCTCCTGACTCTGCACCCAGCCCCCCATGGTCACGGAAGGCTTGCCACACATCTCACCATGACGACAGTGACGTGAAAGGCGAGCCCGTCCTCGGGTGCAGGGGGCCGTGCGTCCAGGACCCGCTGGCACCTAACGCCTGGGTCCCTGGAACCCGCCTTTCATGCCAGCAAGAAGGATTAATTTGTGGAAACATTTCAACGACAATGCGTGACCTCCACCTCAGAAAGGACACTGCTGTTTGTGCACCTAAAAACGTCAAAGTCAACAAACACACCAAACGAGAGCTTCCCGAGAGGAGGAGAAAGGATGAGCTGGCAAACACACCTGGCCCGGTCCCCCACTAACTGAACCGTCCGAACCCCACACGGCTCTGCCCAAGCTCGTCCGCACCGGGGTCTATTTCCCCGAAGCTTTTCCCAAACTGCCCAGCACCGACACAAACGCTCCCTGAGCACAAGACCCCTCTCCACATGGTCCTCCCCGAGGAGGCAGCCAAGCCGGCCCTCCGCGGTGTCTCTCCGAGCGAGCTCCCGGGGCCGCGGCAGGAGCGGCCGAGGGCTGTCCTTAGGGACAGCGCCGCCCAGCTCCCAAGGACCCTGAGTCCTTCTGTCCTGACACTCCAGCAGGATCAAATTCGATCGAGCAAGAGATCATGTGTGGCTTCCTGGACGGGAGAACTTTCCAGCAACCCACACAGCTGCCTTCATCGCCAGTCTCCGTCCGTTTACCCCCAGATTCTCCTCGCTTTGGTACAGGACCGGCGTCCCGCCTCCGGCGTCAGCTCCAGGTACACGGGCCGCAAGTGTCGCCCAGACCTGGTTTATTTAAAATCCCACTTAAATGATCTTGCTCCACTTACTCCGTGATGCCTGCGTCACTGGAGCTCGGGAAGCGAGGGCTGAGCCCCGGGGTGGGAAAGGGAAGCCCTCCGGCCGGAGCGGCCCCCCTTGCCTGAGCGCAGCTGCCTTGTGTGCACGGAGCCCCCGCCCGGCGCCCTCCCTGCGGGCGCAGCTCCAAGGCCGGGACGGCGCCGGGCGCCACCGGGGACGCCCAGCCGAGGGGCCCGCAGGACTCCAGCTCCTCAGGGCCCAGGCGGGAAGACGGCCATGAGAAGCTGTGGTTCTGTGCCGAGAGCCTGCAGACGCCCAGAGCAGCCCTCGTTCCCGTCCCCGGACACCCGCGCCCAGGGCGCTGCGAGAAACAGCCGGTTCTACTGCACACTTTTCCACACCTGCCCTGTCCCCACAGGCTCCTCCTTGGCTCAGACTCTCGTGAAAGCGCAGACCTCGGTGAGTGAGCTCCGGGCCCCCGGGAGCCGCCGCAGACCTCAGCCTGACGGCGGGGGCTCCGGCGTGACCACACGTGATGACAGTTGCCATCATGACCGCAGGAAACAAAGCAGGTCCTGAAATCCAGTCCAAGAAACGCAGACCTCAGGCCGAAACACTTGCCGCCTTCTGTGTTTCAGGGACCATGCTCGCCCACGCTGCCTTCCCCGGAAACTGGTCCACCTAGGAAATCGGACGGCCCCGAGCCTCGGCACACGTCGTCAGTCCCTCTTGCAAAGCCCCAAGTCAGAAAAGGAAAGGAGAAAAGAAAACTTACCTGGAGAGAGAGGCAAAAGGCCAAGAGGAGAGAAGGCTCGCCTCGCCCGGCTCACCCGCAGCACGGCTCTGGCTGAAGAAGGCAAAGCTATTTCTCCCTCCAAATGCCCAGCCCTCCCTCCCATTTATGGCCTGGGAAGATGCTATATATAGCCACAGGGACTGCCTCGCCCCAAATTCATGACCTACATCATCAGTCATCAGCCTGATCTTAGGAGGGAAAAATCGACAGGCTGGAAAAAATGAAAACCGGACAGTGCCAAGTGCCGGTCCTGAGCCTCGGGCCACAGTCTCTCCTCGCGGGACAGGAGTGCAGGGCAACACTCCACCACGCCTGGCGCTCCCCCCACCCCGTTTAACATTTCCGCACAGATTCTCAGCCTTCTTGTCAATCCCGATGAGCCAGGGGTGCCCGGGGCCACTCACTGGTGCCAGAAGAGTCCAAGAGCTGCCTGAATTTCGGGGTGCGGTTTGCCAGTTGTTGGCCCGAGCACTCGACTCTCGGGGGTTGTGTGTTTGGGACCCTTCTTGGTTTTGTTTTTACTCCAGAAACGCTCAAGCTTTCACTGTCTCGTCCTGAGGCTGACTGAGCAGGAAGGCCTTTCCTAAAAGAGGAGTCGTGCCCCATCGCCAAGTTCCGTCTTATTTATAGTTATTAGCACAGATGTGCTCTCCATGGATCTAACAACCAGATAATCACTTTGCACATGTGTCCAAATATAAATCACACAAGCCTGGCACGGACGTGTCTGGACCCGGGCACGTGTCGCCAAGAGGAGGGGCCGCGTGGGGTGGCCCAGAGCTCAGAAGCTGGAGGACGCAATTCCAAGCACAGCTCAGCATGAGGGTGTGACCGTCGGCCAGCTGGTCTACCTCTCCGTCCCCACCTGTAAGACTAGCTCTCAGTCTGTTACACTAATGAGAGGAAATGCTATGAGCAAGTGCCCAGGCGCTCAAAAATCTCCACGTTCGCACAAGTGGTGTATCAAGAACTTACCAAGGACCAGAACAGCAGCAGGAGTCGGCAAACCTGTCCGTGAAATGGGACAAAGACAGACCAGAAGTCACTGACTTGACTCTCCTGGGGTCCCTTGCGAACCGAGTCAGCAGCCACATGCTTTCCCCTTGTGTCTTCTCCCCTTTAGTGCTCCAACAACCTAGCACTGAGTTTAATACCGGGTTGGTAAAGGGGTATCGAATAAACACAGGCAGTTGGCGTGTTATTTCTGCTGATCAGCAACCCTTCTGACAGGAATCCAGCGCTGCCCTCCCCGGTGAGGTCCCGTGGGAACACACATAGGGGTCCGCTGCTCCCGGCCCACATGAGAGGCCCCCCGGGAGCAAAGGGACCATCACGGGGCCCCATATCCTATCAGAGGGCGCCCCCGGGTGCAAAGGGACCATCGCAGGACCCCATCTCCTATCAGAGGGGCCCCCTGGGCACAAAGGAACCATCGCGGGGCCCCATCTCCTATCAGAGGGCCCCCCCGGGTGCAAAGGGACCATCATGGGGCCCCATTTCCTATCAGAGGGCCCCCCCGGGTGCAAAGGGACCATCGCAGGGCCCCATCTCCTATCAGAGGGCCCCCTTGGGCACAAAGGGATGATCACAGGGTCCCATCTCCTATCAGAGGGCCCCTCGGTCACCTGAATCCCAGGAAACCAGCCTCTCCTGACACAATAGTCCTGCTTCCAGGGAGGGACCAGAGGCCTACGAGCTCCTCATGCTCCTCATGGTGAATTTCAGGACGCCCCAGCCCCTCCCCCAAGCAGGGGGCTCACCACCCCGGATGCCGCCTGCCGGAGAGGGTGCCGGGCCCAGCCATGCCGCTCAGAGCCACAGGATGCGGAGCTGGGACAGACTGGCCCCTGATAGGAGGGCGCATCACCGCCTGCGGGGGTAAGGCCCTCCCACACCGCCGGTGAGGTCTTGGCGGCCTCGGTGAGTCCAGGAATGGCCTCTGCGGATGACACCATGGGCATTGGGTGTGTGTGCGCATGTGTGTGTGTGCATGTGTGCATGCGTGCACGTGTGTGTGTGTGTGCTTGTCCATGTGTGCACGTGTGCATGTGTGTGCCTGTGTGTGCGGGGAACCTGCCGGCCGCCAGGAACCCACCAGCATGGCCAGAGACTCGCAGCGCAGCATTCTCCACAAGACGTCCCAATCACGGGACCCCGTTTAGCCCAGCGCCAAGGCTCCCTGACTCTCCCTACACCATTTGTCTCTCCGGTGTAGACAGCATTCATTTCTCCCCGAAAAATTCAGTCCCGGTGTTCGGGCTGCGGTCTAACGGGGCTGCCAGACCCCAGCCCGTAGGCGGGACACGCACGCTGCCCAGCTTTGTTCAGCCCGCGCCCCAGGAGCCGCCGCCACACAGGCCACGTCTACTGGGTCACGTCCGTGAGGGTCTCAGTACCTTCCCTCCAGCCCAGGAGCCCGGGGGGCTTGAGGCCGCCCACCCGCAGCCAGCGCACCCCCCACCCGATTCACGCCCCCAACCTGCGGTAGGAAAACTCCGACAGAGATTCTCTAAAGGGCCGTGTGGCCGCCTGGGCCTCAGTCCCATTTTAATCGGCTTAAAATAGCCACCTTCTGCCTAACATTCCTTAAATAAAAAGCTGTACTACCAAAAACAATCCGGTTTTAAAAAAGGGCCAAGGACCTGAGTAGACGTCTCTCCAAGGAAGACACACAGATGGCCGACAGTCCCGGGAAAGGTGCTCAGGGCCGCTCATCCCCGGGGAGATGCAAATCCTCGTAGCTCCAGGAAGGGCTCACATCAAACAGCAGCAGCGAAGGCTCAGAGGATCCCAAGTGTTGGCCGTGAGAAGTTAGGACCCCCGCGCAGGGTCGGGGGGAACGCAAACTGGCACAGCCACCCCAGAAAGGAGCGTGGAGCCTCCTCAGAAAACGAAACACAACATTGCTGTGTGAGCTGCCACCCCACTTCTGGGTCTTTATCCAAAAGAGTGGGGAGCAGGGCCTGAAGGAGATGCCAGCACCCCACGTCCACTGCAGCATCACTGACCCAGCCAAGGACGGGAGTGACCTCCGTGTCCATCAGGGCCCGGTCGGTAAGGAAAATGCAGTGCCTGCACATGACATTCAGCCTAAACAGAAGGCTGCCTCTCACACGCTACACACGACCCGACCTTGCTGCGATGTCCGGGGACTAAGCCGGCCCGGCGGACGGCCCGGCGGGACACGCACTGGATTCCTGGCGGGAGGCACCTAGAGGGGCCAAGCCCACAGACGCAGACGGACTGTGGGCTGCCAGGGGCCGAGGCGGGGAAACGGGGAGACGCGGCCCCGTCGGCTGAGTCACGCCAGATGAACACGGTCTAGAGACTTCCTGCCCCACGGTGCGCATACAGATAATGCGTCCCGTACGCTTCAAGTGTTAGGACAGTAGATTGAATATTACGTGGGGGTTTTGCTTTAATTTATTTTCAATGAATTAACATAGTTTCCGGGGTAGAGGTCAGTGACTCATCAGCTGCATGGGACATGCAGGGCTCATCATACCACTGTCCTCCTCCGTGCCCATCACCGGTTACCCCCTCCCACACCCCGTCCCTCCAGCAACCCGCGGTTTGTTCCCTGGGATTAAGAGCCTCCCGTGGATTATCTCCCTCTCTGATTTCGTCTTGTTTATTTTTCCCTCCCTTCCCCTATGATCCTCTGTTTTGGTTCTTAAATTCTACATATATGGATGAAATCACACAATGATTGTCCTTCTCCAATTGACTTGTTTTGCTTAGATGAATGGTGTGTTTTTACAGCACAGAAAAGCCCTGCTCCCTACAGATGGTGGGACCAAGCCCAGCCTTAGCGTCTCTGGCCACCAGCCCAGGGATGGGTCCGCAGGGGTTAGCACACGCGGCAGCATCGCAACACTCGCCCCGGGCCCGGCACGCACTGCTCCAGCACCGCGACTGCCACGCTTGGAAAGATCTACATGTTCTGTAAAGCCTGCATGTTCCGTACTCGCAACCGTGAAGGGCTGCTTTAAACCTCGGGAAACCCGCGTGGGCGAGGTCAATGGCCCGCCATCCCTCAATGGGAACCTTCTGAAAGGTCCGTCGTGAGAGTCTGACCTTGTTTGGAGAAAGGAAATACCCCCGTTTTCATCCCCAAGACGTTCGACAGATGCTTGCCTGAGGCCACATTCATCCCACTGACCCACAAAACAGAGAACCACCATTCAGAAAAGACCCCTTCCTCGTATTTCGCTGAGTCTGTCAAACACAGGTCCACAAAAAGCCACGGCTTGGAGACGAGGGTTCATTTAACCACTTACATTATTGCAACTTATGCTTCCACACATTTCTGGCACATTTTCAGGAAAAGTTAGGAAAAGAAATGCTAGATTTCCCTAAACTCCTTTTCTGCTTTTGACGTAAGCTTGTCCTTATTGTAGACTCCCAGGTCAGGGCCCTGGCGGCCCACGGAGGCCGACGTGGGTACGAACCTCCATCGCTGACCGAGGGTTTCCTGGTTAACCACAGCTGCCTGCTTCTCCCCGACGCCCTTCTTCCCAGATCTGCACTCAGTAAAGGACGCCCGAGTTTCCCAACAAACGAGGCTAGAGAGGTGAGAAACTTACTTTAGTTGGCACAACAGCTAACCGTGCCCAGAGTCACAAGGGAGATATCCAGAGTTTACAAAAGCGAGGCCCTATTTGGCAATTCTTTGCCTCAACTTTATGTATACAGATTTTAAAATTTGTATATTCTTTACATATACGTATGTCAGCATTTATTGAGCATCTACTACATCTCATGACATTGGCTTATTTTAACGCTCCCATTGCCTCTATGTAGTGGGTAATACACGATATGTGATGTGTGGAGTTGACTCACACTTGCATACGTGGAAATGGTTCTATTACACTCCCACCCATAACACAACCACTGCTGGTAGGACAAGACTTACACGGAGCAGCAAAGAATTCAGACAAAATGTGAATAAGAAAAGAGAGAGGAGATAGATGAAGATAGACAGGTAGGTATCTGGGGGGGGGGTAGGTGGGCGGATAGATGGACAGATGATAGACAGGTAGGTATATAGAGGGGTGGATGGATGGACGGACAGACCGACCAGGCAGCCAGGATGTGAGGGACAAAGGCCCTAGAGAGAACTGTCTTCCTGCATACTGCTTTTCGTCTGGGTGTCGTCCAACTCTTGGCCAGAAACTGACCTGCCGTAAGCAGCCGAGAGAACAGGGAGGTTGCTAGCGACTTCACGGGGCTGCTGGAGCGGGGCCATCGGGTGCACCCAGGATCCGCAGGGCGTGGGGAGGGGGGTGAGGCGCACAGGTGTGAGTCCGGGGCTCGGCCGGCTTGCCCGCAGGGCGCCGCCAGGGCAGAGAGTGAGTGGGGACTCCCCGGGGCCAGCCTCCCGCGGAACCGCACGGCATTTCCGAGGCAACCTGAGTCATTCAAGCAAAATTCATTAGACAAGAAGGCCATTTGTTCCCACAGCTGCTGTCACGAATTAGCTCAATCTTGGCGGCTTACACAACGGAAATTGAATCGCTCTCTGTTCTGGAGGCCAGATGTCAAACATCAGGTGCCAGGGGGCTGTGCTGCTCAGAGGCTCTGGGACAGGGGGGTCCTTTTGGGCTCCTCCAGCTTCTGATGGCTCCTGCTTCCCAGCGCTGGGGACCCCGTACCCAGGCTCCGTCTGTCTTCACAGCACCTTGTCTACGTCTGCCTTCTCCGTCCCTCCTGAGGGCGCTCGCACCGGATCTAGGGCCCACCGTGACCAGTATGACCTTAGCACAGTCCTTCGTCATACCTGCAAAGGCTTTCTGTCCCAAATAAGGTCACATTATTTGGGACCAAAGGACGGGAATGGGGTGGAGGGTGGGTGGGGCCATTCGACCCAGTACAGAGACCAAGAGGATAAAATGATATTGCAAAACCTCACAGGGTCCCAAGTCACTGGCGTTCTCTATACAATTTAAAACATCTGTAATTACTATATTTAAAGGAAAAAGATGCTAAGATGGAGAATTTCATCAGAGAATGGATTTTGTTTAAGAATAGCATAGATACCTTTTATAATTTACTCCTTATTCTCCTTGAAATGCTTTATTTTTTAGATTGATTGTAGGTTCACAGCCAAATTCAAAGTAGAGGGTTCCCATGTGCCCCCAGCCCCCCCGCAGGCTCCCCCCACCAGCACCCCCACGAGATGGTGCATTTGTCACCACCGATGAGCCCGCATGGACACGTCCTATCACCCAGGGCCCACTGTCTACGTCAGGGTCACTCCTGGTGTTGTACCCTCTGCGCGTTCGCACAAATGTGAGATCACAGGTACCCATCGTGGTAGCGTCACCCGGAGCAGTCTCACTGCCCTAAAACCCCCGGGGCTCCACCTGCTTGTCCCTCCCTCCCCCACGTCCAACGGCCCCCAACTGATCTTTTCCTGCCTCTGTAGTTTTCCCTTTTCCAGAATGTCAGAGCGGGAATCAGATAGGAGGCTCTTTACTTCTTTGGCTTTGTGACATGGACTTAAGGTTCCTCCGTGTCTTCTCAAAGCTTGATGGCCCATTTATTTTTAGCAAAGAATGATATCCCATCGTCCGGATGGAGCACCGCTCACCCAGCCCCGCTGAGGGACGTCTTGGTGGCTTCCAGGTTGTGGCAAAATGCTCACGAATGAAGCCGCGATAAACAGCCATGTGCAGGCTCTTATGTGGACATAAATTTTCAACTCACGAAACTTATTCTCCTGGGTTTTCAACTCATCAGCCCCACTGCTGCCTCACACGGTAAGAGTGTGTTTACTTCTGCGAGAAAGCACCACATTGCCGTCCAAAGTGTTGGCCCCTTTCTCTCCCCGCCGACTGTGAGCAGGGGCTCCCGATGACCCGCCTCCTCGCCAGCACACAGCGTGGTCGGTGCTCCGGACCTGGGCCGTTCTCACAGGCATGGGGGGGGGGGTCTCACCGTTGTCCTGATTTACATTTCCGCAGTGACGCGGGACGTGGGGCATCACTCGCTGTCTCTGATCCTCTTTGGGGAAGTGTCCAAGTCTTTTGCCTGTTTCTTAATCAGGTGTTTCATTTTCTTGTTGGGCTTTAAGAGTTCTGTATATATTTTAGATGACACAAATGTCTTCTGCAAATATTTGCCTCGAACTGTGACCTTCTACCCAATCTCTTTAGGTTGTTCTTTACGGAGCCGTTCTCATTTTAATGAAATCCAGCTGATCGATTATTTCTGTCATGGATCATCCCTTTGATGCTATGTCTAAATGTCATCACCATACTTAAGGTCATCTTGATTTTCTCCCAGAATTGATTTTTTTAAAAGATAAAAGGAAAATTCTAGAACTGACAGATACAACCAAGGATAAGAACTTAATAAAGAGCTTCAACAACTCAACAACATTCCCTGCCTCTCCCTCTCCCCCAGCGGCCCCCGTGCCCCCCAGCACGTGGACTCCGCTCCCC
>CM053604.1:168751374-168774656 GCA_028646535.1 Procyon lotor | reverse complement strand
GCCCATCACGTGCCAGGAGCTACTACTGCGTGGGTCGGAGTCCGCGCCAGAGGAAAACAGGAGACCAGCTGAGAAAACCATCAGTGGCAGACACCAGCCACTTCTTGGGGAAAAGAGAGGACGACTGGGGGGGAGAGCCAGGAATCCAGAGGGCAGAGTCGAGAGCCCTGGGCAGTCATGCCCAGGAAGGACACTGGAGCCCCGTCCAGGACCCGCCAGCTCCCGCCAGCTGCAGCGCACCTGCCCGGCCGGCTTGGGGACCGGAGGGTGCGTGTGATGGCGCACGCCCTGTGTCCGCGTGGCCGGGCCTGGGGCCAGACGGAGCACCAGTCTACACTGGCTGGGGGCGTTACCGGCCAGAGGGGACTCAATCAGAGACTCAGCTAAGGCAGATCCCTCCCCAAAGCAGGGGGCCTCCTCCAGTCGGTTGAAGGCTGGGACAGCGGGGAAGGCTGGGGTCCCCAGGAAGAGAGAATCCTGCCTCCAGATGGCCTTGGGACTCCAGCGGCCACACCAGCTCGTCCCCGGAAGGGCTCCCGGCCGGGCCTGCGGACTGCACACTGGCCCCCTCCTGATCACAGGAGCTAATACCTGCCCATACATGAACCTCTCTGTGCCCAAATATGACATCCTGCTGGTCCCAACACAAGGGTGTACAGCCCCCTTTTCGGTGTGCGGGTCTTCATGTGAAGAATGAGCTCAAGGACTAGTGCCCGAGGGGGCCTGCCCTCAGTCATGAGACCCGGAGTCTGAGCCCCGATGCCACGGCAGGACGAGACCCGGGGGCTGGACGCAGCAGACGTGCCACTGCGCGCAGGAGGGACGTGGATTTAGTGGCCAGAGGATGGGCTGCAGCAGATGGTATTTTCCAAAGACGGCCCCACGGACACATCCCATCCAGCATGGGCTCCTTAAGATGTGAGAGGGCACCCTGCCACGGGGGGAACGCCACGTTCCCTTCCCGTGAACCCAGGCAGGCGGGGAACTGTGGGAAGGGACGCAATGTGATGGCGAAGCCCCGTTTAAGAAAGAGGGTGCCGCTCGTACCCCGCTGTCTGCTCAGGACACAGTCCTTCCAATCCACACCTCAACATGGGAGAATCCCGTGGCCCGGGAGCTGCCGGGCAGGGACGCCCCCCGGAGCGGCCCTCGAGAGACAGAGAGGCTCCCAGGGCCCCCGCAGCTCCGGCCCACACCTGAGGGCACCGGGCCGGCCTGGACCCCGGACGCCAGAAGCCAAGAGCCTCGAGGCGGCTCCAGCACTTAGCCTTCGGATGAGCCGTGTCCCGCTGAGTGGCACAGAGCTGCACCACCCCCGCGGGGCCCCACTGAGGCCGCAGACTTACAAACAGCCCATCCCGTCCTGATTTCTCGCCGCTCTGGGGGTGGGCAGTCCAAGATCGGGGGGCTGGCATGGCTGGGCGAGGGTCCTCCCAGCGGCCGACTTCTCGCTGTGTCCTTGCACGGCTGAGGGTAGAAAGAGGGCAGGCTCGCCCCCGTCCCTTCTCACTAGGGCACTAACCCCATTCAGGAGGGCTCCGTCCTCATGATTGAATTGCCTCCCACAGGCCCCCACCTCCAAATACCACCACATGGGGGTGATGGTTTCACATACCTTCGTAGGGGACTTTGAGGAACAGCCCTGATCACTGGAACAAGGGTCTCACAACCCATATGGAGAACCATGGGTTGCAGCTTTGACAACGGGAAGCAATTAACGCGCCCCCCCCAACATCCTCAGCTTTGTGTTTGTAAATGCCCACTCTGACCGCCCCATGAGAACATGACCAGAGGAGACGAGGGTGATGTCCAGTGCCCCGTCCGGGGACGACAGCCACCGTGAAAGCAACAGGCAATGGTGGCTCCAAGGTAGCAGGGTCAGCAAGCATACACGCAAAGGACCCCATAGTCTCAGACTTTATCACACCACAGTAATGAGAGCATTAACACTGGTACCGTGCTGATCATCTTAACGATTTCCCTTTATGATTCAGATCTCAGTTCTGTAAAATTAATCCACATCCTACTCCATCAAACCCTAAAGCATAAAGCCCCATCCGTTTACCTAAAGGGAAAAACACAATTTAGGGTTCACATTACGTTAACTTACAGAATATGACTCTCGGCTCTTGGTGCTCCCCCCTGGCCTTCCTTCAGTTTTTCTGTGTGCCCTACTCCTCACCACAGGGCCTTTGCACATGATTTCCCCTGGAACTTCCACAGTACCATCCTCCTTAGCCACTCTCATCTTTCTGATCTATGCTTTCATAGTTTATTCCTTTCTTTCAGGGTACTTGGCTGGGTTTGTTACTACATGTGAATTTACATGGTTACATATTTACCACCTTTCACCTGTGGAGTCTCGGCTCTAAGAGGCGGGGGACCGAGTCTGCTTCAGTCTCCATTGTATTCCCAGCACCTAGAATTGCGCCTGACCCATGGAGGCACTCAATAAATATTTGCGAAAGAAGGAAATTAATTTTTAATTGGTCAAGCATTGCACGAGACATGAAATGGCTTCGGTTTCCAAGGCACTATTTATTTTAATATCCTTTCTAGCAGGAGCCAGGCTCTTGGCAAAAGATAAACTCCTAGAAGTTTTTATTTTATTCCAAAAGTTACCGCTGCTCTGTTTGAACTATTCTGCAAATGCACACTGGGTACCAACACTATAATTTTAGCATAATTACAATAATTGTTAGAGAAAAACCCCCATCGGGACCACAGTGGAGACGGTAATCCCTTGAACTCCAAAGAGCAGATATTTGAGTGACCAGGGGAAGATGTGCAAAACGGCGCACAAGCAGGCGGCCCCTCAAGGCACCTCCGTCGCCCTCTGAAGCAGCCATCCTCGTGGGTCCCACGGCTCGGATGGAGGGAGGCTTAGGGGCACTGCAGCCGCCTAAGTGATTCCAGATGCCCTGCAAAGCTCTTCTTACGGAGCAATTTATGCTGTTGGCATTTAGAAAACAACAGAACTATGATTCCAGATGGAGACGTTCAGAGCTTGGACAGCCTCTGTTTTCCAGAACAGGAACAAAGACTCCAAAGGTATATTTTAAGCTAGAAAGGCACCTTCGCCTTCCCAGAGCCAAAGCTGCTGCTTGTACTGCGACCCATGGAAATGTGGTCAGAAGCAAGATGGAGTCTGGAAAGATGTTCAGAGGCGACCCCCACAATCCCAGATCCTTCTGTCCTCCCTAACAGGCAAAGTGCTCTGAGGGCGGGGCAGGGCCTTCCCCAAACGAAAGCCCAGACTCTCAGAGAGGCAAGAGGACTGCATACACAGTCGCCCTGACCGCACTCAGTCTCAGGCTAAGATCCACAACACTCAACTTTTTTCCTCCTCTCCCAAACCGAGACGGCCTTAAATACAGGGAAAATCTTCCAACTCTTTCCATTGTATCCTAATTATATTATCAGCAATGTCTGCTCTGTGTAGTTGACACTAAAAGCCCAAAAGACTTTTTATCTCATTAAAATTTTTGCTTAGTTATCCCCCGAAGAAAGAGCTGGAATGCCAATTACCATAAATTTGCAGACAATGGCCTGTCCCTGCAGAAATCTGATGGCAGGGAAAAGCTGTCTTCTGTGGGTTTGGGGGTGTGGACAGGGGTATTCTAATAATCGGACGCCATTAGCTCCGGAAGAAAGGCTCAAGGGCAACGCTGGCTGGCATCCATTAGGAGTTCCCAATTAGAGTCTGAGTAACCACTACTTAATGAGATGGAGGGAAGTGGCCAGAGAACAGGCCGGGAACAGGGCGAACTCTTCATTCCCTCGATGCTCCGGCGGGACGAACACGAATTTAAGACCTGCTGGTCACGTGCCTTTAGTGGTCTGAGCAGAAACGCAGCGTCTTATCAAACGGGCTTGCTCTTTTTCTTTTCCCTTAGAATAAATACGCGGGGGTGGAGTTTGAAAATACGGTTTCGTAGGAAATTAAGAGGTGCTAGAATTATTTAAAGCCTTCCTGATGTAACGTTATGGAAGCCGCCCCTCCTGAGCGAGGGACCCTCCCCCAAGAACTGCGCGCTCCTGCGCAGGCGGCAGGGGTCCCCAGCACGTGGGGGTGCCCACGGGGCGGGGCGGGAAGCGGGGCTGGCACCCCAACCCCCCTGCAGACGCGTTCCGGGTGGTGGCGCAGGGGGAGCCTCTACGCGCAGCTCGCATCCCCCGCCCCATCGTGATGTCGGGCACGTTCGCACAGGCCACCCGCGCGGCCACCGGGCGGCCCGGCTCCGTCCGGGGGCCAAGGCTGCGCCAGAGGGGAGCGCGCGGCGCACTGGCCCAGACCCCCGCCCCAGGAGCCGCGGCGGAGGCCTGCGAACCCCGGGGGGCTCGGGGTCGCGAGGGGCGGCCGCAGGGCGCAGAGCGGCCGGAGGAGGAGAAACGGCGAGGCGCCGTGGACGTGGAGCACGTCCCCCTGCGTCCCGGGGTCCCCGGTCCCGAAGGGACCGCTCTCCCGCCTCCGGAGGCCCCGCGAACGGGCGGGCCCGGGCCGGCCCCCGAGAAAGCGCGGACCCCCGGCCGCGCCCGCCGCTAACAAGGCCCCCGCGCCTCCCCCGCGCCTCCCCGAGCGCCTGTTTCCCGGGCGGCGGTCACCGCGGGGGCAGCGCGAAGGCCCGTCGTCCGCGGGCCCCGGCGCGGCTGCCTGTCCCCCCGCGTCCCCCACCGGCCGCACGCCCTGCGGGAGGGGCCACCCGCCTCCCGGGGAGTCTCCGCGGACCGGCCTCCCACCCCCCGCGGGCGCCCCCGGCCACCTCCCCGCCTCGGCAGCCACCCCCTCGCCGCCCCCGCCTCCCCAGTCCTGCGCCTTCCGCCCGCGGGCCCCCCCTACCTCGCCGCTCGGCGACTCGCCCGCCACCCCGGCGCCCACCCGAGCCCGGACTGCGAGCCCCGGTCGGTGGTCTCCGGCGCATGCGCGCGGGGCTCTTCCCGCGCACCTGTGGGAGCGCCCGGGGCAGGGCGGCCGCCTCCCGCGCACCTGTGCGAGCGCCCCGCGGCTCCCCACGCAGCTTCCCGCGCGCCGCCCAGCGCCTGGGGGGGTCTCCCGGCTCTCCCGGCGCCCCCGCGAGGGTCCTCCGCCGCTTCCCGCGCGCCCGCCTGCGCCCGGGGTCCCTCCCGCGCCTTCCCGCGCTACCCGGAGCGCCCCGGGTGTTCGGCGCCGCCAGGCCCGGGCCGGCGAGTCCCCCCCGCGCCCTGGCCCCCGGGGGACGCCCCCAGCCCGCCGCGGACCCCCCACTCGGCACTCACCTCGGCCGCGGAGGCCCAGCCGCTCGGGGGAGCGCGCCCAGGCTTCGCCGCGGGGGCGGGGGCGGCCTCAACCTCCGCCGGGCGCGCGGGCACACGGCGCGCGGGCACGCGGGCGCGCGGCCTCCGGGCTGGAGCGCGCGCCCGCGCCGCCGCCCCTGCCGGCTCCGGGGACCGGGCTGCGGCTCCGCGAGGGGGGCTCCCCGGCCCGCGCGCCGCCCGCTTAACCCTTTCCAGAGCCCGGCATTTCGCGCAGATGCGGGCGCTCCGGGCGCGGGGGGCGCCACCTGTGCCCCCACGACGGCCCCGCGCGCAGGGGCGCCCACGGCGCGCTGTGCCCGCCGCACCCCGCGAATAAGGTTCGAATGCCCCACAAGAAGCGAAGACCAGGTTTCCGCGGGCGCTCGGGCGCTGCCAAGGGCCACGCTCTTTTGTGTCCAACTTCCCCCCCCCCACCCTCTGCAAAACCCTGAGATAATCCGCTGTAGTCTTTATATGTATTTTTGTGTGAAAGGAGAGTCGAGGCATTGACATATTTAGTGGTTGAAAACCTATTGCCTGGCTCCTTATAGATTCCAGCATAAAAAAGAAAAACGTTCATCACCCTGGAGGAAACGTGGAAACTTGTTCTGTCCAGCAGTGTGGCCTCAGGCATCCCCAGTTCCCTGGAGCCACGGGGGACCCTCTGGGCCTCACCGAGAAGGCTCCCCAAGACTGGCCGGGTTCGAGGAAGACGTTTCCACCGACTTCAGCCGCTTTTATCCCTCCAAACAGCTGCTTCCTGGCGGGGCCTGTTCTAGTCAAGACTGGACCCTGATGGTCGGTGCTATTTTTAAAGATTTTGTGCAAAATAAGGTTGATTAGATTTCCCTCCGCACAGAGGGCCTCAGACTCTACTTTCTGTTTCAAGTTTTGCTTCTGACAGTCTTTGCCAGTTTACTGTGCTAGGAGGCTTTTGGATTTCAGTACCCGAGCTAAGATTCCGAGAACATCCTTAAAAAACATCTTCGTTCCGTGGCCAACTAGAATTATGTCAGGATTTGGATCCAAGGCAGCAGAAAGGAAGCAGACTATTGGCATATATATTTTTACATCATCCGTTAACTCCAGCAGAGACAGATCTTCTGGGGGCTGAAATCATTCCCATCATGTTCCATGTGTATTTTGTTCTCTCCACTCCAAAAATACTCCAAAATCTACTGGGATCTTTTTAGTGGATGTCTGTTTACTTCCCGCGGAGACTGTATCACCGGCCCTCCCGACACACTGACTTAGAGACGCCTGGGGTAGAGTTTAAACTTGTGCCCCCAGCTGGGCCGACAGGCCTTGCTGCCACTCTTTTCCAGAGAACCGCAGGCTGACCCACAGTCAGAGCTCTGCGGGGCTTCCCCACCCACTTCTGTGGATGTCTCCAGGGGCCACTAGCTTTCCCCAAACACCGGTTGCTAGTGAAGTGCCGGCCTGACTTCTCCACCGTCCTGCAGACTTCCAGAGGTCAGGTCATGTGTCATAGTTAGCTTTCCTTTCCACCTTACAATGCTTGCCATACACTACATTCTTGGTAAATGTTTATTGAATGAAGGAAAAAATAATTAAAATATTCCTCCATCCCCTACACCATCTGGCAGATAAGGTGTGTGGGGAACCCCATCCGTTTTCAGACTGTACATGTGTTAAAAGACGTACTACGGTCCCGATATGGTCAATGGAAATTGCAGAGGAACAATCCATGCACTTAATGAGTTCATTCAGGGACCTCCAGAGTGCCTGAAATTGATCATAGGATAGAACATCAAGAAGAAGAAGGACTTAACTTAAACATTGTATAACATCTATTTCAAGAGAACTTGAAGGATAGTATTATTTTACTATTTTAAATTTTCCACAGCTCAGAAAGAGCCAAATCCTGCCCAGCAACTTTGAAGAAATGTACAAATATATCACCGTGCAGAGCTGCGGAGAACGTAAACGAAACTCAGAACTGTCCTGGCAAGGATGGTCTGCCACCCCCTGAATGCTGGGGTCTAGCAGCCTGGGCTCCAGGCGTGGGGGACTCTGAACCCCATTTGGAAGCTGTGTGTTGAACCAGAGAGAGCAAGGCCTTAGAATCCAGCAGGTGGGATCTCACCATCCGCAAGTCTTGAGGATCTTCAACAAGACACTTGACCTCTCTGTGCTCCGCTCTCCTCTCCTGCAAATCGGGGATGTGGTTACTCCCTCCGACAGGGACGAACGAGTCCTAAGTGCAAGGGGGGGACGACTCCACTCCTCATTTCTGAGTCTGTCCCCGCCCCCCCGGGGTGACGTCAGCAAACACACGCACGCTCTCCAGCCCTGTGCCCCCCCCCCAGACTGTGTCCATCATGCCCGCGCCGGACGCACACGCAGACGTGATACGTGGGGTCAGTGAGTCACGAGTTCTGAGCCCTGTTAGGACGCTACATACCGTTTTCCTTCTGGTGCTGATACCAGAAAGCAGGTGATTTCCCCAAAGCTTTTCATAGCCCTTAAGAGTTCATGCATTCCCGCCTTCCAAAAAAAAAAAAAAGCAATTAAACTCCGCTAGCTGTCAGGAATTGATCCAATTGCTACAAAGTACTTTGAGTCTCTTGGCATGAAAAATTAATTAGAGTGTTGTGTGTGGGTGTGGGAACAATACTCCCTGCTTCATTTAAAACGTCTGCCCACGCTGTACCAATGTGAAGCACCTTCTCCACCCAGCTCCCCGAAATTCGCCTCCCCCATCACGACCGCCCCCTTCGGGGCCCACTTGCACTGTTTGGAGAGCTACTTCTTGAATAATGCGAAGCTCTTTCCCTCATGCCTTGAGGTTTCCCAAATATCTAATTAGCCTGAGTCTGGGAAATTTACACGCGGGAGAGTAAGCGCCCACGTCCCCCGAAATCCTGTTGACGATGGACCATGACGTGCACACAGAGTGACCGCGGACCTGGGCTGTCACACAACTATTTGCTGTCAGAGTCCCCCCTGCAGGATGACCCCTGGCGCTCCTGATTTGAATAGGACAACCAAGGCCTGTCTCTTCCGCCTTACAGAGCAAGTTGTGATCAGTGCTGGCCCGATCCACGGGGGGACGATGCCTTCCTTGTTGTACTGAACGTCTCCCCCCCGCCGTCCTCTGTCGCGCTCTGCCGGGGATGCTGGCGCCTGGCCTGTCCTTTCCTTCCCTAGGCTGCAGGCCACCAGGGGGCCACGAATTCCTGTCACGGGAGTCAATACGGCAACCAAGAGGCCATTAAGCTCAGGAGTGCTGATACTGGTAACCCTTCTTTTGGAAAAGATGTAAAAATTTAATAGTTATTTTAAAATATTCTCAAGGTATGTGTTCATAGTATTAGAGCAAATTATTTGCAATTAAATATGATTTCACCAGGGCACCTGGGTGGCTCAGTGGTTAAGCCTCTGCCTTCAGCTCAGGTCATGATCCCAGGGTCCTGGGATCGAGTCTCACGTCAGGCTCTCTGCTCAGTGGGGAGTCGGCTTCACTGTCTCCCTCTGCCTGCCTCTCACCCCACTTGTGCTCTCTCTCACTCTCACTCTCCCTCTGCGTCAAATAAATACTGAAGTCTTTAGAAAAATTTTTTAAAAATAAAGTGATTAAAACAATTAACCCCAACGTAAAGGTTTTTATGGACTGAATTGTGCGCCTCCCCCGACAGAGACATGCTGGATTCCCAACCCCTCGGTACCTCCGAAGGTGACCCTATTTGGAGAAGGCAGCCAACCTGACGTGAGGCCACCAGGGTGGGCCCTCGTGCATGACGAGTGTCCTTCCAGGAGGAGGTTCACTCACAGGTGCGGACGGGCCCAGAGGGGGCGGGTGGAGACACAGACAGGAACGAGGGGTGCCCAGGACGCTGGGAGCACTGGAGGCCGGGGTCCTCTGCCAGCCCTCAGACGGCATGGCCCGCGACACAGGGATGCCAGGCTGGTCCTGGGACTCTGTGCTCTCACACCCGCCCCCCGACGTGGTGCTGACTCACGGCAGCCCCGGGAAACTAGCACAAAGGGTTGGCGTCTTCTCTGTGCAGACAGCACCTTCCAAAGTGTCCGCCGAGAGGCATCGGGGTTTGAGTTATTTGTAATTGATTGGGGACGGGCCTTCCCAAAATATAGTACAAATGAATTGTTAGAAAAGGGAGGATTTCTAATTGACATACGAAATACGAAGCCATTTCCTTCTTATGAAGCTAAGGGGGCACAGAGCAGGTTTGTGCCCAGCGCTCGCACGCCGGGGAGGCGGGGGTCTGGGAGGCGGCCCTGGCCCAGGCTGTCCCCCACCCCTCCCCAGGCAGCTCCGGGGCCCCTCTGCCGACAGCGGGCAGTCGGCTCGTCCAAGACCACAGCACCCAGGGTGGGCACGGGTGGACCTCTCCTGCCCGCCGTCTTTCCAAACGATATCTTGTTGTGGAATCAGGTAATGCACTTGGGAACCATTAGTCTGGGGTGAGGGGAGGGACGTCTGAACACGGGCTCTCAACCCTCTCCAGTAAATCCATGCAGAATCGAACCGCTTCCACCGGATGGCTCCTCCCTGCCGCTCTCTGGGATTCCAGTGGGTGCCAGGAAACCACACCGGGGGTCCTGTCTGAAACCCCAGCCTCTCGGGACACGGGGTGCTCCTGAGCTTATGTTTACAAAGGCGCTGGGCCCTGATGAGTGTGCTGCCTCTTCCCTGCGCCCCGGCTGCTTCTGCCCTCGGCCCCCTGGGAAGCAGGCGGCAGCTTCTGCGGGAGGGAGGGCGGTCCTGGGCAGGGTGGCGCAGGGAGGGTGCCCCCTTCCTCTGGGCCGCCCCACCCAGCACTCACCGCTATTTCCTTCAGCAGAGAGAGATCCAGGCAGCCTGAGGGCAGGGGAGGGGCGGGCCGAGCTGGGGCTGGCCACCACCTCTTCCAGCTTCACCTGCTTCCTCCTGAGGGGCCTCGGCTTCCTGCTGGGTCTCCCCACCCCAGGCATCCGGTGGGGTCCCACCCTGGAGCCCCAGTGGGACGGGACCCTGGGAAACCACCCGGAACCGTCAGAACGTGCGTGCCTCTGGGCCCTTCCGGAGACCGGCTGGGAGCCCCCCGAAGCCATCAAAGGGGGACCTGGTGCTGGAATGTCAGGACGTGGCCCCCCAGGAGCCAGCAGCACCCCCACCCAGGCGGGGACGGCCTCTCCGAAGCCCAGTCTGTCTCCTTCCCCAAGGTCTCCCTCGGACTCCGCAGGCTTAATGGGTGCAAAGGTCCCCAAGCCGCTGGCTGGGCTTCCGGCGCAGGGACCCGCTCCCTGCATGTCTGCGCGGGAACAGACCGCCCTGCCTCAGTCGGCCCGGCTGCCCTAGCAAATCCCACCACTGCCTCCTTCCGTCATTTCTCCCTCGTCCAGGGGCTGGGAAATCGGGGCATCGGCGTGCGGCAGGCCGGCACCGGGAGGGAGGCTCCTTGGCTGTGTCCTCACGTGGCCGAGACCGAGCTCTGGGGGCGGCTCCGCTGATGAGGACACTCCTCCCGGCCCGGGCCCCACCCTCAGGACCTCGTCTGCCCCGACTTGCCCCCAAAGAGCCCTCTCCAGGTGCCAGTCTGCTGGCGTTCTGGCTTCAGCTGGCGTATCTGGGGCCCAGACCTCCCGTGCGCAGCAGGCCCCTTGGAGGAAAAGAGAGGAGACACAGGCCCGCCAACGCCCAGAACCAGCACGTTGGACGGGTCCGTGCTGTATGCCTTTTCTTTGCCCTTGAAAGTGTCGCGTTTTGCTCTTAAAACGGAAACAACGCCACCTGCACGTGACTACTTTGGACGAGTGTGTTCAGGGAAGGAGTCCCACAGACTCTGGTGCCCACCCCACGGCTCTACTGTCCCTCGTTTCCAGCCGTCCCCTCTCCACTGCCAAGCACGGCCTCTCCGCGGGGCCCCCCTGCTCCTCCCTGCCCAGCCACAAGGTCCGGCCCCAGGCCTGCGTGGGGTGGGAGCGTCCAAGGGAGGGAGCGTCCAAGGGAGGATCCCGCTCTTACCCCGGGACCCGCCAGCCTCACTATGCAAGGGTACGGGGTCCCCTACGAGGACTCAGCAGGCGGAGCTCGGGATTCGGGGGCCGGGTGTGCCTCCAAACCCGCCTCGGCTGCCTTACAGAACAGGAATATGTCACGTCCACAAGGCCTCTGGCCTGGGCTCAAGGGGCCTACGTTTGGGGCCTTACCTGGGCCACGTCCTCGGACACTGGAAACCCACGGGGCTGAGGGGTGCTGTGAGAACCCTTGGGGGCTGGAGTTCTGAGAGCCCCCTGCTGAGGCCAGGTCACCCTCGCCCCCTGCCCCCCTGCCGGCTCTGGGCAGGCAAAGTAGAAGTCCCCTCGGACGGCGGCCCCGCCAGGGAGAGAGCGGAGGCCGGGCCATCGGGAAACCCTCCTGGGTCAGGAGGCACCAGAGCGATTCTGGAAGAGAGAGCCGCTCGCTGGAGAAGCTGCTGGGACGCGGGCAGGCGGCTGGGGCGCGGGGCTGCCATCAGCCCTGCCAACGCGAGCTCTCTGCCCCAAGGAGGTGCCGCCTCGCCCCCCTCCCCCTGGTAAAAAGACCCTCCAGACTCTCTGTTTTCCTGTCCTAGCCTCCCCTTCTTCCTGGAAGGCTTTCATGGCCCGCGACAGTGTGAGTCGGGAGCTGGAAGCCCTCCAAGCCCCCCGTGCGGCGGCCCGTCTGCCGCCCCTCCAGCGGGCCTAGTCCTGCGCGAATAGACACGTGTTTTTAACCTGCAGGACTGTGTGGGGTCCCCGTGGTTCCTGTGACAAATCGCCAGAAATCCGGGGGGCATCAAACAACACTAATCTATTTCTTAGGGTTTTGCAGGTAAGAAACCCGACCCGGGCCTCGCCGGGCTGGAGTCAAGAGGCTGGAGGGCCGGTTCCTTCCGGAGCCTGGAGGGAGAACCTGTCTGCTCGCATTTCCGGCGCGCAGAAGCCCCTTCCTCTCCTTCACGGCCGGTGGCCGGGCACCTGCAGCCCCCTCCCAGGCCTGTCTGCTTCTCTGGCCCGCCGGTCTCTCCCCTGCAAGGACCCTTGGACAGTGCCTGGACCCCGTTGATCCGGGCTTGTCCCCTCACCCCAAGAGCCTTAGTTTAGTATCTGCTAAGCCCCTTTGGCCGCGTAAGGAAACACATTCACGGGAGCAGAGGACGAGGACGTGGCCCTCCGTGGGGGCTGTGAGAGCCGGCCGCCGGCGCGGGGAGATGGGCGAGAGCCCAGGAGCCACCCTGCACAGCGCGGACAGCGGCCACGGGAGTGCAGGGGACTCACGGCCGCGCGGTGGCCCCGGCCAGTGCCCCCAGCAGACCAGCAAGCCGCCGCACTCGCCAGAAGACGGAGCACATCCAACAAGAACCGGGACACTCGTGGGACACGCAGAACAATCACGGATGGATGGCAGGGCTGCTGGCCAGACCCCTAGGTCCAGAGGGAAAGCGCGCCCCTCCGGAGCCGCTGCGGTCCACCGCACACCGGCCTCGTGCCAGGTCTGAGTCAGACCTCCACCCGTCACCTGGTTTGAGTTCTGTCGACCTTGTGAGGCAGGAACTAAGTCCGTTTCACACATGACAGAGGCGAGGCTCAAAGACGTAATTTGCCCAACGTTGGATGTTTAGCAAACCTAAGTGGTAAAGCTTCTACTTGAATTCCAAAGCCTCTGGGGCGCCTGGGGGGCTCTGTCATTAAGCGTCTGCCTTTGGCTCAGGTTATGATCCTGGGGTCCTGGGATCGAGTCCCGCATTCGGCTACTTATTCAGCGGGGAGCCTGCTTCTCCCTCTACCCCTCCCCCTGCTTGTGCTCTTTCTCTCTCTCTCTCTCTGACAAATAAATACAATATAATCTTGAATTTCAAGCCCTCTGGTCTTAACCCCTCATGTGATTTCTCACTAGTGAGAAGAAGTTTCAGAACGCACACCAAGACCAGGAGCGCGGCCTCCAGTCATCTCCTGGTCACTAACTTGGACAGAAGGAACGGGTGCGGGTTTTCCTGGGGCAGGAAGAGCACACACACACCCCAGCACACGCGAGGCCAATTCTTCCTGGAAATTCATAGCCCCTGATGGTCACCCACGGCCCCTGGGGACCCGCCAAGCCCAGCCTGTGGATCCCCGTCCAAGGCCTGTCCTGTGAGGGATCCACAGTGGAGTCCGTCCGGGGCCTCCCACTCTGCGGGAGGCCAAGCCCAAGTTACCGCGCGTATAAATCTGGTTGTGCATGCGTGGACCGTGCCTAAAACGGGGTGTGGCCAGCAGGGGCTCCTCTCGAGCTCTCTTGGCTGAGAACAAATCTGAATCCGCTCTTTGCTATAAAGTCACCACCACTCTCCTGTGTCTCGTTGAAATGGGCTCATTGCCCCCGTTAGTCTGTATCAAGAGTTCCGTGTCAACACCTAAACAAGGTACTTTTTTTAATGTTTTTTAATTTCTTAATGTTTATTTTTAGAGAGTGCGTGACCTGGGGTGGGGGAGGGGCAGGGGGACAGAGAGAGACAGACAGAGAGAGAGAGAACCCCAAGCAGGCTCCACACCTGGCATGGAGCCCGGTATGGGACTCGATCTCACAACCCTGACATCACGACCCGAGCTGAAAGCAGGAGTCCAGTGCTTAACGGACTGAGCCATTCAGGCCCCCTTCACAAGGTATTTTTAGGCTCAAATGAGAACAGCAGCGCTGAAGCCCGACAGACGCAGTAAGGAACCGGGACATCTGAGAACGGAGCAGGAATCCCATATGTTCACACCAGAAAAAGAACTCCAGCAACTGATCTCCGGCGGGGCGGGGGCGGGGCAGGGACGGACACAGGGACCTGTGTTTCGACCACGGCCCGGCAGACGAGGGGCTGTCCTGTGCGCCCAGGGCGTCCAGGGGAGTGTCTGACCTCGGCCCACCTGCCGCCCCGTCCAGTCCTCGGTCAGTGCCCCACGAGTAACGACAACTAACGTGTCCCCAGACACGGCCAACTGTCCCTGGGGGGTCACCCCTGCTTGAGAACCGTTGAACTAGAGACGATGGGACAGGAATCCCACACACGGGGAACCACAGGGGGAAAAAAACAAGCAGTGATTTTTTTTTGATAAGCAAAAAAAATATAAACAACTTCTCGATTACTTACCTTTCTGGAACCCGGTGCACGGAGCTCTCCCTCTGCACATGTGTATGGAGAATTCACCTGTCGGCGTGGAGAGAGGCCCTTTACTGGTCGCTTCTCCGATTCCCGCACCCTCACTTCCCGGGGCCCCTGGCTCCGCGTGCGGCCACCGTCCGGAAGCAGGACCCGTGGGGACCCGGGGCACACCCCTGCTCCTCCCCCTCACGCCCCTCCCCTGCACTCACCGCCGCCCGCCCCGGCTCTGCCTCAACCATCAAGCGGCCTTCTGGAACACCGCTCCTGCCGGCTGTCTGTCCGTCTGGGCGTCCTCCTGGCCGGCAGCTAGTTCTCCGCAGCTCGGCGGCCCCACCCCACGCAGGGGCTCCGTGGGACCAGAGCCTCTGCAGCCCCGCTAGACCTCCGCTGGCAGCGACCTGGCAGAGATCTCCAACCAGCAAGCCCCTCTGCCCGGCGATGCGTTACCATCTCTGGCAGGTGACCCCCAACACTGAGGGAGGGGTTCCTGGACCGCGTAAGACCTCTGAGCTCTGTGGGCAGTTTCTGCGCGGTGTTGCTTCCGGCCCTTCTGTTGTTTGCTCCGCGGCCTGGCCAGGCTCCAGGCAGCCCGGTCACACGAGCCCGGCTGCGCGGGGCCCGGCCGAGGGTCTGCGCCTCCCCCTCCCTCCCTGCAGCCCCCCCATCCCAGCGCCGGGCAGTTCTGGCCACGGCCGAGGGCCGACTCCAAGCCGGCTGCCGGTCGCCAGCCGCCAGCGTCCGCTGCTCCTGGCCGAGTCCCGCCTGGCCAGACTCCTGAGCTCCCCGAGCGCACCGGGCTAGGCCGCCCTCCCCGCACCGCGGCTGTCTTTACGAGAACCACCAAGTCGGGCTCGGGATCCGCACGGCGCGTCCAGAACCGTGGTGGAGCAGCAGGCAGCCCCGAGAGGCACGCGTGGGGGGCCCGTCCCTGGGCGAGGTCAGCGGCGGGCACAGCCCTCACGTGACAGGGGCCGAGGATGACATCGCCCGCTTCCCGCCCTGGCTGTGCCCTTTCTCCCTGGGGACCAGGGCTCGGCACCTACGTAGGAGGAACGAGGGGACAGGTCAGCTGCTGCCGGTCCGGAGGCCGAGGGATGCACCTGCATCCACCCGGCAGGACCAACGTGAGGTTCTCAGGCCACGAAGAGGCTGCAGAAACGTGCCTTCCAGCCAACAGAGCTGTCAGATACCCAAGACTCACCAGCCTGCTGTTCAAGGGTTACGTCTTCCCGAGGCTCTTTGGAGAGAAGCCCCGGGAGCGGAGAGATGCCAGGCCCGGTTGGAGGGGCGGCCCTTGCCGGCTGTCTCGGTCTCCTTCCACCTGAATCCCACATCGCCCCCATAACCCCTTCCTGGCAGGCAGCCGAGAGCAGCTAGCACGGAGGGGGTGTGCAAGCACGTGTGTGCGCGCGTGCATGAGCGTGTGTGTACAAGCATGAACGTGTGTGTATGTGTGTGTGCACGTGTGTGTGCATGCACAAGTGTGTGCATGAGTGTGTGCGTGCACGAGCATGCATAGGGGCTGCCCGGGGGGGGCAGGTGCGTGAGAGAGAAGGGGTTTGGAGAAGCTTAAGAAGTGCTTTACGCCCTGACCCAGAAGCCAGGCACGGGGTGTGGGAGGGCAGTGACCACCCGGGGCTCAGCAAAGGGCCTGGGAACAGTCCAAACACGGCGTCACCGGCACATCTCCAACAGTCGGTCTCCCTCAGAGACGGTGAGTGCACCGGGTACGACGTGCACACACACAGCCCCCTCGGGACCCCGCCGTGGAGGGCGGCTCACAGAACGTTCTGCGTCCACCGTGATGCTAGTGGTTCCCAAACCACTTACCCACAGAAAAACCCGGGTTTACAAAGAGATTTCGTGCATGTAAGATCCAAACTGCAAGCTCTTTAGGGCCTAAATGAGGTCCATTCTACAGGTCACAAAACTGGCTGCAAGGACCCCCTTTCCTCTGGATCTGGACTCGCTCACCAGACTGAACGTGCAGAGTACCAAGGGCCAGAACATGCTTTAGGTCATGACTCAGAATGTCAAATGGGACGACTCTGCAAAACTCCCGTTCCTCTGCAGCTGGTGGGAAATGGCCCACAAAGTGAGGCCGGTCAGCCACCCTGCCTGGGGGCAGCCCTTCTGTCTTGATGGCAGCGGTGCTGTGGCAAAGCCCCCAACCATGCACCCCCCCCCCCGCCCCCGAGGGCCAGGAAGAGGCCCCAAGGTCTTGACAGGAAGCCTCATCCGGGCTTTCCTGGCCCTGTGACTGCTGGTCTCATGGCCTGGGTCTCATGGGGCTCTGAGGACGTGTCCTCTCTGCCAGAACGGGGACCTCTGGTAGGGCCCCTCCCCCTCCCCCGGCACTCTGAGGCAGGGCCGCAGGGGAACCCGTGGTCTCTGATCTCGGGACATGCGTTCCCAGAGGCTGGGCTGCGCCGAGACTGTGCTCCCAAAGGGGTGGACACAGGAGGCCGCGCAGGAGAGTCCAAGTGGATCAGGTCAAAACTGGGTCCCTGCAGGGGCTCTGGGGCATCTGCAGGTCAGCGCGGGGCGGGGGGTCAGATCCAGCCAACCTCGACCGGCTGCCCCGACAAGGGGCCGGGGTGGAGACAGGAGCTGGGGGTGTGCACCACGGGGATGGGGGCAGGAGGAGCAGGGGGCAGAAGCAGAGGACAGCCGTAGGAAGACCTTCTCACTACCCCTCACCCCGTGGCACCAGGACATGTCCCCCCACCACAGGAGGCCTGGTGTCACCCCCAGGGCACTCTCCCGGATGAGTCCTGCTATATCTGAGCTGTGCTCTGCACTCAAGACGAGGTCTGCACATTTCCCATCCCCGAAGCCCTCTGGGACATCACAGGTCTCCAGACCTGCGGTCCTGCTACTTCTGAGGGTGCACCCAGCTGCTCCCCAATTCAGCCGGGCCTCTCCTCATTCTGTCTGGTCACCTACGTGTGGCAATCAGTCCAGCTGGGCGCCCACTCCCCGTAGCCCGGTTGCGGACGGCTCCTGTCTGGGCCACACGCTTTATTCACAAGCAGGTGCCATCACAGGGCAGCCAGAAGGCTGGGGGCATAGGGGGCTTGGGGCGGGGACGAGAGGTGGGCCACCGCGCAGGAGCAGGGGACAGCAGCTGGCCTGCACTCCTGTCTTGCCCCAGGCTTCCCCAGCAGCCCATAATCTGCCGGGCCCCAGAGCTGGGTTGCTCACCCTGGACAGCTGCTGGAGCTGAGTCCCTCATCAGGTTGGGTCCCAAGTACTGGGGTCTGGGACCCCGCGGGCTCCCTCCTGAGCAGGTGGCTGAAAGCTCCCGTAGTCCGGGGCCAGTCCCTCGGGCATCCCCTGGATTAGCAGAGGTGTTTGCGCTCCCCTAGGATCCCCAGGTCCCATCCCTCAGATGTTTCCAGGACCCAGACGCCCTCCCTTCTCCCTGTGAAGGGCGCAGACAGACCCATCCCTCGGACTCACCCTCTCTTGCCTCTCGCTGGTTACAGTCTAGCCCACAGGACCGTCCACGGGGCTGTTCCTTCAGGAGCTCCCAGCACGTGGAGAAGGTGTCCCACCCTTGCCACTCGGGTGGTGACAAGAGTGTCTTGCCTCCACGCTGCACCTACCCCCTCCGGACGGACGGCCCTCCTCCTTGGCCAGCGCTCCGGCTGGCTCGGAGGAGCGAGCTGCCTGCACCTGTGCGGCTCTGGAGGCCACCCCGAGGATCCATCACGGGAGGACTGATCGCGGGAGGACCAATCACGGCCGGGAGCCGGGGAGTCTCCTCGGGGAGCCCCGCCGCCAGCCCCGGGCAGGAGCCATTCTCGGCTTGCCGGATCGCTGCCCAGGGGGGCCCCACGTGGCGCTGGGCATGTCTGCTACTTTGCTGGAACTTTCCCCTTTGGAAACAGGGCCCGAACTTGAGCAGCACTCAGGCCGGGAGATGAGGGGCACCTTCCCGGGGTAGCACACGGGAGGGACAGGGGGGCTCTGAACTTTACCCCTCGGGGCCGGAAGTCCAGGATCAAGGCCCCGCAGAGTCCGTGCCCTGGCTCACGGAGGTCTTCTCACTGGGTCCTCCCCCGGTGCAGGGGCTGGGAGCTCCTTTCAACACGGGAATTTGGGGGGACGCGTCCAGCAAGCAGCAGCGACCCAAACTCACCCCCGCCAGGGGTCTGACACTGATGGTCCCAGGATGCCGCGGGGTGCCAGCCCCACACGGAGGCCCGCGCACCCACCAGCTGGCCTCACAGCCGCCGTGGCTGCCACCCCAGGGGATGTGAGCGGCCTCAGGGAACCTGGCCTCGCCCACGGCGGGGTGGGGAGCCCCCGTCTCCCTGCAAACACGGGGGGGACAGACACGGCAGGTGCGCTGCTGTCACTCCCTGTCTGCGGCCCAGCGGGCGCTCGGGGCTCCTCGGGGAGGTGCGCCAACGGGAGACGACGGCCCCACGGGGCGGCCCCTCACCGCACAGCGCCCGGCCTGGCTTCCAACGCGGGAGTGCGACGCACGGCGGCACATCAACATTCTAATCAGACGCAAACCTCGACTGGTACCGTCATGGGTTTTTTTTCTTTTCTTTTCTCTTTTTTATGCCATAAGAAAACTTGGTGGTTTTGGGTTTTTTGGGACATTGATGAAGAAGACCAAACACCTTTGGGCACCAAGGTTTCAATAAACCGCACACGGGCACCCGAGCTTCACGGAGCCCAGGAAGAGGCCGAGAAGCCCCCCGGTTTCCCTCAGCACGAGTACCGCGAAGCCCACTCCAGTACGGACTCCTCTGCAGTCGAGGATAAACGCGTCCAACTCGTGACGTCACTCAAAATACGAGCCGGCACGTATGTGGGTCCCGGCGCCTGCCCCGAACCACGGCCTCCCCGCGCACCCAGGAGCTCTGGGGCTCCCAGCGACCTCCCACGCCAGCGGGCCGTGCTCCCGATCCCAAAGGGCCCGGCAGGCCACCCCTCGACTGGCCGGAACGGAAGCGCCCTCTGTGCTTCAGGGGGCAAGAAAAGGCAATTCGAGTAGTGCACGTTTAAAGAAAAAGACTTTATTGAGGACTTAAAATAGCAGCTAACGATTTAAGAAAGCTCGGGGACGTATTACTCTCACGGGGGGGGGGGTGATATATGCTCCTTGGAAAACATTTGGCTAACTCATAAAATTAGCATTTTTTTAGTCATCTGTAAAGTGCTGAGAAATTTACCTCCAGTAATGACGCCTGCATTAATGGTTTTAAAGCACTGAGTATGACACGGACACGTGAGCCCATGGGGCGCGGCCCCACGGCCGCCCGCCTCCACCCGCGTCCCTCGGCCACACTGACCAGCACCAGGAAAGGGCCGAGCGGCGCCCCCTGAACGAGCCTCCTGCAGCAGGGCCTCGGTGCCGCCCGACGCGGGAAGGGAGGAACAGTTCGGCGCTGACACTTGAGTCTAAATGCCGGTAAGGGGTCGAGCATTTTGGTTCAAAGCAAACATTATTCGTCAAACGTTACAGGTCGTGTAGTGACTAAAACATTAACTGTTAATTTTTAATAGGCGAAAACGCAATATAAAAATACTACTTTGTTAAAATATACAATACACACAGGACACCACTTTGGAAAACCCAGCTCCCGCCAGAAAGCAAACCAGACGAGGCGTGTTCACTGGCTCTCTTCATTGCCGCAAACTCTATTCTGGAACTTAGAGATACACAGTATAAATAGAGGCAGTGACCCCCACGTAAAGTTACCATTCTAAGGATTGTTACTGAGTGTCCACACCACTGACCAGGCTGTGTTTCCCCAGAAGTTCTCAGTCCGCAAGCTCTCGGGGTAACGGCACAGGGGGGTGAGGAGCGCCGGGTGCTCTCGGGCGGCTCCCCTCCCCCTCCGCGTCTGCACCTGCTCCTGCTCCTGGGGGGCACCGGCCGGCAGGAACACACCCCCACGATATTGCACGTTTCTTCCCCAAACGCCCACTTCCTCCTCAAGCGGCCCAGACGCAGTCTCCGGCCCTGGTCACCGGCCGGGCTGAACGCCCCCCACCCGCAGGCCCCAGGCTCAGGCGTTCAGCAGGGGGATCTGCCAGACCATGACGGAGGAGGCCAGCTCCTCCGGGCGCTGCTGCCGGGCCTTCCTGCTCACCCGCCGGTGGCCCTGGCCCCCGCACGCCACCAGCACCGAGCTGGCTTTCGCCCTCCGGGCCCGCCGCCCCCTGCCCGGCAGGACGCTGGGGAGACGCAGGAGGTCGTAGACCACGCTCTCCTCCGACCGGGGCTCCAGGGAGCCCGAGCCCTGCGAGGCGGTCAGGGAGCCCGACGACGAGGAGAACTCGCTTCTGTGAGTCCCGGAGCCCAGCGAGCCCCCCAGCCAGATGCCATCCACGCCGCTCGGACTCGGCCCGGGCCCCTCGCCGGGGGGCGCCTCCTTCTGCTCTTCCTCCGGGGGCTCCGCGCCGGGCGGCGGGCTGTCCGTGGGCTTGTCTGGCTCCGTCCTGACGGTGGCGGTGGCCATGATCAGGAACTTGACGGGCCCGTTGTGCGCGTGGTGGGAGACCATGCCTCTCCCTGGGCCGTTC
Organism: Procyon lotor; assembly: GCA_028646535.1. Classification (NCBI taxonomy): domain Eukaryota; kingdom Metazoa; phylum Chordata; class Mammalia; order Carnivora; family Procyonidae; genus Procyon; species Procyon lotor. The sequence goes on along the minus strand of CM053604.1, from coordinate 168,753,717 downwards.
CGCACACACCGCATGCAACACACGGGCCACAGGGCAGTCAGCACGCGTCCCTGTCTCAGCCAGACCCAGAGCCCCCAGACCCCGGGCACCCACGACGGCCTCAACCCACAAGGGCAGGCCCAGACCCCCCCGCAGACCCCGGGCACCCGCGACGGCCTCAACCCACAAGGGCAGGCCCAGAAAGCGTTCAGGGAGCCGGTCCGCACTCCCGAGGCTGCACTGAAACAGCAGTCCTCCCGCTCCCCGTATGGCCCCCTCACCCCCACTTGGGAAGCAGATGTTCTTTTCCTAAGTCTTGACGAACAAATTAAATGCCAGAAACGTGTCTGCTTTAGGCACAAGATGCTTAAAATGCCAGCAGCTTCCTGCCGTTTCTAGTTACAAGACGGTCCTGTGCGTTAGGTGAGTTCTTTCCGTGGTTTTTAATTAAACTGGAGACTTTTCTTTCTAGCTATCTGTCTAGTTTACTTACGGGGGGCGGGGGGGCAGGACTTTTCAATTGAAGAGCGACGTGGCTTTAATTTTAAAAGCCTCGCCCCACCCAGGAGCACAGCGATCACCCCCAGCCCCCGATCGTCACGGCCCTGTGTCAGCAGGTGGGGACGGGGCGTCCCCAGGTTTCAAGCGCTTCACAGGTCAGGTGGCAGGGACACAGCAAGTGTGTCCCCTCCTTCACAGGAGCTGCAAGGCTGACACGAGGCCTGAGCCCCCACCCCCAGCGCACCTTGGCCAGAGCAGGTAAGACTACAGGGCTCTCCAGCCAGGCCGAGCTGCCGTTCCCCGGGGGGCAGATCAGCAAGCTCACAGGGACGGGGGGACCTGGCGGGGCAGGAAGGCTCACACACCAGTGAGCGAGCTGTCCCCTGACGTGACGGCTGGGGGAAAACACCTCCGTGTCACCCAGGGACGGTGAGCACAGGCGTCCCCTACGTGCCCGGCGTGCGCCCCAGAAGAACGCGGCCTGGGATCCCCAGGGGTGGCCAGACGAACACACGTGCAACACGGAACCCTGGAAACTAAACACCCCCCGGGAGACACGCGGGGGCGAAGGCCTACTGGACACCCCCGGGCTCCCCCCCAGCAAGCACGTGTCTCGGCCCAAACGTCGAAACAAAACAAGTTATGGAGGAAGATGAACGTGAGGAGGCAATTCTAGAAAATGGGGAAAACAGCAAAATTACAAATCTGGTTTCTGAAGGGAAAAACTGGCAAGACTTTAAAGAAAAGTCAATGGAATAAGGACACACAACTCGGGAAGGGGCGCCAAAGGGGGGCGTGGGGCACTACGCGCGAACCGGGGGCAGCGGGAAGGAGACCCCTTCGGCCCCACGGAGACCGGACGTTGTCAGCACACGCGGGTTGTGTGCGCACCATATACGGGTCGTAATAAAAACAGAAGTGGAGACAAGAACGAACAAACCGGGAATCCTCAACCCTAGCAGGTGGCCCCTGAATTTACGTACAGATCTATTTACGACAGATCTGCCACCGCTCGCAGAGGACGGGCGGGCGTCTGGAGCAAGGACATAGTCTGCTCTTGGCATCAGGAAGCAGCTACAGGGACAGAATGTTCATTAACATTCCGGTCAGTTTCTCGCAAATCCTTTTTGAGATTTTTTTCTCACACGCCTGATAGCACGTGATCAGTAGAAAATTTAAGATCCTGGTTTTACTTCTAGAACTAACGTTTCTGTGTATCATGCACAGTTTTCCACAAACCTCCGTTATAGTCTAAGATGGTGCACAACCGTTTGCTCAACTCTCCCTTCACCCCTGATTTTAAGTTGTGTCCTGTTTTGTGCTACGACAAACGGAACGCCACGTCAAGGATCGTTTTTGCATCTTGCTTTGTCCCTCGTCTCGGCAGAGCTCTGAACTCCGATACCCTGACTGCGCACACAGGGACCTTCGGGCTCGCGGCCCCAAGTGCCCGACGGCTTCCCGAGGAGACTGGACCATCCCAGACTCCCACCAGCGCTGCGGCAAGGCCCGCTCAGAGGCTCGGCCTCCTGCTTCGCGGCACGAAATGTAAGCAGCATCCACAGCCACTGAGCAAAAGCACCTCTAAATGACCGAAACTAGTAAGTGGCAATAAAGGCAACAGGAGAGCACGCTTTGGGGTAAGATTCTCCCTGGGCCGCGAACACGAGATGCACAAAGACCGAGCGGGAGCTGAGGATTCAAGCGCACAGCGGACGCTGAAAGGAAAGATACCAACCCCCACTGTGTCAGCAGCTCCCGGGACGCGGAAGCGTGAAGAGGGCTCAGCGAGGGCCCGGGCGGGACGGGGGCCCGGGGTGTCTACTCACCAGTCACCTTGGGGATGCCCTGCAGGCGCGGGAC
>CM053604.1:168733085-168750874 GCA_028646535.1 Procyon lotor | reverse complement strand
CAGCAGGGACCACAGACCCCGGCCGCAGCAGGGACCAGAGATCGAATCCCAGGAAGGCGGGGACACAGGAGGGAACAGCGTCACCTTTAGATAACGGTGGGCGGTGGGTGCCTCGTTCACGGTGCTCCACTCCCCGGAATCCTCCTCCTTACAGTCCACGAAATACCCTGTGATGGGGCCACTGCCGGTGTACACGGGCGGCTTCCACAGCAGGACCAGGGACGTGTCTCTCACCTCGCAGAAGGTCAGATCGTAGGCAGGACCTGGGAAGGGGACCGTGGTCGGCCGTGCGCGCGCCCAGTCCTGGGCCTCTGCCGCCGCGGGGACACACGACGTCACCGGCACCCAGACCCATGGCCAGGATTCAGCCGTCCTTCCTCCACCCACGTCCTGAGAGCGTGCTGTGCGTGTCCAGGGACCGCGGGCACCTTGGGGTCACTCGTGAGCCCAGTCAGCGCTCAGGACCGACAGGCGCGTCCCGCAGAGAGCACGGGCCACAGAGCAGGGCCGCCCGTGCCGCCCGCCCCCACGCGGGAAGCCTGTCTGCACAGACGCCCACCCCCGCTGCCTGACCCACACCTGCTCCTCGAGCCCCAGGCACGTCCCCCGCTCAGAGCCCAGAGCCCGTCCGCAGGGGGCAGTGGCCTCAGGCGGCAAAGGGGAAGGTGCAGGGGCTGCGTCTGAACCAAGTCACGCCACGTCCTTGGGGGGTTGGAAGCCCCCAAAAGGCTCTGGAAATTGAGATAGCTTTCCTTCCACTCGCTGTTTTAAGGAGCAAATATTTGTTCCGCTAAACAAGGACCACTCAGTAAAAGGAAAGGAGGAAAACACCCTACACTCCGACCACAAAATAGCTTCAATGTTAGTTTTGCTTAAAACAGGAGCACCTTATCCATTCCTTTTAGGTTCCTGACAGAATGTAAACAAACGAAGGCCCAGGTTCTGAGAATTCATGAAAACAGCTTTAAAACATAAAGTCCCAATGCATGCAGATTGGCTACAATCCCCCATTTTCGAACTAGAGGCTCCCAGGTCCCCCGGGGTCTGGGAGAACTGGGCCTCTCACACTGGGAACCACAGTGTCACCCCCTGTGTCATCTGGTGGCCGGCACAGGCCCCTCCTGCCCGGGGCTGCCGTCCCCCTCCCCCTGCATCCCCCGATCAGCACACCCTCGTCCCCAGCCATGCCCCGTGCCCGGCCAGGGGAGCGATGGCCTCGTACGCACACACAGAGCACCCGCTAGTTCTGGGCTCATGATCACAGCCCTGCAGGCGCCCGGCTCACGCCACGGAGGTCCGCTCCACCGCGCAGGGAGGCCTCTTACCAGGCTCGGGCATGGTCCAGGCCTCACATTTGAAGAGCTCGCTGGGGTCCGACGGCTGCCCGATCCCGGCCAGGTTGACGGCAGCGATTTTGAACTCATATAGTGAGCCTTCTGTCAAGCCCTCCACCTGTGTAGAGTGCACTTAGATTAAATGGAAAGTAACAACAGTGTCACAGTCTGTCCACTGGAGGACTCACGACTGACAGCTAGAATGAACCACGAGGGTGCGGGCTGTGCCAGCAAACTGGACAGTGCCGTCCCGGAGGGCTGCAAATGCAGCCACCGTGCTGGGGTCGCTCAGGGAACCTGACCACTTGTCTCATTCCTCCTGTCACTGCACCTACGAGGGCGGCCTGATGACCCCCCTCAACAGTGTGTCCGAGGCTCGTGGAGCGGAAGGTCACAGAGAGCGTGTGGAAGGGCAGGGGTGGGGGCTGCCCCCAAGCCCACATTCCTTCTGCAGACGCCAGCCCCTTGGCTGTCCCCAGCTAGAGACCAAAGCCCAATCAGCCTAGCTACGTGATGCCTGACAACCCGTCCCCGTCCCCCAGCACACGGGCTGGCAGCCCCTGGATCATGCCCGCAGCCACACAAGGGTCTGGGCCCCAAGGTGCAGGGGAGGCCATGACCAGAGCCCTCGGCCCTGTCCCGCTGCATCCAGATGCCATCGCCGCCGGGACGAACACAGAGCCTCCACAGCAAGGTTTCAAGCCCACAGGTCCATTCCTTGCAGCGGGGAGTGCACCTCCCGGCAGGAGCCGGCAGTCTGAAAACAAGTCGGTGCTGCTCTCAGGGGTCAGGGGCCCCGCCCAGAACAGCTCGGCCTCGCAGGGGTGCTGACTGCGCCCAGACGTCGGCAGTGTCACATGTGTGCGTGCACACACATGCACGCGCTCGCACACACACATGCGGATATGCTCGCACGCACACACACACATGCACGTGCTCACACGCACACATGCGCACACGCTTGCACACACATGCATGTGCACATGCACACGCTCACACGCTCACATGCACACACGCGCATACGCTCACACGCACACATGCGCACACGCTTGCACACACATGCATGCGCACACGCTCACACACACACGCACACGCTCACACGCACACACGCGCATATGCTCACACGCACGCACACATGCACACGCTCGCACGCACACATGCACACACGCTCGCACTCACACACGCGCATACACACGCACGCACACAAGCCTGTGACCTAAACCGCACAAACGAGCAGCGGACCCCTCGGGGAGGGGGGAGAGAAAGCCCGTGGCTGCGGAGGGTTTGCCTCTGGCTTGGCTCCAGCTGCTCCCCACTCCCAGTCGACGTTCCTTCTCCTCTCGCTCAGGCAGCAGGCGTGTTTGGGCAAGTGACCCGCTCAGAGGCTGCACACACAAGCGTCTTAGCAGAACCGCGATGAACAGGCCGCGGGCAGGGAGCTCGGGCCGGACGGCAGGAAGCAGGAAGCACGGACGCACCGGCCCCGCAGAGCCACACGGTGACGGGCGGGGGGCCGCGGTCACTCCCACAGGGACACGAGCCCCACACCACACACTTCCTTGCCCCTCCGCCTCTTCTCGAGCCTCAGAACAAAATGCCTCCTCAGACCCAGGTCTACAGCTTCTCCCACAAGGCTGTGAAGTTTTCTGAACCCGCTTTTGTTTCTGTGCCACAGTATCTAACGCCCTTGGGCTCCGAGTCGCTGATCGAAGGGCTCGGCCCAGAATGGGGGGCCACCCAACAAAAACACGTGGACCCATGAGAACCAACCGTTAAGATCCTCTCTTTGACAGGCGAAGAGTTGACCTCGTGCCAGTTCTTATGCTGAGCCTCGCGCTTGTCTACGTAATAGCCAAGGATAGGTGCCCCCCCGCTGAATTTGGGCACCTTCCAGCCGAGGGTCATGGAGTGGCCATCGCAGTTCAGAAGCGTGAGCCCGTAAGGATGCGAAGGGACAGCTGCAAGGACACACAGCAGGAAGGTCACCCCAGTCTCTGCCCAGGACGCCTGTCCTCCCGGGGCTGCTCCTGCCCTGTGGAGGGGTCCCCACACCCGAACCATCCTTGGGTGCTTTCATCCTGTCCTTTAAAGACAGTAACTCTCTGTCATGTCTATTTACTGCTATTCCTAAACACGTCTTCCAGTAACCAATACACACACACAAACATCTTCCAGTATTTCAATAACACAGGAGCCATAAATTATTTAAACCTGGCCTGGGTGGTTGAAACAAGATCTTCTTCCCCCTCCTCTAAGGAAGACCTCCAGGAGGAGCTTTCTCGTGATATCCCCGGAGAACAGCCCTGTCCCTAGGACCACGGATGCTGCACGTTACCGACCCAGCCAGTTCAATTTTCCACTGACATGAGTTCGTTTGGAAATGGACCCTCTTCTCCAAGGGCCTGAGTGAGGGTGTGACTCGGCTCCCCCAGCCCCGGCTCCCACTGACCTGCGTCCGGTCATTCTCTGTCACCCAAGACACAGGTGACCAGGGGAAGACCTGTGCCCGTCACAGAATGAAACTGTAGACGGCCGCTTTGTGTTAAGTAGGAACGGAAATGTGTGGAAGTCCCTCCTGGATAAAGTGGACGGATCAGAACAATGAGCTTCAAACAAAAGGAGACTGACTTCGTGCTATGCTGACCACCCAAGGGGTGTCGGACTGGACACTCCTCAGAAGTTCCCTAACGAGACTTTATGTGTTGTTAGGAGAGAAAGCTGAACCTCGGAAAATGCGTTTAAAATTTAACTGGAGACAAAAATAATTGAAGAGCAAAACATTTCTCTGAGAAATGAAAGGCTATCGGTATGACTCAAAATGAGTAACAAGTGACATTTGTGCCCCAAATGTCCCAGGGCGTGTGTTTGACACGTAGCCGATTTTGTATGGAGTCAGCAGGGTGACAGTCACAACACTCGTGTCCCCAGGGTCCACCTCTGAAATTAGGTCCCAAATTGTTTTATTTGACCAGAATCATCTTTAACAATGACCAGTTGTGAAGAAAGCCACAAAGTTCACATCACTGTTTGGAACTCTCTGAGGTGAATACCGTCCCTTGAACTGAGACAACTGGAAAGGCTCCTGGTGTTTTCCCAGGTCAGCAGCGACTTTGAGAGAGATGCTCATCCCACCAGCTCGCACGTCACAGCGGGCGTGCACACGCAGGGACTTGTGACCTGCCGTGAGGCCGTGGGTCCCCAGTGTGTGCTCTGCCGGTGTCTCACCACCCCTCCCTCCCCATGTGTCCAGGACATGTGGCCGGCGGATGAGAGGCCTCCAAGGACAGCGTGTTCTCGGCCCCGTGATGACTTATCCCCGCAGAGCTTACAAAGGGCCCCGGGTTACTCACTGAGGGCGGCCTGGACCTTGATGACGTCAGACTCCTGTGAGTTCTCGCTGGTGCCCACAGCGTTGACGGCCTTCACCCGGAACACGTACTGCTCGCCGGTCGTCAGGCCGTGCACCACAAACCTGCGCAAGACACCAGTCAGGGGCAAGGCCACGCAGCTCAGCCTTTCCCTCCCTCCTCCGGCAGAAGCAAAAATTATGGGAATGCTCTAAAATTGTTTTCACTGGGACTAGAAGGAACTTCACTAGTTTGAGTTCTTTATATACGCATACTATATATCCACTTTCCATTTAATTCTAGTTAATGGATGCAAATCAACACACGGGGTTGGGAAGGAAGGCCGCGATGCCCAGTTGCACTGGAGCAGCACAGGTGTGGGGGCACAGGAAGCTGACGCCCACGGATCCCCTGTAGGGATCACTGGCTCTGTGAGACGGCTGCCCCAGCTGTAGAATGGGACCAGGGTCCCCACCTCCCAGCATCACTACAAGAATCAAGTGGGAACCACACAGGAGGAGGTCAGCACAGGCCAGTGCCCCGTCTGCGTGAGCAAGTCTGCTCCCCCTTTAGAGCCTGCAAACCTTTAGTGACCATTTACAAAGTTCTGACTTGACAATGGTATTTTAAGATTTTTGTCCTGAGATCTCTGAGTTTGCTGCCCGTGGCTCTGAAACAACACCTGACCAATACTCTTCTCAGTGACAGCTCTTCCTTCCTAGCCACGGCTTTTCCCAAGTTATTATTTTTAAGTAGATTGAAAAGGGAAAGATGGCGGAGCCATTGGCGCTAACCCATCCACAGTGGAGAGTCTGACTGCTGCCTCTGTTTACCTGAGAAGCATACCTTGGAGAGCACCTAATAAAGTCAGACACAGCACACTCAGCAGGAGCAGGGAGTAAACCAATGCTGGGGGCAAAGATCCTCCTCTCCGCCCGGGACGAGCTGACGTCCCCACCCACGCCCCGCACAAGAGAGGTGGCGGTCCCCCACTTTGTCTCCATCAGTGGCTAGAGCACAGACTGGCAGTTAGGCAAAGCCACTTTAAAAATGCGAAAATTCAATACGAAAAATAAAACCCCTCTCGAGCTGTGGCTGCTGTTTTAACTTTCTTGTCAGAAGGGAAGTCTTAGCCGTTAATGAGTCCAGAAGGGCCGAGGTTCTAGAGTTCTCTCATCAACACACTAACCATCTCAGCCCCGTGCCCTGAGCCAGCTTGTCAGCTTCTGAGTCCTGGCCCCTCGCGAGCGGGAAAGAAAACAGACACTCGTGAAGGAGCCTCCCCGCCCCGAGGGCCGCGGGGCTCCCAGCGGGCTGTGGGCCCTTCGCACGCAGCGGGTCTGGGGCCCCGCACCTGTTGTAGCCAATGGGCTTGTGGTTGCAGGGCTCCCACACGTTGGACCCCGCCACACAGCAGTCCACGTAGTAGCCCAGCAGGTCCTCCTCGTGCTTTGGCCTGTCCCACTGCACCACCACCGACGTCTTCGTGTTCCGCGACGCCAGCACCCGGCCCGGGGCAGACGGGACCGCTGTGCGGAGGAGACAGAGTGAGGAACCGGGAACGATGTCTGAGTTCTGGAAGCTGCTCCAGAGACCCGCAGGCCCTCTGTCCGCAGGGAATGGCTCCCCGAAGTCGGACGACGAGGGAGGAGCAGGGGAAGGGGACGAGGGCTGCCACCCGGGGGGCTGGGAGGTGCCGCACCGTCCTCTGTGTCTTCCCAAGTCCCACCCGACTCCCAAAGCAAGGAAGTGCAATCACGCCGTCTCCTGTCCCCGCCCCCAGCACCGTTAAAAAGCATCTTCCCGTGACACACGTGCTTTAGCTAACAGGATAGCAACAACTTTAAGAAAATAAGACATACTTTCCTCAGACTGGCCGGACTCTGTAGGGGATTTAAAACCCAATCATGATTTGACCCTGGATTTTCTCCACAGGGCGATTCAGAATTTCTGTAATTCCCATGTGGCACCTTCAGGGCGGGAACTTCAAGCCACACGGATAAGAAACTCCGGTGTGCTCAAGGTTTTCCTAAAAGTGACCAATGCCTAGAAATATTTCTCACCCATTTGTTAGTTTCATAAAAATAAGATGGAACTTTGGAGAAATGCTGAGTTGCAACCACAACCCGGCAAAGAGATTTCCATCTCTTGTCAACCGAGATTTTAAGGTATTTTGACTCATATGCAACCTCAGTTGTCTTCTCCGACACAAGAGAAGGGCATCTGGTGTCCCCTACTCGGGGCCCGTCCCTAACCGTGGCCGCTCCCCAGCACGGCCCGACTCACCGATCATGTCCTGAGCCTGGATGGGGGCGGTGATCTCCGACGGGTCGCTCAGGCCATGCTTGTTGGCTGACAAAACCCGAAACACGTACTGCTTCCCATCGGCGAGGTCAAAGACGGCATACCGGGGGGACCGCACGGCCGTCTGCGCGTTGACCCGCTGCCAGGTGCCGCTCCCAACCACGGACTGCAAAGGGACACACACTTACCTGAGGAAGCTGGCAACCCCCCAGAGGCGCTGAAGGAAACGTCCCGCTCCCACCGGCCAGATAAACCTCCAGGGATGCCCGGCAGTGAGGCCCATCCCCGGCCATCCGGAAATCTTTTCTCAAAGCCAGTTTGGAAGAGTAGGTAAGAAATCACCCAAAGCTGGAAACACTTACCAATAAAAAATTCTACATGAAAGCGAACAAAATGTAAAAAAAAAAAAAAAACCAAAAAACTTAGGGAAATTAATACATAGATTGTAGTTTTAGTAAAGCAGAATGAACTAGAAAGGATTAAAGATAAGTCAGGACATACATAAAATGCCATCATAACTCAGCTGGCCACATTTCAATTTAAGATTTTCACTATTTTAAGGGCACCTGGGTGTGTCTCTGTCGGTGAAGCCTCTGACCCTCGATTTCGGCTCAGGTCAAGATCTCGGGGTCAGGGGATCAAGCCCTGGGTGAGACTCCACAATCGGTAGGGAGTCCGCTCGGGATTCCCTCTGTCCCTGTGCCCCTCCCCCAGTGCTCCTCCCACTAAAACAAATGTGTTTTGAGATAATAATAGTAAACAAACAGAATAAAACGTTGACCATTTTGCAGCTGTCATCGTAGTGATAACAGCGATCTATACACAACCAGCAGTAAGTAGCACGAGACACGTCATGACACCTTCCTATGCCTGGAAATGCAGTCACTGGGGCGATCGTGGAGAGACCTTCCACCAGGTGAGGGCAATGACACCGTTGTGCTAAATGTGACACAGGACACAAGCTGCACCTATGACACACCAAGTATATAAAAGACTAGAGAGAAACAGACCGCGCATCTACGGATCCCGGGTTGAACTGCGGGCCGCTGCCGGGCGGGGGTGGGAGGTGGGGGTCTGGACGACGGACGCTGGGAGGCACGTGTTGTAAAGAGCACGGCGCGCGGCGTGACGTGGGCGAATCACAGACCTGCACCCCGGAAACCAGTAACACATCATGTGTTGACCCACTGAGTTTAAATCTTTAAAAAAAAATCCCGTGTGTACGAACAAGTTTCAGGAGCCGTGCAGGGAAAAAACATCAATTTTGAGTGTCTGGAAAAAACTATAATGACTATTTCAAATGACGGAATTCTCGGTGATTCTCATTTTCTTCTCTCTAACGTCTCCGCATCCTTACTGCAGGTTTAGTTTGTAGCATTTGGCTTTTTATCCTTGATAATTATTTGCAAAACCCCCACCCCCTGTGTCACTTGGTGCTTCCCTGCAGAGACGGAGCGCCCTCTGGGAGGGAAGCCCGAGGCAGCAAGGGCAGGTGCACGCTGACCCCGGGCACGGCTGCCAGACCTGGGAAGTACCTCAAAGCAGCCAGGCTTCCACGAGTCAGGTCCCCTTCCGTCGTTTTGGAAGGGGTGCAGCCCTCTCTTGGAGTGGACACAGGGGTCTGCAGTGGGAAGCCCCACGTGCTCTCGGTCGGAGGGACCCGCATGGGACTGATAGGGAAGGGGAGCCTCCCGGGGAGGACTGCGGACAGGGAGGGAGCCGGGAGACTATGGGGGGCCTCCCACCACGCTCCTAGATGCCCGAGGGAAGCGCGGGGGGCACAGCCAAGTCAGGAGCTGCTTATCAGGAGTGCAGGCGGGAGGACGCTGCGCAGGTCTGGGGGCCGCTGGCGGGGGCCCGCGTGGGGACGGGTCTGAGTGCAGGCACATGCACGAGGCACCCCTGACCAGCGGCGGGCAGAACCTCCCAGACGCTGCCCCACGGGCCTCGGCACGGAGAGGACAGTCGTCTGTTCTCTCGTGCCCCGTGTTCTCTCGAGGTCCCCGGAGCTGTTCGGGGGCCCACTGTGCACGGAACAACCAGCCGCCCGCACCCGCGGCACTGTGGGGCGGGACTCACAGAGGGGACACCCCTGCAGACGAGCCCGCTCAGGGGGCACCAGGCACCTCAAGGGCATCGATGCTGAGCTGCGGGTCCTACCTGCTCACCCCTGGGCTTCGCATAAAGTGGAGACGGAGGAAAGCATATCCTGGGGTCCCTCCTGGGCCTTGGGAGAACCATGGCACGCTGAGAGCACCCTGGACGGGCTGGGGATGGACCGTCCCCCGGGAGCGGGCTGGGGCGCAGGGAGACGCGGCCGCCCGTCTGGCCTGCGCCCCTGCACCCCTCACTCAGCACGGCTCAGCTCCGGCCTCACCTGGGCTCTCCCGGGCCCCCGCCTGCTGGGACCCCCGAGCACCGTGGCTTGCAAGGCTGCGCTGGCCGCTTCCCCTTCTCCGTCCACACGCGTGTGCTCCGTGACCCCCACCCCCACGGCCACTCCCCACGCGGGCAGCCGGTGGCCAAGCCGAAGGAGCCCCCCAGGGCAGGTCGGTAGGCGACCCAGGCTGCACCTAGCGCAGCAGGAGGGAGTCCTAGCACGCGGTGCGGACGTCACTGTCTGTGACCTCGCTGCGTGTGCAGTGTGCACGCTGGTGTGTGCAGGGCGGCACCTAGCAAGCCAGTCCTCACAGCAATGATTCCACCAGCGCGGTGTCTGAAGTGACTCCCTGTACAACACCGCCACCAGGTGGCCACACGGCTTATTACAACTGCCCGCAGCCCGGGTCTCAGGTGGTCCCCCAAACCCTCCAGCCACAGGAAAGCAGGAAAGAACTCGGAGAGCCCCGTGTGGGTGGGGGCACCAGAGCCTGGAGACGTCACGTGACCACTTGTTCCCACGAAGGCAGCAAAGCCCGGACCCGGACACTACCCCTGATGCCCAGGTGCACGGCTGGGGCTCACGGTGCGTGCACGACTCAGGCCGCGCCCGCAGGTCCCCAGGAACGGCCGTCCCGTCTGGGGTGACTGACCTCATGGCTGCTCATCTCCACAACCCACGGAGCAGCACCGTGTGAAATCCTACAAAGAGCTGCTGATTCGGGACGCGCGACCGCAGAGTACCTTCTCGATGAAGTACATCAGCGGCTCCTTGCCACGGGGAGCGGGTGGGTCCCAGCTGAGGACAACATACGTTCTGCTGATTTCCGAAGCGTGCACGTTGGTGGGAGGCCCTGGAGTCTGCACGTCACCTGCAGGAGTGGTGAACACGGTCAGCGCTGGGTGAGCCCAGGTCACCCCGCTGGCTGGGCCCCGGCGTCCCAGCGCCGTCCCTCGGGGCGCGACCAGCACTAAGGAACTGCCACGGCAGAGTTGTCCTCTGCCTCATTCCTGTTTGGGGATAGCGAGCCGTTCTTCCCAGCCAAGTACGATGCACTGATTAAGACCACCTAATTATTTTTGTTGCGAATATAAGCCAGTTCATTTAAAAAAAAAAGGGGGGAATCTAATCCAAACATCTTCCAGAGTTTCAGCTGGAAGGAGAGGCAGGAAGATTTACCCAGAAAAACAGGGCATTTAAGCAGGAGCTCTGGAGGCTGGGAATCTGCAGCGACGGTTCGAGCAGTCCGCGCTCTGCATTAGGGAGCCTGGGGAAGGCCGTGACCCTCCCTTGAATAGCCCTCTCCGGTCACGCTCCTCCTGGGCCCTGCCCTCACCGCACTGGGGCCAGGTGTCAGCCTCCAGAGCGCACGGTCTCCCCCTCCCTGGGGGGGTCTGTGCCACATCCCAAGCCCCGCAACCTACACCTGTCTGTCTGAAATCCTAGGGTGCCGGCAACCAGCCCTTTGCAAACAACTAGGGGGAATATTTGCAGGCAGAGGTGTGTGCTCTACCTGTCCTGTGACCCGCATCGTGCTTTACCACGACTTAAGGTGTCAGGGCCGTCGTGTTGGGAGAGGAGAGCTTTTCCTACGAGGTGGAGGTTTTCCAGACCCACAGTCCCTCTCGTTGCCGTACAAAATATTATGAGCTTCCAATTAGATTAGCACACGATTAAAACAGTTTGAACGTCCCCGGGACACCTCAGCCCTTCTCGATATCCAATTGCTCCCTGACGACAGGGCTGCGGGCACGGCACTGAACGAGCCCATGGAGACGGCACAAACAAGCCCGGTTTCATTCCCGGGAGGCCCCTTACAGAGCACAGGCCGGTTCACAGGTCCCACGGGCACGGAAACACAGCGCGGCCTTCCCTCGGTGCATCCCGGCAAGGGGGTCGGGTTTCAAATAAGGACTCAGGCTGTGTCCAGGGAAATGCCAGTGAGGCGGGGCGGGGCCTCGGGGTGCCCACAGGCCTGCTCCGGCCCAGGCGCTGTGTCCGCACCGACAGATCCAAGACAGAGGAGGCAGGAACTCCCGTCCAGGAGAACGCACAGTGAGCCCCCAGGGCCGGATCCGATTTCCTTCCGAGGTGCCGGAAGGCATGGGAAGCAGACTCAGGGACCCGAGGGAGGCCAGGCGGGTAGTAAAGGCAGTGAGAAGAGGCACCCACACACAGGGCTGCCTTCCAGATCTGAGCCACTCGCTGTTTTCAGACCCAGCCCGGAGCTTCCAGGCCCGGAGACAAGGGAGTAAGAAGCCTTTCATTTGCTGCTGGGGAGGGGGGAAGAGTCCGGCTTCTGTCAGCAGGGAACCCGACTGGGGTCAGAGACTTGGGTCCTGGAGCTTTTCAGGACCACCCTGGGCCACCAGCAGCAGGGGCGCTGCAGGTGCACAGATGAGCCCAACCACGGACAGAAGAGGAGAGGGTTCACAGGGCTCCAGGGGGCTAGAGGGGCCAGGGAAACAGGCTGATCTCTCACCGACCCTCCTAACAGCTGAGAGGAGAATGTGCACAGAGAAGCAAATGAAAGCAGACCGACCGAGGTGCACCTCGCAGGGTGGGGGGCAGTTGGGTGAGCATCCAATTGCTGGTTTCAGCTCAGGTAATAATCTCGGTGACATGAGATCGAGCCCCGTGTTGGGCTCCGTGCTCAGTGTGGGGTCCGCTTGGGATTGTCTTTCCGTCTGCCCCTCCCCCCACTCATATAGATAAATCTTGGAAGGAAAGAAGGAAAGAGGGAGGGAGGAAGGGGAAAAAGAAAGCCATCAAGAGAGGCAACTCCAAATGCATCACCCGGGAGATAGTCCCCGCAGACCGGGGGCCTCTGAGCGACGGGGGCTGCCCCAGCCTCTCTGGAGCCCGGCTCTCACAAGTCCCATCCATACGGGGCAAAGAAAGCCTCAGGCTTTCCCGGGATCCCGGGGCTGTGGGGTGGCGGGACAGGGCCCAGGCCCCCGTCCCCTGATCGCAAGTCCTGCCTTTTATCCTACGAACCCAGAGACACCACAACCTGCACAGGCTGCCGGGAGGTTTTTATGAGTCACAAAAGCAGGAACTGTGAGTCTGAAGGCTCAGACTCCCCAGGATGAGCTCGGGAGAAAGCGCACACGTCGTGAGCACTGCACCGTCTGTAGCGCACGATTCCTTCGACGCGGCCGCCACCCCAGCCCCGAGCGCCTGCACATGGACCCGGCAGAAGGAAACCGGCTGGCTGAGCTCTGCAAAAGCCCACCCTGCACGTCCCCGCCGCGGAGTGTGCATTTCTCAAGGGACCAACACAGGACCGGCCACAAGAGTCAGATGATACTCAGAGGAGAGGACTGAGGCTAATTAAAACCTTTGAGGAGGACATAAAGGTCAAACTGACTGGAAAATCTGAACAACAACAACAAAGTAAAACAGAGGAGTGACTTTTTTCTTAACCAACAAAGGAGTGTCTCTTTTCCTTAAAATGAACAGCGTTTACCAGTTCTTTTCCAGCTAACACAGCACAAAAAGAAACAGACGGGCCTCCACGAAGAAGAAAGGGGAGTGACGGGAAGAAATTCCCAACAGCAAGTGCTTGAACCCAGAAATGGGTTGCTTGAAAGCATCAAGAAATCTCTTTCTCGAAGGACTTTTTTTTTTAATTAGAAAAGGCATTTGTTGGGGCGCCTGGGTGGCTCCGTTGGTTAAGCAACTGCCTTCGGCTCAGGTCATGATCCTGGAGCCCCGGGATCGAGTCGCGGGGTCAGGCTCCCAGCTCCACGGGGAGTCTGCTTCTCCCTCTGACCTTCTCCTCTCTCATGCTCCCTCTCTCTCTCTCTCTCTCTCTCAGATGAATAAATAAAATAAAAAAGAAAAAGAAAAGGCATTTGTTGTTTAAAGTGAGTAAAGTAGGGGCGCCTGGGTGGCTCAGTGGGTTGGTTATAGCCTCTGCCTTCGGCTCAGGTCATGATCTCAGGGTCCTGGGATGGAGCCCTGCATCAGTCTCTCTGCTCAGCGGGGAGCCTGCTTCCCCCTCTCTCTCTGCCTGCCTCTCTGCCTACTAGTGATCTCTCGCTCTCTGTCAAATAAATAAATAAGTAAATAATCTTTTTAAAAAATTAAAAAATAAACTTCACAGACCCTAAAGCGGGTCACGGGAGCTTACCCTTCCTCCCAGGTCTGCGCCCCATGGCGGGGACCACCCCTTTGCGACGTGCAAAGCCTCGGCCCAGGGAGCGGGAGCCCCGAGAGGCTCAGTGTCCCAGCCAGACAGCCTTCTGGCTGAGGGTCGTCACCTCTGCCTCGCACGACCAGCTCCACAGGCTGAGCCCCAGGAATGTCGCCCACAAATGAACGGGACGCAGCTGAGTTCAAGAAGAAATCAAACAAAATGAAGGCACAGGCCCCAGGAAGCCAGAAAACATGGCTTCTCACAAGAAAAGAAACATTGCGGGGGATCGAGGAAGGGCCCATCCCCGCCGGAAGCTCGAGTACCCTGCTTCCTGCCCCCACCCTCACATAAAGCAGACCCTGCCTCCTCCTCGAGGGTGGTTTTGTCTGAATGCCTCCACAGCCACGTAGGAGAGCCCGGACGGTTCCCTCCTCGCCGACCCCATCGGCCACTGGGGGTGACGAAGGGAACTTCCCTTTCCTCTCACGTCAGAAACGCTTCCTCTGTAGGTAGGAGCCAGATTTTACGCGTTCAAATAGCTACGCTTCAATCCATTATTTAGAGGTCGTTTTGTGAATTGTTACCTGGGGATCTTCCCCAATTTCTGAGTACGTCTGGAAGTGGAGGTCTTAACTAAGACTTGAAATGTCACCATGGGGTGTCCCCCTGGGAGTTACGTGTTCTTCCCAAGACACTAGAGAAAAGCCATTATAGGCACAGAAGATTCAATGTCTGGAGACCGGCTTGGGGCAAATATGAAAATCGACCAATGAACTCCTGGTCTGCAGCTCTCTGGGGAAAGAGCATTGGGATCAGAGCAATTTATGTATAAAAAGACTGCAGTAATTTTAAAGGAGAGCTTCAAAGTGCATCTCCTGAGGCACTAGCTCCAAATTTATGTTTCTTCATTTGTAACTTGTTCATTGTCCTCTATGAACTCTCATTGTAAGTCTGCTCAAAATCTCTGGATTTCTGATTAATAATGCCAGGTTCCCCTCCTTAATAAATCGATCCTCCTAGCTGTCTCTGAAAGGAATGTCAAAGAGAAGCGTTCAGAAAATCTAATATAAATGAGGGAAACGTGAACCTTCAGGCCAGGGATACTGACAGGAAGAATTCGGTCTATTTCGACTAAAATGCTAGAGATAAAATTTTTGCTTAAAAAGAAAAACCGAAATAGTCCTCTAGTCACGGAGTTGAGAGAAGGGGCCCAGCCTCAGCCAGTGATGAAGGTTCGGGTCCAGTTTGATCTCCGCATGGCCCCAGGCAGACCCGGGACCCACATGGAAGAGAAGAAACCACCCAAGAGGACCCTGGGTCCTATTCTCACCCTCAATCTGCCTCATTCGCAGTTTCTAACGTCTACAGGCCCCACACTTGAAGATTGGACCTATGACTGCCGTGCTGACACGCAGGGCACCCGGCGGTGGGTGCTGGCTGTCACTCTGGTCTCCGGTCACCATCCCGACCCCCTAGGGCACATGCAGCGGGGCCGCGGTGCTGAAGGGCCGCTCACCTTCAAGGTCATCCTGGTAGATGACGATTTCTTTATCCCCCTCCAGATGGACCGCTGCAGAGAGAAAAGCAGGGGCTGCATTTGCCGTCCAAAGGTTTCTTCAAGAAAGCCCCAGTTTCCCTAACTCCGTGCGACATCCAACTACCCCCTGCGTTACCATCACAACACACTCACAACTCTGAAGGAATCAGACATGATATTTTGAAGCAGTCTTCCTATTTAGGGCTTCTCGGATCTTTGTACTAGGTTCAAAAGACCGTGCGGGCAAGGAAAATGTAGGGGCTCACTTCACACCACAATTAAGGGTCCAAGCCCTTTCGGGCATCAGTGTCACGTGAAATCACCATTCAAAAATGAAGTGGCTTGGTTTCAAAGCCTTCGGAGTCTTATTATGTGTTGAAATTATACCATCATTGGACCACGAAAATTCTAATTCTGAACCAGTCTGACTGGATCTCAGGAAGAGCATTAGGGAGGTGGTGTGGTTGGTGCCGGAGACTACCCACCGGCCTAGCCACACCCACCCCTAAAGCGACCCTGGTGGACACACGGACACTATAAAATGTCACCGCACCACACTCAGTCCCCGAAGATGTTAAGACCCGTACGCAGCTGAGCGGAGAAGAGAAAGAACAAATCCCCAGAAAGAACGGCCCCAGGTTTCCAAGGCACCTCTGGGGCTTAAAATCTGCACAACCTACCTTGTAACCTCCGGAGGTCAACAGGGTCGAGGGCAGCCACGGCCTCGGACACTCTGGAAGGCCGGCTGATGCCCGCGCTGTTGACCGCCCTCACGCGGAAAATGTAGGACCTTCCTTCAAAGAGTCCAGTCACAGGGTATTTGCAGATTTTCACGGGGGCGTCATTGCACTGAACCCAATTGTCAGTTCCCACTTCGCATCTTGAGATAAAAACGAGCGGAGAATAACGAACATATCAGTCGAGTAAATACGCACAGGTCCGTGTGTATATCGTACACGTATTACATACGTATAAGACGACGATAACAGGAGGGTACCTTACGCTGTAGAAGTCGATACCATTACGGTAGGAGATTTGCATAAGCAGTAGTACAAGCAATCTTAAAAAGACAGAGCTATTTAGGAAACGTGAAGTATACCTTTCAGAAGCTTTAGAATTTATTGCTTGAAGATTCCTTCCTGCCTTTTCAACCACATTTAGGCAAAATCCCCTCCGAAAGGCACGTGAGACGTACCCCTGAGCGTCCTTTCTCCATCTCACATGGCGGCATCAGCGGTGCCCTGCACTCCCCTGCTTGCCCCACGCCAGGGCTCGGGGAACGCAGCGGCCCTCACCGCCCCCCACGCGCCCTGCTGCACGGAGACCCTGGCGCGTGGACCCCCCAGAAGGCAGCTCTATTCCACTGCCGTGACGTGTGTCTTTCCAGCACCTCACGTGTGGAGCTGAGAAGTCTTTTGAGAACATTAAGTCCTGACCAGACGCCTAGAAATGCAGAGAGTAGCTTCCATTTTTCACAGGTTGAGAAATTTTAGCACCAAAACACCATGTCCGATCCCGAGGAGAACCCAGCAGGTTCAGAAAAGTCATCTTTCAGCACTGTTCCGGGCCAGGGCTGTATGTTCACTTTAGAGAGCACCAGCTCCCTGTCTCCGAATGATTCAGAATTTTAATGCAAGTTCTGTGACCCACGTGTGCTAACCTATGACAGCCAGAACACGGACCAAACAGAGTCAGGCAGGGGAGCCCCTCGGCGACTCCCCAACCCGGCCAGTGCACGGTCCTCTGACCGGAAGGGTCTGTTGGGTTCACCCCTCTTAATGAAGGAGGAAGGGGTGGATCCCTACCTAAGAAGGGCCATGAAATCACGTTTGCCAAATGGCTGAAAAAATGTTCAAATGTCACAGAAAAACAGAAAATCGCTTTATCTTGTTTTTCTGGGTTTTAATTGAAGGTAAACCCTGACCGATGCACTCCACAAATCTGACCTTAGCATTTCCAAATATTATCCCGACGGTGAATGTTTTATCCAAACAAGTAGCTTTGTTGGTTTGGAAAAGGAAACTCAACCAACCAAAATACAACCAGACTTGAATGGTGTTGCTGAAATAAACATCTTATTTCACCATGTGTTATACACACAGAATCTTAAATTCCTCCCCAGAACAACCCTCCTTAGAACCTGTTGTGTTACTTCCGAATTCACTGTCTTTGCAATTTCTCACGGTGACTAAAGTGTGCAATTGCGACATAAATTGCACGTCCAATAAATTCACCAGCTCTGCTTGGTTTCCTTCCCCCATCCTGAGCACCATACCAGTAAAGGATCGTGAAAGAATTAAGACCAATGAGTTTAATTTGGTCCACATTTAAGTGATTAACTCAAAGGTAAATTCCAATATTTTGGACTTTGAAATGTCAGTATCTTTTGCTTGGAAGCCAGAAGAAAACCTAGTGTAACGGAGGGAGAACGGAACCAGGGTACAGACGTCCGGCGATCTCCCGGCACGTTCCCATACCGCCCGTTTTCTCCTCCTCTAGAGGGAGAAGCAGGACTGAGCTCCCCCCAGAACCCAGAACCGGGGTTTGGTGTGTCTAGAAAAATTGGAGGGGATTGAATACGGGGTGCTGAACAGGTGATGATTACAACACACAGAACCCTACGAACCCTAACCCCGCCGTGTTCAGTCAAGAGCACGAAATAACCGGAAAGTGAAGCACGTGATCCCACCAAGAACAGTGTCATGACCGTGCGTTTAGAGAAATACCCAGAGACGTCGTCCGGGCC
>CM053604.1:168716340-168732585 GCA_028646535.1 Procyon lotor | reverse complement strand
CCACCCATGCTCCGCCCTCCCCGTGCCCCGCCCCTCCCCCCGCGAGCTCTGTGCTGTGCCCCAGTGAGGGCCCAGGTGGGAGGAGAAGGTGGCAACAATCTCTCTTTATGTGAAATGTTGCTATTTTGTTCATCACAGCTTGTTGTTGGTTTTTTTTTTTCCATTCCTTTGGATGTTTCCAAATTTTGCACAAACCTATTGTTGGGGGCCCAGGCACTCTCTTAAAGTGTGCACCTGAGGCCAGTGCCTTGCTGGTCTGACCCTCACAGGGTCCCCGCCCTCAGCTCGGATCACAGCAATAATAGGAGTCATTTCAACCGTGTGGATGACTGTTTTTTCCCGTGGAGCCGCAAGGTCCTGTGGCTGGGTTAGTGTCCCTGCGGCACCAGGACCTTAAAGACAGAGCCTGGGCCCCTCGGCCCTCCCCTGTGAGCACGTGGTAGGCTCCCAGTGACTGCGATTCCAGAATGACCGGTAGATGACAATGTGGGTCCTCGTGACGGGGACCACGGGCACCTGGTTCACAGTCCTTCTCTTCCCTCCTGCGCGGGGACGCCACATGGGGTGCGATCGGGACCCCCATCTCTAGGACGCTGTCTTTAGGCCTCTCCAATCGCATGTGGCATTTCGGGAGAAAGCAGCCAGCTTTCCTGAACAAAGCACAGAATTCTTTTTTTTTTTTTTTTTTAAGATTTTTTTTATTTATTTATTTAGAGAGAGAGATCACAAGTAGGCAGAAAGAAAGAGAGAGAGAGAGAGAGAGAGAGAAGCAGGCTCCCTGCTGAGCAGAGAGCCTGATGTGGGGCTCGATCCCAGGACCCTGAGATCATGACCTGAGCCGAAGGCAGAGTCTTTAACCAACTGAGCCACTCAGGTGACCCAAAGGACAGGATTCTAAAGGCCACAGTGGAGCCTGGGAAGTGTCCTCTAAGCTACTCAAACGCTGCTCGGGGTCCATTTGCAGAAGAGGGTGAAAGTTCAGGGTCCATGCGGGTCCCCACGGGTCAAGCGAGAGACTGGCTTGCTGTTACCTCTTCTTCTGAAAGCTTGATTTCCCCGCCACCCCGGCATCCCACAAATCCTAGGTATTAGATGGTTTTTAGTGACCTACACCTTCATTACCGTGAACGGGAAACAGGCAGAGTTATAGGCGGAGGACGATACAACTGCGCCCAGTCCTTAACACAGAAGGGCAGCCTTCATGATGGTCTCGGCAGCAAGCAGTGCTTGTCCTTGTGACAGTCGTCATGGCACATCTGCTTACAAGTGACATAATATCCTTAGTGACCAATATCTGTTTTCCTGAAAGTGATTTCTTGGTAAAAATAAATGTCTCGGTTACCCTGTCCCCTAAAACGCTGAAGTTATTTGTATAGAGATTTGAAATCCCAGCTGTGACCCGGGAGGGAGAAACACAGCTGTGGGTGCCAAGCTCGGGGACTGCCCCCCCCCCCACTCAGAAAACATCCCTCTTCCTATTTGCTTTTGCCATGAAGACTCTTCCCTGAAGCTTGGGAATTGAAGTATTTTTAACTTTGAAATGAAATCAGCTCCCAGTGGGCGTTCAATCCCATAATGTTCTATTCAAATAGTTAATGTTTTATTCAAATAGTTAACCCATAGTAGCCAAATATAATTGGTTTTTATCTTTTGTTTAGCTCGCCTCGTATATTAGCAAATGTCGAAGATACATCAACTTCCGTAAAACCTGTTCACGCCTAACGTTTTACAAGCTGTAGAGGAAGGTTTTCCATTGGGAAACTTGCAAACAACCCGCAGTAAATCTCCAAGTCTGATCTGAGAGATTGAAGGGCTTTTTTGTTTGTTTGTTTGTTTGTTTTTGTTTTTTTGTTTTTAGCTATTAGCTTCAAATTAATACAGGCTGGGGGATTTTAAGACTAGAAATCCATAGAGAGATAATCTTTTATGTATTAGCTCTTAGAAATTTCAAGTCCTAGTGAAGACAGTTTAGATGAAAACACTTCTCTACAGGCTGTAGAGTGTTAAGCCCATTCTCAGAGTTTAACCAATAGTCACCATTTCAAGCACCGCAGCAAGCACCAGAGCTGCCCAGCTGTTGTCCAGACCCTCCATGCGGCCGGCATTCCCTACACCATGGGGCCTGTCCAGGGAGCGGGCTCTGCGGCCTGGAGTGAAAATTCCACATATCATCGCCAAAATAATCGGGACTCCGCACAAAAGGAGATAAATAAACCCAGTAAGATGTAAGAGCCCCAGCTATTTGATGGTAATCAATAGCTCGTCTTTGGGAGACACCGTATTTATCATTAACTCTCTACAGAGGCTCCGTCCTTCTGAGAAAGGATGGACGGAGTTTCTCCAGCAGGACGCAGGAGGTCAGTTTACCAAATGGTGCCGAGAGCGAGCAGGGAGGGCTGACCCTGTGACTGTATCTGCGGATGCCGCTCAGACCAGCCGGCCTGCCTTCACCAGAACGGGCAGACCTGTGGCTACCGTGCGTCCCAGAGCCAATATTCCCACATACCTCGTATTCCCACCAAGAAGACCCCCGAGAGGCCCCCACACCAACAACACAGTTGGCATTCAGAGTCTTACTGGAATTACTCCCTCAGCCCACAAAACTACATTTTTAATTTTTTTTAAACCTACATCTTTAATACCTTATACAGTGTCAAAACCCCGATTAGGATTCCCTAGCTTGGGCCATTACCGTATTCACCAGATTTGATTTTTTAAGACTATTTAGATTTTTTCATATCAAATGTGTCCTTGATAGATAGAGTTTTTCTATGTTGGTGATTAAAAAGAAAAAAAAAAAAAAAGACGACGACGACTTCACTATAGGCCTTGAGTGGCATATCAGAGATCCCTAACAGAGGTTCCTTCCAAAACCAAGTTTGCCTACTAAGAACCTTGTTAGAATAACAATAAAGCCTTTTGATGCGACTTCCTGCAAAGATGTGACAGCATTTGCATTATTACTTTGAAATATAAGAAATTGCCATTTAATAGATCACAAATGGTCAAGGGTCAGAATTTCCTCTGCTTCAATATATATTATTTGACAAGTGTGTTATAAAATCGATTGTTTCTTTACAGTCAGACCTTAGCTACAGTAGGGGTAAAACGTGAGAAACCCAGGTCAGGCTTAGTGGAAGCTTTAGTTCACGCCTGGTCACAACAGTGAGTGTAAGTTTCCAGAGAAGAAGGTGCTTTGGGGGAGCTGCACCCCAAAACAGAACAGAATTCCAGAGGTAATGTATCTGCTAAAAAGGTCGGTCCCGGAACCTGACAGAGCTGGCGTACTATTCTAGTTGTGTTATTTAGGCAAATTGCTTCATCCATTCAGGCTTGGTTTCCTAATCTGTAAAATGGGTACCAATAACACCAAATGTTTTAGGGTTTGTTTTTTTTTAAAGATTTTATTTATTTTTTTTACAGAGGAGAGAGATCACAAGCAGGCAGAGAGGCAGGCAGAGAGAGGGGGAAGCAGGCTCCCTGCTGAGCAGAGAGCCCGATGTGGGGCTCGATCCCAGGACCCTGAGATCATGACCTGAGCCAAAGGCAGAGGATTTGACCCACTGAGCCACCCAGGTGTCCCTGTTTTAGGGTTTTATGAGAATTAAGTCATGCAGTGTGTTCTCGGCCTGGTAGGTAGCACGTGGTTACCAAGGAATAAAAATAGGTAATATTTCCAGTCAGTAAGTAGCCACCCATCCCCTGAAAGTCCTGGGGTTGCCTGATGAACATGCATTATACTGACAAACCTTCCCTCAATCTCTGAGTACCAGAAGTAGACACATTTTTTTTTTTTAAGATTTTATTTATTTGACAGAGACACACACAAGAGAGGGAACACAAGAAGGGGGAGTGGGAGAGGGAGAAGCAGGCTTCCCGATGCAGGGCTCAATCCCAGGACCCTGAGATCATGACCTGAGCCGAAGGCAGAAGCTTAACGACTGAGCCCCCCAGGTGCCCCAGACACATTTTGAAAAACAGTCTTTGTTCTTAAGTAGCTAACACGAGAGAGGGAAGAACCAGACCCACAAATGCAACTAGGCATTGCATCGTTTGTGTAACTAGTCATTGCATCATGTATGTGCTGTAATTAAGGGCGAATCCACTTCTGCAGACTTGCTTTTCTGTAGCACAAACAGAGCAGATGGAATTAAACCCCCTTGCTAGAAAGCAGCGGCCCTCAGCACTAAGCATGCTTGTCTACTTCACAGCCACCTGCGGAGGGACGCTGAGCAGCATGGGGGGCGTGATCCTGAGCCCAGGGTTTCCGGGCGCTTACCCCAACAACCTAGACTGCACCTGGAAGATCGAGCTGCCCATTGGCTATGGTAAGTGAAAGCATTTTTTTTTAATTCCTAAAAATTCAACTTTTTAATTTCCATCTTGGAAAGAATTCAGCTGAATAATAAAAAAAAAATGCACCTCATTCTGTTGATGTAACTATCTTTAATTGAAAGTGGCTTAGAAATTTAAATAAAGCTTTGGCAGAATAACCTCAAGAACATACAGTTATTAAAAAATCAATTCAGCCATGCAGCTCTTTTCAAGGCAAATTAAATTAGATGGATGATGATAGAGTAGGCACATGAAGTATAAAATGTAGCATCCCTAATTCAATTATCCATCTCTTTATTTATAATACCACCTTTTATGGTCTATTTCTGGGATGTAATAATGGTGGGTTTTTTTTTGGAATGATTTTAAAGGCTTTTTCAAGTTATGACACATTTTTGGAGTGTTCTGTAAAATTTTGTAATTGTATATTGCATTGATTTAGGTTCATGAAAATGGCTTTTTATAATATTTAGTTATGAACTTTCATAGTTACCTACCTTAAATAATTCATAATTTAGATTATTATGAACACTAAAATCTCATTATGGCCTTTTCCAGAAATTCATGGTCTTTGTGAAATTTTGATTCCCTATCTTGCCTTTCTTCGTCTGTGTCATGATCTCCTTGATATTTGAGTTCATTAATTTGGGTATTCCCCTCCTGGGAATTTCTCCAAAGCCCACACTGGTAGGTGTACCTAATTAGGTCCTCACCAAGTGCCCCAGGATATGGCGATTGAGAGCTTCCCTACTAAGTGAACTGTTAGCCGAATGATGAATGAACTGAAGCCTCAGTGGAAATCACTGCCCTAGAAGATCATATTGTTTATTAGGTTTTCAGAGCTTTGCCTTAAGAACCTGTGCCCAGAATGGCAGCAGCAGCAGGAGTGCAGAATGCAGAGGAGGGGTGCACCTGCTCAGCAGAGAGCAACCAAGAGGCACCGTGGGCAGGAGGGCCTGGCGGATGTCCATGAGGTGTGCAAGTATGCACGTGCTGTGGACACACAAGGAGTTTTACCCCAGGGAAATGGGAGTGTGGAAGGGGAGACCCCATGGGAGGTTCATGTCGCTTGGGGTCTTTAAGGAGCAGGCCAGAGGGCCAGTGGGAAGAGGACGGAGAGCAACCACAAAAGGATTACACAGGCTCTCTATTTCTTCCAGGTTTTTTAGTGTAGTTTTGTTTTCTCGATCATAGGCTCCGAGCAGCAGGGAAATAGTTCGGCCCTGTGCTCAACCAGCATTAGCTCAGCTGTTCTCAGGAGTGTCATCTGCTTCCCTCCCATGGGGATCTGAGGATACGGACGTGGCGGATACAATGGTTGGATCAGGCAGTGGGTTTGGGTCGGACACACCTGTGACCCACTGTATTCCAACAGCATCTTACGGCCCTTGAGGGTCACAGATTTATTAGACAGTAGTAGTTAAAAGCAGAGATTCAGAGAAACACAGGCCCCCTGCAGCGCTGACTCTAGTGGGGTGGGGTCTACTGAAGTGGGAAATGTGCTTTTCTCATCTTAAAAACCTAAAGAGCCTAATAGGGTTATTTATTAAAAAAAAAACCCATTTTACAAATAATTCAGGAGGTGTTCAGCATAGGGCTTGGCGGTATAAACAGCAACAAGAGAAAATAAAGAACTCAGCTGTTTTTTTTAAATTATTATTATTATTCCAAATATTTTCCACTTTCCTTTCAAAGCTCATGAGGAATATATTATTCATGAATAGATATAAATATTTTATTATCCTGTTTTTCCAACTTGACCATTCTGTGATTGAGAAGGTTATTGTCGGGCATTTATCCTCATGTTGCTCACCCATAAGCCAATATGAAAGATAATAATTCAGGGGGAAAAAATCAGTCAAGTTATCTTACGGTCACAATCTATGAACTCAAACAAAATATTTATTTGAAGAAATGCCAAAGTGAGAGAAAAGATTTATGAAATGTTATAATTAAAATAACTTAAGTCTTTAAATATTTCATACTGCATACTATTGAGTTTTGAAAGCATCTTGAACAAAAGGCAAAAAGAGATTTTATGTCTTAAATCCTAAATATGTATGAAATAGTATCACTATCTCTAGCTTTTTAGAATAGATGTAGTTATGCTTCAAAATACAGTTGACCCATGAACAACCTGGGGTTCGGGGTTCTGACCTCTGCATAGTGGAAGATTCAAGCATAACTTTGACTCCAAAAAAATTTAATTAGTAATAGCCTATTGTTGATCAGAAGTCTTATCGATATCATATGAATTCGAAAAACACATATGTTGTATGTTATATTTTCATTATGTACTGTACTCTTACAATAAAGTGAACTAGAGAAAAGGAAATGTTAGTAAGAAAATCTTAAGGAAGAGAAAATACACTTAGAGTTCTCTGCTGTAAAAAATCTGTGTACAGATGGACCCATACCGTCCAAGCCCATGTGGTTCAAGAATCAACCATAATAGCACAGATTCAGTGTAGGCACCAGGTTTGCCCGCGATCAATTTTATAATCTACAAATATCCTTCTGAACATGGAGTTACAAGTGAGGGAGGAGGCCCGTAAGTGGGAGAGGTCCCTCGACATGGTGGACATCCGGGATTTTTCTGTCCCTGCCAAAAAACCTTGCTGAGGTTTAAAAAATTACAGAGCATTTTGCTGATGTCGAGAAAACTTTACAGCCTAACTTCCAACCCCCTGTGAGATTTTTGAAACTCTTAAATGAATTGACTTTATCTATGTCTGCCTTGTCTCCCCTAGAATAACATGCTCTCAAATACACACAGTTGAGCTCCCCATTTTCAGCTGCCTGTGACGTCTTTTCACCTGGGGCGTCGGAAGGGGCCGCGGACTCCGTTCAAATTCAAGTTCCTCACTTTGTCCTTCTCCTTTACGGTCTGTCTCACAGCGGACTCCCCTATTTCATTCCCTCTCTGTATCGCCAGCAAACTTTCATTCTCCTCACGGCTTCCCTTTCCCTCAGCCTTATCTTGGCCATCAGTTTCCCGATACTTACCCAAGTCACAGGCAGACATCAGATTGCTGCCCTGGAAATTTTGAGGAAGGAAGTTTGGGTTTGGAGCCCAGGAATCTGCACGTTTACGTTAAACACTCCAGAAGTGTCTTATTCAGAGAGACAAACAGCAGCCTAGCAAAGATGACCGTCATTGCCCTTAGTGATAATTTCCTCCCTCTCTCATCTCCCGTATTGTGTCCTATTAGCACCAAACCTTAGGGTGATTCTGGAACCTCTCCTGTATTTACCAGCCAGGATGAGGGGGCCTCTGTGTTCCCAGTGGGACAGGTAGGAAGATTGGGAAGGTATGTTTCTAGGGATGTCACAGCAGATGTTTAACCTGGAAAATTCCTGCTGTTAGCATGATTTTGGTAAGCAAGTTGGAAAGTATTTCCTCCTTCACAGCATAATATGATGGGTATTTTACAATAAAAATGCAATAGAGCTAATGGGCTCTTCCAAGTGAACACAGGCATTGGCACATTGCTGTCACTGCTCACTGCCTGTACCTGTCCTAGATCCCTTGCCTGTGTGTGTGTGTGTGTGTGTGTGTGTGTGTGTGTGTGTATCTATCGGGGCAGGGGTCTCCGAACAACTCTCTGTCTAAGGTCTGGGAAACCATTTTAAACAATGTATGTTGTAGCATCTCTGGGAAATTCATGAAGAAATGGACACAGTGGGGAACTTGCTTACATAAGACGCAAAGAGAAGATCAGATGATGGTCACTATGAACTTAAACTTGAAACACCAAGTACTGAGGAAAACGATTGCTTAGCCCAGTGGTTCTCAGATTTGGCTGCTTAGAGAGTCCTTGGTAGGGGTCCAGCTGTCACAATGAAATTCCTGTGGCGGACCTTTCCATGCTCGCTCTCTGCATGGCTGGCCAGACAGGGAAAGGGGATCCAGAGTTTTTTTAAAAATAAATTCCATTTCAATATTTTCCCAGTTAGTTTTCTCATCTCTTCAAACGCTGGGGATCTGCTCATGCATTCCTGTGTTCTTGCTTGTTCAGGTGTGGTTGTTGGTTGCTCACGGCATCGCTGACTGTTGTACAGGTAAACCTAGATGCGTTCAGTTCCCCCAGCTACCTGAATAACGCAGGACAAGGTATCATTGCCTTTCTTGATGTTTTTCAGTCGTGGAGGATTTGAGTGGGGTGTTTTGAGTCTTTCCATACAACTGGATTCCGTGGGACTGCCCGATAGATTATCCCACTCATTAGTTAAGCCACCACCAGCGTAGTCCAATAATTCCTTTGATTATCCCATTCCCTCCCATGTGCATGGATTAGTTCCTAGTTTAATTAAACAGACAGAATGAATGGTTGCTCTGGCAATACGTGAGAACCACCTTTGCTTGCGTTGCTAATTACTCGTTCTGGTGACACCTGTTTCCCGCATCCATCTCAGGGAGAGAGCTCGGCTCTCCAGGTGGCAGGGGGACTCAGAGCCGGGGTGTGGACAGCAGGTGTCCTGAGTGCTCGTGTCTGGGGGTCTGAGTTGAGCAGGAAGCTAGCACTCTCACTCACCGGTGCTGTGAATTTGCACAAGTTACCACAATGGTTTTGAGCCTCGTTTCCTTATGTTCAAATTAAATATCATTGGGGTGCCTTGTGGGCTCCGTCGGTGAAGCGTCTGCCTTCAGCTCAGGTCTGGGGTTCTGGGATCGAGTCCCACACTGGGCTCCCTGCTCCGCGGGAGCCTGTTTCTCCCTCTCCCTCTGCCCCTGCTCCTGCTCTCTGGTTCTCTCCATTGCTCTCTCTCATGCACGCTCTCTCTCTAATAAATAAACAGAAACCTTAAAAATAATAATAAATAGAAAATAACAGAATAAATAAATATCATAGAGCATGATTCTCACAGGGCTCTTCTGAACCAATGTAATGCCTGATCCAGAGAAGGTGCTGTTTGGTTGTTGGCTGCGCTTAGTTCCTACACCAGATTCTCTAATGATTTTCATGTCATTTTCTTTCCTTTCTTCCTCTATCCAAACAGATTTGGGTTGCTGTTTTGTGTTGCTTTGGCACAAACCTCGTCAACACAGAATGTCTGTCTCTATTTTCTCGAATTGTCTAAAGTCACAGTCAGCAGAAATGCAACCACGTTTTTTGCTGGGTCTGTTTTTGGTTTTTCGTTGCCTTGCGTATATAAAAACCACCCCACCAGGTTTGCAGGCCACGCTGTCCAAAATGACCGTAACTTGGGCCCCCTGGGGCATATGTAGGGCGGCTTCAAAGAAGGCTTCAGAACATGCCCTCCGTTCTACAACTGTGAGCTCTCTTGCTGGGAGTTCATGACACACCCGCAATGCTTAATAGAGCACTTCCTACTCACAAGGTCTATCGACTAAAAAACGAGGGTTTAACTCAGAAGTCACAGTCATGTTACAATTTAAAGTTTTGTCAAATCCAAAGTCAAAAATCCTTTGTGCAGGTGACTTTTACCGACTCGTTGTTTTCAGTGTGAAGGACGATCCGATGAGCACAGCGATAACGTGCCGTGTAAATTCCACCCAGTGGACGTTCAGATTGACTCTCTTGTTGCAATGACACGTTTTTACAGCGTTTGGAGAGATAATAAGAGGATAGCTGAGTTATGCTTATATCAATCCCTTCATTCTGGTCTCTGAAACTCAGATGCTGATTAATCCCATTTCAACCAGATTAGCCCTGGGCTCTGTTCTGTTCCATCTCTTGATGTGCATTAGGAGGTTTGATATGTGGCTGGGTACTTACTTCATCCTGCTTACAATGCTAATTTTTCTCCTAAAATCGGGATTGCCGTAATTCTGTTTCTAAGTCAAGTTTAATCCCAAGTCAGCAAAAGGCTACCTCTCCTGTTTCCCTCACTCAGAGATACTCACCGTCTTTAACTGTTTCACCCGTTGACCTGCTTGCTTCCCTCCATTTCTTCCCTGACTGTGTCAGTCCGTGGATCTCAAAATGTGTCTCTGGACAAATACATCCGTGGTCTGCATGTGCACATCTGAAATGAGCCAATTTGGAGCCATTTCCTTGCTATTTAATTTGCTACCCAAATTGTGAATGTGTTTTGCAAGTGTCTCATCTCGGGCTAATTCCCCATGGTCTCCGGCACTTTGGGACCTGGACAGAAATGTCAGTGATTCAGCGGTTGTTTGTGGTTGCTCCTGTGTCCGCGTTCGGCCTCACGGTGACGGATGTGACGGGTGTCCCTGAAACTCTAGACCACGGGGCTCAGAGCCCTGACCTAAGCACAGACTCACTCAAAAAAAGGATAAGTTATTAGTAACAAAACTCTTTTATCAGATCTGTGGGCCCTGCTACAAAAGGAAACTGTGTTTCTAAATCAGCGATGGGTGAGGGAATTAATCCGGTGTGGTGTGCACTAGATGCTAGTGCATCTAGCTACTAGATGCCCACTAGCTCAGCGGCCTCAGCGTGTGGAGGGGACCTTCAGAGCCCAAAGACCCACTGCTTCTTCCTCCCCTCCTCCAGCCCCGTCCTTCCCCCATTCTCTCCTTCCCTCCTTCCTCCCTCAATCCCTTTTGGTCTACTTCCAAATTTCTTTGGACCAACCTATTTGCTGAAATTTAGAAAAAAAAATGAATATTTCATTGATGGTTCTTCAACAAAGAGAGTCACTTGACATTTTAAATATTTACAGACATGTTTTAAGCTGCAGCATTAGCGCCTACTACTTCTATATTGTATGTGATGTTAGGGTGGCCGAGACCGAGGCAGACAGGGATCCCTCTTCCCTGATGGCCCAGGCAGGCTAGTATAGATTCAGACTATTTCACAGGAATTGAGTTACTCATTCTAAAATGATCCTAAGTTTGGTTGACTGGCTAAAGATCTTTCCCTCAGGCCAGGTTTTTCTCTTGCTTCTTGCTTTCTTGGTCCTTTCCTAAAGTTTCCCATGTTCTTTTATTTGTTTTTAAGTTTAGTTTATTTTATTTTATTTTCGGTAATCTCTACACCCAACGTAGGTCTTGAACTCATGCCTCTGAGATCAAGAGTCACACACTTTTCCAACTGAGCCAGCTGGGCGCCCCCTGAGGTTTCCCACATTCTATTTCTTTCTTTCCTTCCTTCCTCTCACTGTCAAGGTTGAACACACTTAATACAAGCAATCTTCCCCCGTAAGAACAGGAATATTTCCGGCATCTTGAGACTGTGAAATGTCCTGAGAGCCTGTATTTCTCTTTCCGACTTGACTTGCACTTTTCTCGTTCCTTTTCCATTGAATTCTGCTTGGGATAACTGTATTCCCCATCAACACCTAAGTAGGTATGTTTGCTTTTATTTTTCTCCACGTGTATACTTAAGTAAGGCAACCCGTGTGAGCATGATCTGTAGTTTTCCAGACCTAGCAAGCATGCGTCGCATATATGAGATGAAAAGTAAAAATAAAGCTCCTCTTACTGATCAAGAGCAGAAGAATAGCACAGAGTTGCGTTGGGAGAATAATCAGTAATGGCCATTGGAATTCTCAGTTTAGGCTTCACAAACCTAAATTAGCTGCATGGATTTATGTAAGAACAAATGCCTTTGGGACCCTCTGTAAACTACGTAAGTGACTTAAATATTTTAGTCACAGTAGTCAAATAAATTTTCAAAAATGCCACAAAGCTGTAGCAAATAACTAAATGATTCTGATTTTGATTTCCTCTAAATTTGATATTCTTCTAAACGGTCAAGAGGAATTTCCTCTAAGTTCTTCTGAATTATCCTCTACGATGAATATGGTACCAGTGACGTTGGTCATTTGAACAGTCCTTTGGCCTGTGAACTGTGCCAGGTTATTGGACTGAAGTGTGTAAATTACGGTGGGTTTTTTGTATCGAGTTTCTTGCAAATATCCATAATTTGCTTTGTGTGCATAACACAATTGAAACAATCACTTGCTAAACTAGCAAGTCTCCCATGCGGCGTGATGACCATCCATTTAAAAGCCACTTGGAAAGGCTAGGGCATTTTTTTAGACCCACTTCTGGCTTCTTTCTTAATAACGTTGTAAATGAGCTCGTGGATGATTAGATACAGAATTTCAGCCTTGCGTTTACGGCCGTGATAAATGCAACAGAGGTGGACGGAATCATTGCCAGACGCGGGTGTCATTATTTGAAGGATTGTACCGCGTGTCTGTGATGAAATGCTGGTGAGCACATCGGGCCGAGAAACAGACTGTAGGGACATTAATCACGCAGGCAAAGATCACAGCGCCAGTGGGTAGCACAGGTGAGAGCGAACCAGGGCGTGCGGTAACCGGAATGCTGAGCTCTCTGCCACCAAGACCTCGCTCTTCTGCCTCCTCGCACACCTTGCGTGGAGGGACTAACAGAGCTTTAACCTCTTTCGATAAGCGTTGATCTTACCCATGTTGACGCTCACATTCTGCATGTTTTCCCTAGGTGCGCACATTCAGTTTCTGAATTTTTCTACCGAAGCTAATCACGACTACCTTGAGATTCAGAACGGACCGTACCACACGAGCCCCATGATCGGGCAGTTCAGCGGTCCGGACCCCCCCTCCGCCCTGCTCAGTACCACCCACGAGACGCTCATCCACTTCTACAGCGACCACTCCCAGAACCGGCAAGGGTTTAAACTCGCTTACCAAGGTAAGGAATCCGCGGAGTCCAGACACACCTCTTCCCTGGAAACGCTACTGAAATGTAAATCGCCCTCTTTGGGGGAAACGGTGTGCGGTGGGGCCAGTGGCTTCCTGACACGTCCCAGAGCCCGTGCCGTCCGTCCGTGTCCCCCAAACCGGGGCACAGACGGGGGGCACGGCCGGCCTGCCCGCTGTGGTCACGGCCGCTTGCCCCAGCCTTCCCGGGGTGACTCCCTCCCGTGGTCCACACCGCCCTCCCGAGCCGCCAGCCCGGCATCACGCCCCCTCCCACTCGTCACGGTGCCCTGAGCCTCGGGCCCCTCTCGTCCCGTGTGAAGGTATCGTTCCCAGTCATTTCAGGCCCGTGCCGGCGCTTCGCCTGAATACGGGCTGAGACAAGTCTGGACCCGGCCTTACCGAACCATTTCTCACCTGGGAGGAAGTGCAGCATTTCCTCTCACAGCCAACAATTTAGCTGCCCTTTCTTGAATATTGTTAAATCAAATGAAGCTGAGAATGTCAACAATAGGGCTTTTCTTTCTTGTTTTTTAACATGATTAAATCCTTGCTTTATTTAATTTCATAGACTGTCTTTGAAATGAAGGGTTTTGCAATTATCTGACTGAAAGGTGGTGGTATTTGACGTTGAAGTTTTAGACACTGTTACTTAAGTTGTTATTTCAATATAAAATATACATTTGGATTTCCAAATTTGGGGTCTCTTACAGTACAAAGGCCAGAAAGGAGGCCAAACCAGTGGGGAATAAAGGCGGGGCCAGTGAGGATGAGGCGGGCGGGGCCGAGGCCCGTGGGCTCAGTGTCCTCACTGCTCCGGCTCCCTTCCCTCCCCCCTTAGGGAAGTGTCACCTCCTGCTCCAGAGATGCGTGCACACACTCAGGCGCACGCATACACAGGTGCACATACACAGGGGTCTGCACACACACAGGTGCAAACGAACAGACACACACAGCTGCACACACACAGGCCCTTGCATACCCACAGGCGTGTGCACATACAAGGCACGCATACACACAGGTGCACACACAAGCACACACACAGGTACACAACACAGAGACACAGGCACACACACAAAGGTGCACACAGAGTCACACAGGAGCACATATACACCTAGGCACACACACGGGTGCACACATACACAGGCACACACACAGTGCACACAGAGACACACAGGTGCACACACATACAGAAGCACACACACACGGGTCCAAACACATCTATTTACATATGATTTTTAACGTACCTCTGACTCCTGTCTGTCTTCGGCTCCCACTTTCCGGGAGACCTTTCTTGGGGCGCTGTGTGCACCAGCTTCCTCAGTGTCTGTGTCTCTCCCCAGCTCGTCTTTGCTGAGCCTCCCGAGCCCTCGAACGCCCTCGCGCCCCCAGTGCCCTCTGTTCCTGCAGCCTTCCGCGTCGCTCAGCCCCCCAGGCACGCGGCCTGACCCATGTGCCTCGCTAGCTCCGCGCCTCCCCCCTGCTGGCTCGGGGCCCCGCTCCCCTGCTCTGAGGGACGAGGGGCGACACAGTCTCGTTGGAGATCCTCGGCCCGCCGGCTGCTTCCTTCTTCTTTGTGCTCAGACCCCAGCTTCCCACGCAGGGCTCCGCTGGAGCCCCCTGTTTTCATCGTTCACGGCCGGGGTCCAGCCCAGGCCGTCCAGGGTTCCCTGAAGGATGGCGGTGTCGGCGAAAGGAAGGAGAGAGCCAGGGGATTCTTTCAATCACCAGGCAGGCATCTCCGCCTCATTGGTTTCTGACTCTTCATTTATAGGCAGCAGGTTACATGGAAAACAGTCAATGATTTTCTTACATAAGGGGGCTTTAAGTTGTTTTGCAGAACCTATAGTTTTTTCTAAGACTCAGGCAGAGACAGGCTTATCTTATTTTGAACAGCAAGACCCTTAACAACAATTTTTATGACTCTGTTTCTATGTATTGGAAAAAGATTTAGTCACGTATAACTTTTGCACATTGACCAAAAGAAGAGGGGAGACATTTGAGTTTATTATAGAATGGCCCGAGCTGTTTGTAGCAGCCCTTTATCACTGCTGGGTGAGCAGACACCCGGGAGCCTCATCCTGCGTATTCCTTAGCAAAGTCTGAAGTAAAACTATTGTCTTTATATTTAACCGCTCCTACCTTATCTCATGTGTGCTCCCCACTGTAAGGGAAGGCGGGTTTTGGTGTGGGTGATGGAGTGTGAATCCCTAGGGGGGAACCGAGGTTGGCTGTAGATCATTAAAGGTCTGTGTAAGTTGTTGGCCTTTACCTTATCATCTTATCTGTAATAATTGGGTGGACGGACATTGGAAGGGAGCCTCACTCCGCTCTAAGGGCTTTATGGCGGGGGGATGGTTTGGTCGCCTTATGTGGTTCCTGTAAGGAGATCTCGGTCTGGTTAGAAGTGGGTTAAGTGGGTCAGAGCCTCAACTTGACCAAAAGGCTTAGGCCAAAAAGAAAAAAGAAAAAAGGACTTCGAGCAACAGCAAGAGATACAGGAGGAGATACCACTCCCCGTCCATAGGGCAGGAGCCGTGCCCACCTGCCGTGTCCTCCCCGGACCGTGTCAAAGGGCGAGGCTCCTGCGGCTCCCGGCAGTTCACTCCCCCGAGGGTCCTCAGCAGCCCTGGGTTCAAAGACGGCAGGAGCGGTGAGCAGTGGACGGATCCCCCGCTGATCTCACCAACCCAAGTTCGCGAGTCCCAGACCCCGACCCCGGGCATCCTGCCGGCGCCGGAACCCTGTGCGCGGCACTGAGCACCGGGATTCTTTTCCGGGTCGGCTCATCCCCCAGTCGTCCCCGGCCCTCCGGGTCAGCCGTGCACGATTTAGACAGCTGCTTCGGCAGGGGGCCCGGTGCTGCCTTGACTCGCCGCCCCCTCGGCCGCCACCGTCACCTCCATCGTCGTCGCTGAGCCAGCTCCGCACTTTCTCTGGGGTCCCGGGGATCCGTCCGTCAGCGGCTCGCACCTCCTGCTAACCAGCCTCATCTCTCTGCTAGAAACCGTCAGACCCGCAAGTCTTGAACACTTTGATTCTTCCTGCTTCAGCAGGAAGGCATCAGCAGCCCTTGTAGCTACAATTAAATGCCACACAACTTCAGACTCAGTAAGGAGACACGTTACCGGAAAGCATCACCTATTGCCCTGGGGGAAGAGCTCTATTGCAATAGGAAGAACAATGCTCCAACCGTAAGGTCAGCACAGGTCTCGGGGTTGGGAAAAAGGGGGTCTTCCTCCACAGAGAAGAGGGCCGAGCCTGTGGGCGCTGGGTGTGGGGCGGCAGGAG
>CM053604.1:168681529-168699078 GCA_028646535.1 Procyon lotor | reverse complement strand
TGTGTCTCTGTCAAATAAATAAATAAAATCTTAAAAAACAATAGAGAACAAACTGAGAGTTGCTGGAGGGGGTGAGTGGGGGTGGGCTGGGTGGGGGTGGGTACGATGGGGGGCACTTGTGACGAGCCCTGGGTGTTGTGTGCAAGTCATGAACCCCTGAACTCTACTCCGAAAACCACTATTGCATTGTATGTTTACTCAAATTTAAATAAAAGAAAGATACAAAATTGCTGATGTTTATTTTGACCTCAGAAGTGGAAATTTCATAGGGATCAGCTGAATACATTCCCCATATTAGGGCCGTTTATATTTAATTTTGCTTTCATCCTCCTGTGGTGGGACTGAGGGCTGCAGGGAGCATCATCCATAAATTATTTCGGGAACAGTTCACAGTTGGGTGCAATTGCCGGCTCCAGCTTGGGGTATATTCATTTTTTTTCCTTTTTTTAAAAAAATCACCTCCTCTTCTGAGACTCAATCCTTAATTATTGGTGTTTTCCAAATATCATCACTGGCTCTCTTTGTGCACATTAAAAAAAAAAGACTTTAATTTTTAGAGCTAGTTCTAGGCTTTCAGAAATTTTCAGTAGAATACTGTTCAGTATTATCACTGAAAGCCCGGGTGGAGAGAGTGCCCGTATTTCCCTCCCTCTCCCGCTTACCACGTTCCCTATTATTAACATCCTGCAGTACCTGGTGTATTTGTTATACCTTATGAGTCAGTATTTGGGTCTAGTCATTCAGAGTTACTTAGGAGAAGACATGAAGATAATAAAGACAAACCTTGAGCGCAGAATGGTTGCACACGAAATATATGTTCGCTCTTGCTGCTGCTAAACGCTTGATCATTTATTCTGACCTGAACATGTGTGTTTCCCCTGCTTTGTCCTCCTGCCACCATCCTTCTTAGCATTGCTGTGCTCGACTTCCTCTTGGACTTCTCGCTGTCCTCTTCTCTGACTGAATGCTCTCGTGCCTTTTCCTTGGCCATCTCAGACAGGATTCCTAACCTTGTCACATTGCAGGAAAGCTAAGAACTCAAGTATCTCGACTAAGGTCGAATAGCTAGAAAATGCTGAGCCGTCACTGAGCTTGGTCCGTGCGGATTTCCAAGCCGCTGATGGGTGTGGCTTCCCGGCGGCCCAACACTGGGGGCAGAGGGAGGGGGCCTGGGAGAGAGTGGCTCTTGACAGTGACTCTGCATAGCCTTGTCCTCGAAAGATCAGGAACCACCCGGACCAGAACCACGTAGGTGAATGAGCTAAGTTCAGAAAATGCTTAATTGGTCATCTCAGACTTTTTTTAAAACCATTCTCCTCTAGCACAAGACTGATGATGTAATTTCATGCTTAAATATCTTCCTTGGGGGCCAAAATCAAAATCAAAAATCAAGTCCCCACTTCTTTAAAATGTTTACGAAGACCTGCCTTAAAATGTAGCCCTGGAAGTGTCCATGAGCTCTGTGTCCATCCGGAGCCCGTGAGGTGCTTTGGTTGGGCTGTTGCGCAAGTCACAGTATCCGTGGTGCCACACGTCCTCCGTCTGCTGGTGACACCACGTGACCGTGCTCATGCTCCCCCGCAGAGTATCTGCCCCAATGCCCGCTGCTGTTTGTCTTTGTCAGCGGTGTCCTACCCTCTTGGCCGTCCTCCGGCGCGCACTCCGAGGTTACTAACCTTGTCACGGTGCTGCACGCCGAGTCTGCAGAACTTGTTCATCCTACAACGGAGAGTGTGTACCCTTGGACCCGTGTCTCCTATTCCTCCAACCGCCACCCCTCTCCTGACCGTGTTCCTGTGACTAGCTCACGATGTATATCAAAACATCAGGTCGTACACCTTGGGTGTGTAGAATTGTGTCAGTTATCTGTCAATAAAGCCGACAAAATGCCACCTACTCCGTAAGACTTCCTGAATCCCTATTCCTGGCAGCTTACCTGTCCCACCTGCCGCGCCCCCTCGTACTGCGTGCTCAGGGCTGTCTGTCTGCTTTTCTCCCCGTTCTCAAGACAGGAGCTCCCGAGTGCCTGCTGAAGTGACAGAAGGTAACTCGTTGGCCAGATCAGCGTGATGACTCGATCCACATCGTTCGTGGCTGGGTGAAGCCGTGATCCCATTAGATGCTTCCCGTCTCTGTGTGGGGCTGGTGTAGAGTGGGCCATGGGGTCATCGAGAAGACTGTGCACTGTCACAGGATTCAGCTCGCTGTGACCACCACAAGTATGGAGGGGCTGGAAATAGCCAAGAGCTCAGGAGGCATGGTCGACAAGGGGAGGTGCATGGGCTTGATCTCGCCGGAGCCTCTTCCTCCTGCCCACCCCACAGGCCCAGGGCCCCTCCCTGGGGTCTGCAGGCAGCAGGGAGGCCGTGTGCTCTGCCCAACCCTTGTCCCCCCTTCCCCACTCCCCCACAACGATGCTTTGCTTACTCAGTTCCTACTGACCCCAAACTCTGGTCATTGAGGGCACAAGTGGGTCTTGAAGATTGATGGGTTAGCAGCTGACGCATCTAGTTCTGTTACAGGTTGATCGGAATGAATTCGATTTATTTTTTTCTCAAAAAGTGTTTTGTGTGATTCATTTCTAAATTGGAGTAGAGGACTCCGCAAAATGATTCTGTGGTCTCCTTTCCTATTTTCTTCTTATTTTATGGAGTAAAATTTAATATTTTAACCTGCACTGAAATATTCATGTAAAGGAACACAGATTTCCATATAAAGCAGAAAAATCCAATCCATCCTAAATTTTTTTGTAGTACTGCATTTTCTAAGTCAATGTTTGCCAAGAAACCTACTCAATTTTTTTTTTTGCTTTTAATAAAGCTCATTTATTTCAAGAGCAGCTTCTATTTGAATCAACCGTTACTCTTCTTTTACTTTGTACACTGAATTTTGTTAGATGTTAGGGTGGCGACCTGATTATCGATACTTTCATTTAATTGTCAAGTCTAGCGCTACCTCTGACACTTAATAAATAATAATAAAGATCTTATGAAAAATCCCAAGATAGAGGCCCCGGCTGAGGACTGTGTAGTCAAAGTAAATTATTAATTTCCTATTTACAGCCGAAAGATCAGCCAATGCACTGTTTTCCTGGAAGACTCTAAGTATTAGTGACATGGGCCAAGCAAATCTTGAACAAGCTGTTATTAATCTCATTTCCTTGCCTAGCGGTGGCATCCCTTATGCCGCCGTGCCACTCGGTCACAGAACGTCGTAAGAGAGAGGGCTAGAGCTTCCAAGACGGCTCATTCTTAACACAAAGCCAAAGAGACTTGTGTTATTTCCTGTCACATGGGTGCAACAAATAATTCTGAAGGAGAATGTGGTGATAGTTCATGATTACTTACTATGAGGGACCCTTAAAATGTGATGTCACCAAACTTATTATATTAAATATTTCTTTGGACATCTACATTCAAAACTGATTTTTAAAGCAGGTTGGAGGAGGAGTGGACTATGAAATAATGTCGTTAAGGGATCTGTCTTGGAGGGCGCCTATAAGGGCCTGTCCAGAACGCAGTTAGACCTTCACCCAGCCCTTGGACCGTAAGTTCTCTGTGTGCCGGGGTCTAGCACTCTGCTCTCCTGGACACTCTCCACGTTGGTTTAGTAGACTTCATGAGCAATACCTGTGCTAAATAACTGGTTTCTCAAAAGTCACATATGGTTCTCTCTTTTTTCTCTTCCGTCGGTGTATTTTTGCTTCTTCCGTCTCTCTGAGCCATTGGCTTATTATTAAATCTTTCAAAATGACATTCCATGCCATGATCTCTACTCCCTAATTACTCAGTTTGACACCCCAGACCCTGCTGCCAAGCCTCTGGCTGTGTTGGTAATAGCGCATCGCTCTTGCATTATCTAGTGTTTGATCTCGATAGTAACATGATGGGACCTGCTGAATAAATCACTTCATGCTCTATTTAATTTCAAAAGCTTTTTTGGTTAGAGTGGCAAAAACTAAACTTTTGATCTATATCTATATATCTATATCTATATCTATCTATATCTATATCTGTATCTGTATCTATATCTATATCTATATCTATATCTATATCTATATATCTGTATCTGTATCTATATCTATATCTGTATCTATATCTATATCATCTGTATCTATATCTATATCTGTATCTATATCTATATCATCTGTATCTATATCTATATATCTATATCTGTATCTGTATCTGTATCTGTATCTATATCTATATCTAGTTTCTACCTCAGGCAAATCCTTCAATCTGTTGCCTACCAGTAACCAATGACCTAAATTCGCTCTTAGAAGGGATATAATAAGATAGCACAATTAGATTTTCTGTAAACATGTATTCCATGTATCATATACAAATACCAGATATGCTCCCAAAACACTTACAAAAAATGCAATGCCATTTTGAGTAAGAAAAATAAGAATATAATTTTCTAAAACATTATCATATTGTCAGTAGCTTCTCTCAAACTGCAGATATTTAAAAGACCTCACTTAGTGTAATTATTATGCTTTTCTCATCTGAGAGGAAATATGTTTTAATGGCAAATAACTTTCACTGAGCAATAAATAGAACAAAACCAGATAATTATACCACCAAGACTCTTATGGAAATCAGTTCAGACATCTAGTTTGGGAAAAGGTGTCGATAGTGAGTGAAAACTCAAAAATGTGAATAGAAATATTTGAAAACCATAACTTGCCAACATCAGTATCCTAAACATATCACTAGTTTGAATGTGACATGTCATGTGTCTGTATCTTTTTTTTCTTTTTTCATGTGTCTGTATCTTAGGGAAGACTTTGAATTCAGACCTGGTGTTTTCTGGTTAAAGGCCAATATTTCATGACTCCAGTTGGCACCCTATGTGTCTTACCAAAAATATCATCACATCGCCTTCTCTTAGCATACTTATGACATACTGCTGACACAAACTCTTTCTTGGGGCCTTTGGAACTTGCTACAACATCTCAAAGTTAATATGTTAGCTCAGGCTGCTATAATAAAATACCATTGACAGGTTGGCTTAAACAACAGAAATTTATAGCTCACAGTTCAGGAGGTGAAAGTCCAAGGTTAAGGTGCCAGTAGGGTGAAAGACCCTCTGGTTTGCCAGTGAGCTAGAAAACTCTTTGCAGATGGTGGTCTTCTTGCTGTGTCCTTATGTGGCAGAAAGAAAGAGTTGGGTGGTGGGCTCTGGCCTCTTCCTCTTCTTGTAAGGATGCTAGTTTCATCATGGGGCTCCCCCCATGGTCTCGTTTAAACCTAATTATCTCCCAAAGGCCTCACCTCCTACCACTGGAGGTTGGGGCTTCAATCTATGAATTTTGAGGCACACCAACATTCATAGAACATAGCGTTCCTCTCCATTTGTACCTTGGGTCAAAGTCCTTGTCTGACTTCCTTTGTAGCTCAACATTATGAGGCCCTGTTCATCTCTCCCACAACTGCATCCATAGCTTCTGTTTCTTGCCATTGTTACATTGGTCTGCATTTCAATAGAACATCTCTCTTTCCAAAATGTAAAAGAGGTATGATTTTTGCTAAAGAAATAGTAACTCATACATGCATTGAAAGTAGTTTGGATAGCACCATTAAATAAATTTCCAAGTATCAGATATTGTCAGCTATAATTTTTCTCGATAACCTGACTCCCTACAGATAGTTCATAATATTCCTTGCAATCATTGAGTTA
Organism: Procyon lotor; assembly: GCA_028646535.1. Lineage (NCBI taxonomy): Eukaryota > Metazoa > Chordata > Mammalia > Carnivora > Procyonidae > Procyon > Procyon lotor. Next base: position 168,693,396 of record CM053604.1, on the reverse strand, counting down.
AGTATTCCAATCAAATTTGTAATTCTTAAGAGGGTGTCTGATATAGGAAGTTAAGAAAAATGTATCACAAGCTGATGATGATTTGAGCAGTTAATATTGTGTGCTTATTATGTAAGAATTTCTTTCTCATTTTTCTCATTGTTGCAGCTGTCAAATTAGAATTTTCCTTAAAAATGTCCCATAATTCCTTTCTACATAACTTTTTTCAGCTTTATTGAGATATAACTGACAAATACATATCCTAAATATTTAAGGTGTACAACATGATAATTTGGTATAAATGTGCATTGATATAATCATAGCATTCAGACTGATTAACACACTCATCACCTCACATGGTTTACTCTCTCTCTCTCTTTTTTTTTTTTGTAGAGAAGCATTAATTGGACTTTAGCTAAGATTTGTAGCTGAGTACATCAAGAGCAATGGTTCAGGGACCAAGCTTGCCGTCTTACCAAAAATAGAAGTCTTTATCATTTTCAAAGCAGAAGGAGAGCTCGGTCCCAGTGCATGCTTGCTACATTTCTCAGGAGTTAGTAAGCAAATGCAAAGTCTGATCTCCAAATCAAGAAGCTCTTCATAAGCAGAATTCAAATCTGCCTTCCACCTTGCATTTACATTTTGTGAATCCTGCAAGATTTAGACATGAATAGAAATCACACACAGACACACATGTGCACACACACACAGAAATTTCAATATTCCCTCTAAGGTTCAGGGTCTTGGATAATCACTCTTCTTGTACATATGGGGATATTAGCATAATGTGTGCGATTCAGTAAAGGGAACGTTTAGTGTGATGCTGCTTTCTTTCATGGATTCGGTATCAATACGGATATTTTTGTCATTTAATATGTGATATTTGATTTATAAGTTTGATAATAATGCCATGTTTTTGAATTCTCAGTTATAATAACCCTCTGTAATATGTTTAAGATATACAGATATAATATAAGAGAATAATTCCCTTTCCTGTGCTTTGTTATGAGTGTTTACAACATACAATGTGTCTTGAAGGTAAGTTATGACTTTCAGGCTTTCCCACCAACCTTTACACTCTGCTGATTCTTTCTAAGGGGGTTTTCCACCCAGTTTTAGGAATTTAGACTTACAGATGAGTTGAACTTTGTACGTTTGAGATCTTTCACGGTTTCACAAAAATTACATGAGAAAATGAATCTTAATTTCTACTGAAGAAATTCAGTCGTAGAAGTTTGTTTGTTGGTTTGTTTGTTGTAAAGCCTTGCAAACATCGGTAGTCTTGTAGTCAAAGCTTTTCTGGGAATATTACACCCCCACCAAGCTGAACTTAAATCATTTGGCCAGAAGCCTGGAGATCCTCTCAGGATGGGGGCTTTCCTGTGCGTTTCTGTGCCGTCCAGCCTTCTCCTGTCTGTGGGCCCGGGAGCCGAGAGACCCATCCTTGGAGAACGGTGGTCGTTGTTGGGACATTGGGACGTAGCTTTGGGGTGCACACGTATGTTTTATAATGTGATCTACCAGACATAGCTGCTGTTGTTAAAACATGAAAGTACCTCCGTGTGTGAATTAAAAGCTTCTTTGTGAGCTAACTTCGCAGTAAACGTCAAAGGTGAAAAAGGATCGCACCTGGAAATACGATCATGTATGGAGAATTTCGCACTCTGTGATGTTGAGTTGGGCTCCTCTCCAGCCCTCAAAGAGCCACCAGCTGTCTCATCCGGGTCACACACCTCTTTGCGGAGAGAGAATCTCCAAGTGTGGCTGGCTTTAGTTTCCTTTCCCAATGGGAAGGCCCTATTTTAGATGTCTACATACCCACATAGAATTATCCTTCTGTTCAAAATGGAACAAGTAACTGACACCTGAGCCAGGCCAGGAATTTTCCAGAACAGTGCAAATAAATGCTGCACACGGTAGGGTCAGCTCTCCACTGCTTTCGCACCATAAACAAGGCCACGTGCTGTTCCGAACCCCGTTGGTTTATTATCTCACATGCCTATAAACCCTCCTAAGACCCAGGGAAATGCAAAGGGGGGTGATTCCGTTCATCCGAGCCTGATCTTACCGTGAAGCACGAGTGAGTCACGACTGCAGCGACAACGCTCTTCCATCTGGATTTCCAGGGTGGAGGACGCCGTCCAGGAGTACTCGGCTGGCCGCATCTCATCGTCTGTGCTCGCACATCGTCACTTCAACAGAGGGAGATTAAAGTACCCTCCTTCATTGGTGAATTATGCATGTCTTATGCATGCTTCACATTTTGCTTTATTTTCCAGCAGAGAGTAATATTACCTGGAAGTGTGTCTATATTCCCTAAGGGCAAAGTCTAGACATTACCTCTGTAGTGTTGCATGAGTCCACACAGGTGCACGTGCGTGCACGTCACACACACACACACACACACACACACACACACACACTGCGCATATACTGCCTTTCAGACTCCGTTTTTCTCCTAATGGCCCTCCCCTTCCCTTCCCTGTCCCCCATTTTCAGAATTGGCTTCTGTGCTGCTGCACGTGGCCGCAGTAAATAGAAAATGAGCCTGGTGGTGGGTACTGAGGAGGGCACGTATTGCATGGAGCACTGGGTGTGGTGCATGGACAATGAATCTTGGACCACTGAAAAAATAAATTAAACATATTTGGGGGGAAAAAAAAGAAAATGTGTTTGGGTAGGAAGTTCAGAATTACCAGACATTCCGTGCAGCTCAGGAACTTTAAAAAACCCACCTAGATGAAACCACAGAGTGGAAGTGACCTCAAGTAGTTTTGGTGCAGAGTTTTCAGCACTGTGCTCGGTAGGGATAAAGTGCAGAAAAATTAAGCATGTGTTAGCATGATCTCTCCATCAATACAAGGCCATTGATAAGTGTCTGGAGGAAAAACATATTTAATAAATGTAACATTTCATGGTGATTTTGTGGGCGAATGCTTTCCACACCACTAAATGGGCCCTGGGCACACACGTGTGTTCATGTGGGACTGACACAGCCAAAACGTCGACAACAAGTAGGGAGAAGTAATGCAGACAATTTGAGTCATTTCAGCTACTGTTTGTCATTGTGTTAATTTCAGCACGAAAAAGGGATTCATTATTTTAAAAAAAGTCACAAGGAAAAAGAGATCCAATTGTGGTCTTCATCTTTTCCTTTTTCTCTCAGCTTTCTTGGTGTATATTTAACACATACACACTTCCCACACTTACTGACTCTATGTCGGTGAGTTTGGACACGCACAGCCCCGGGGCATTGTCAGCACAACTGAGGTAACAGGCGTGACTGTCACGGTGGCCACATTGCTCGTGGCCCCTCCCCCTTCTTCTCTGTCCCGTGCGGAGCGCACTTGACACGAGGTGTGCCCTCGTGGCAGGGTTTTCGGGCCAGCGGTGTTGTGAAGCGCAGCCAGCCCGGGCTGTGACGACCCTGCAGAACTCACTCACCTGTACGACAGTCCCTCTGGACCCACTGGACAGCAGCGTGAGTGACAGAGAAGGGCTCTTTGGGGGCTTCAGAGCCTTTCGTGCCGTTACGTTCCAGACGTGACTGCTTTTCATCTAAATGTCAATTCGGTTTTTCACAAAACCGGCGTGACGGTTCACAAAATAAATGGGATGGTTGGCTGTCGTAGGGCATCGGACCTCTGTCCCAGAGCGCTTTATAAACCACAGACCTGAGCCTCTTGAAGCCCTGGAGGCCGGGAGTCCAAGAGCAAGGCACCAGCAGATCCGGGCGCGGTGAGGAACCCCTACCCGGTTCCTACACGGCGTCTTCTCACTGCGTCCCCATGGCGGGGAGGGGCTGGGGCTCCTTGGGTCCCTGTTCCAAGGGCACTAATCCCATCACAGGGCACCCCCCCCCCCCGCCTCCCCTCCCAGAGCCCTGCCTTCCTGGACCGTCCCCTTGGGGTTGGAGTGAACCTGTGACTTTGAGAAGATACAAAAGATACAAACACACAAACCTCGGATCTACAGCCGCTGCCATCAGTCAGTACAACTATCCTTCGAGCCCTACACTGTGACATCATCATACATTTCTGATGGAAATATAACGCATAACTGGAAAACAAATGCCTGATCTCCTGCAATAACTGAGATAAAGCACGATTTTCAGATCAGCACAATTTTCACATCAGCAGGCTTGCCAATATTTACTTTGATTGTGGTTCGAAAACGTGATAGAGTGCCTCCATTTTCTTCCATAAATATGAGTCTGTATGTGTAAATAATCCAGATGTAGGAAATAAAGACAATTTATGTAACTTCTTAATGAATTCCTATAAGCCTTTAATTAAGCACATAAATCATCCTGAAGCATTTGAGTCTAATTGCTTCTTGAATCTGGTGTAGCTTCTGAGCTACATGATTATTGATCTGAAAATTACAGAGGGTTTCCATGACTTTCCTACCTCTAATTGATGCCACTTATTTCTTCCTTTTAAATGTCCTGGACGTGGACAAGACCCATGTTTTGTTACCTGATAGAGGGCTGAGCTCCGCATCCCAGAAAAGCATCCAAGGAGGACAGTTACTGAAAGCTCCTTTCATGGTGTTGTCCCTTGGGGCTCTGTGGGGACCGCATCATCAGTCCCCGTCCTCAAGAAACTCAGAGTTTAGTTGAGGTACCAAGGCAAAGACAATGGGAAGAAAGAAGACGTATGTTTTGAAGGTTAAACAGCAGATCTAATGTATAAAATCCCACACAGTGCAGTGGAGAAGGAACTTTTGGACCCAAAGGGCCAGGGCTGACTTCTTGGAATGCATGTGAGTTGAAAAGCACCTGAGCTAGACCGAATCTTAATAGGAGCAAGAAAGGAAGGGGCTTTCTGCTAGGTTTTCTGGGTTGGGCAAGAGACCCCAGTGTGAGCAGAAGAGAGCCCAGTGTGAGCCCAAGAGAGCCCAGTGTGAGCCCAATGTGAGCCCAAGAGAGCCCAGTGTGAGCCCAAGAGAGCCCAATGTGAGCCCAAGAGAACCCAGTGTGAGCCCAAGAGAGCCTGAGAGCCCAGTGTGAGCCCAAGGATTGTCCTTCAACATTATTGAGCCCAAAGAGGTGTCTTATCACACCCACACAGGGATACCGATGAAAGGGAATCACCTGTTTTACCTAAAGGAGTCTTTCTCAATGGAGGCTACACTGCCCCCTACGGTTGTGTCCCGTATGCGTTGAAAGTCCTCCTTTATTTCTTTCATTTCTATCCATGTCCCTTTAGGGAGTTCTAATGATTTTAGGGGTTTTTAGAAATTATGTATGTAGGTAGGTTCTACTGTCAATGGATTTTGGCTGTATATAGTAATACATATAAAATATGTGCATGTGGATGGATGAAGTCTCCTCTGGGGGACTATGGTTCAGAAACAGAGACAAACAAAATCAACAGGGCACCAGCAGACGCATCCCTGGTGGGAAGTGGGCGGGTCTGTAGACACCGCTCTGCAGGGCAGCTTAGCTCTCGCCCACCTGCTGCACCCCTCCTAGCCGCTCGGCTCACCTTGGCTCTCCCCCTGCTTCTGCACAGCCGACTCCTGCCCTGGCTCCAGCCCCTCATCCTTCAGGTTTGGGACTCCACTTAGGATGCTCTGTATCGCTCCGTACCACTTACCCCATTTTGTCTTTTTTCATAACCCTACACGATCGGATATTACCCTTTAGACTGCGCCGTTTATGGCACCCCGTCTGCTGTGCTGGGTGAAGGATGTGCAGCCCAAACATACACATCTGCGCCCACGATCGGGGACCTACAGATTTACAACATGGACATCAGTTAACAGAATTTTAATATATCCCAACGCCGTTAAATTCTTGATGAAGAGAACGTATAATGTGGCGTTACTGATACATTCATAATATTCTCAAGACTCCTAACACCACAATTTCACTAAGATAAAATGTAAAATTTGAACCAGATATTTGCAAAAACAACAAACGATTATACATATGTGAGTCAGTGCCAGAAATCACGCAGTTGAAGCAGAAATGTGTATGAATGATATCTATTTTTTCATCCTAAAACATACCTTTCAAAACCCTGCAGTTGCACCTGGGCTTGTCTTGGGTCCTGCTACTTCTCTAGGGCCTTAACCTCTGACGGACCCCGGGGGAGATGGGGACCAGGTACCTCGCGTCCTTGCCCTGAAGTCCCCTGGGGTTTGGACAGTCCGCCCCAAAGGAATCCAGAGGACTCCCCCCGACCTTTCAGCAGGGCCGTAGGATTTGAAAAGTGTGTGCCTCTATGGGACTTATGAAATCACCTGTGCTACGTTTATCAGAATATTATAGATATTCTAGGTACAAGGTGGGACTTCTCCTTGGCTATCAGCGTCCCCTTAATTAAGCTGGGATGTGATAAATACGCTTCCGGCAGGAAGGACCACGGTCGTTTCCCAAGTCCTGCTGTCCTGATCTGGAATTTTTCTCTGCCTTCCTTCTGTCTTTTCCTGACGAGCTTTCCAGGGCCTTTCCAGACTACGGTACCTCCCTTATTACACCTGTCATTTTCAGGAAGGCCGATCCTAGCATGCTGGTTTTTTCTGTAGGATGTTACCACCACCGACCCCTTCTCCTACTGGCCCAAACACCCCACATCTGTGGTTCAAGATGCTAGGGAAACAGGAGTCCCCACTGAGGGAACATTCTGGCTTGTTTTCTTGCAGGACCCTCGGGGAAGGCGATGTGCTCACCTGCACTAAGGGGGCAGCGGGCGTGTTTTATTTTCTCATATTTGTCTGACTGGTGAACTTGCCCATGATGAATGTTAGGAGACCAGCGTTCCTAGGAATGCACAGTTGTCCCCCCTCACCCCCCGACTCGTGCTCGGGGACTTGCCAGCTTCGATCCTGCAGACCCCCCAGGTCCCATGCCTCTGAGCCCCGGGGAGCTCCCCATGCTCTTCCTGCCCCCTCTCGGAGGATGTGCGTCTCCACCAGGTGTCCCTGCCTGACCCTCACCTGGTGACGAGTGCCGGGGTGGGGACCGGGGAGGGAGACTGTCACCGATCGCGGTCAGTCGCCTCATCTCTGACACACAGCCCTGGGGCGCCCGGACCCGGACATGGGCTCCCAGCCCTCGCCAGGCACGTGGGGGGGCGTGTCCCACAGACACAGTCTATTCCCGGCTCTATTTAGGGTCCTTCCTGAGTTCTGCTCGGTAAGCGTGCTCCTCGTGCAAACTACAGTCTCCTCACCTGGCGTGGAGACCGCAGCAGCGCTGGCTGGACGTGTCCCTGTGCCCTTTCACTGCCTGCTAGAAGCAGATGGTCATTTCACAGGTGGGATGGAAGTGGTTTGTCTTGGTGGCTCTTTACGAGGGTTTGGTGTTTTCGGATCTATCCATTCATCTATCATCTATCATCTATAGATCTGTCTCTATACATCCTTTTGGGTCTGTGTAGTTCCTTCCCTCCTCCCCTCCCTCCCCCTACCTTCCTCTCATCATCTAGATATCCACCTAGGTTTAGATCTACCTGTGGCTACTATAGATATCTGTCTATATCTGCATTTACCTGTGTTTACATCTATCTAGACCTATAGCTTCCTGCTTTCTATCAATCTACCAGCTAGATATTAAAGGGGTTATATGTCTATAACGTTCCTCTGAAAAGGAATGAGAAATTGAAAGACTGAACAAGCTATTGAGACAGAATGGACTTCTTGCTGAGGTCAATTAGACGTGTGCCTGCTCCATCCCAAAGAGAAGAGAAATATATATATATATATATGGTGTCTATATTTTTATAGACATAGACATATAGAAATATATATGTATGTCTACATATATGTGTCTATATATAGACATATATATTTATATATATATAAAAGGATTTGGATATCTACCTAGAATTAGCTCTACCTAGATCTATCTCCCTCATATTTAAGAGCTAAAGGGTTTTGTGTCTGTCCTCTACTTTTCCATAGTTTTCCATTTAGAGTTGTCCTTTTAAGTAGAATAACCCTTTTCAAATGTAATGATTTCTGATATCTGTTTTTTTCCCAAATGTGTTTATTTTTTCAGTGTTCCAAGATTCATTGTTCATGCCCCACACCCAGTGCTCCATGCACTACGTGCCCTCCTCAATACCCACCACCAGGCTCGCCCAACCCCCCGCCCCCTCCCCTCCAAAACCCTCAGTCTGTTGCTCATATGTGTTTTTATTTTTACATTGTGATGAGACTTAACACCCATGCCCAATCATACACAATTAGGCATTTTTGCTCTTTCCTTTACCTCTATAATTCAAAAAGGTGAATAATTCAAAGGAAACAGCAATTTGAGTAATAAGAGCACGTACATATGTCTCTAACACTTTAATCATACAGAAAGGTTGGTGCTGGAGCACTTTATTTCTGGAAACGTGACCCCCCGACTCCTGTCTGCGTTGCTGATGCACAATTGAAAAGCAGCGTGCCTGCAGTGGGGAAGAAGATGCCCTTGGAGGGTTCGGTGTAGGTGTAAAATGCACACTGGTTTGGAAGATTTAGCACAAACTCTAACGTGAAATATCTCAATGTTTGAGACCAAGTACACAGTGAAATGATTATATTTTGGACAGATTGGCTTAAACAAAAATGTATTATTGAAATTATCTCACCTGTTTCTGTTTACGTCTCAAACGTGTCTAACAGATCATTTTAGACTCTAAACATGATCCACATTCTCGTTCTACTGGACGGCACTGCTCCCGGTCTCTGTAGGTCAGTTTAAAATTGGTTTTATTCTTTGTAATTCTGAATACGATGCGATACCGTTGAAGGATGTTGAGCAGAGGAGCGATGTGGTTTTACCGTAGAAAAACGTCACTCGGGCTGCTGTGGGGGACCCCCCTTCGTGGGGGAATCCTGCCGAATTCAGTGCGGACCAACAGGGCAGGAGGCCATGGCGGGACTGCAAATAGATGAGCTGCTGAGATCCTGGGAATCCGTCAGCCTGGGTACAAGCTGAAGGTATTCACTGGTGGGTTTGACATGTCTGTGGAGCTTTACATTTTACAAACTATTCTTGTATTTTTTATTCTTTAATCAGGAAGCCCTCCATTAAATCCCTTCTACCTACCCTCAGTGTTCCCTGAAACTTTACCTAAACCAATGGCCTCCTACCATTATTGGCACTAAGGCCCAGGCTCCTGCCCCAGGGCCTTTGCACCTACAGTTATCTCTACCTACAGTGCTCTTTCCCTTTCGCTTCTTTTCAACTAGCCAATTTTTATGCATCACTAAGAGATCTATCTACTTAATCATCATTTCCCCCAAAAACTTTTCCAATATCCTTTCCCTAGAATGGAGATAGCTTTTGAAATAGGCTCTTCTAGAATTATTCCTTGTTTTAGAGATTTCACACTCTTGATACTTATGGGGATTGGAACATCTGCCTCTTTCCTTAGCAGTCAATAAGCCCACGGACACATGGGTCTCCGCTGTTGCCCACTGCTGTATTGTGATGCCCTCTCATGGGGCTTTTACGGAGTTAGAGGTCAGTGAGTAATTGTTGGTCGAACAAAGAAGTTAATAAGTGATGTGTTCGCTTCCACTTTGGACAGTCCGTTTCAGTACTGAGTGCACCTGACGGGCAGGCCTTTTCTGTACTGGACCCATCACCACAGAACTAGGAGAGTCTACGGACTGGTGACTCGCACATTTCGAACTAGTTTCAGCCCCACCAAGAGCGCTATCTCACTTGGCGGTCATCTTCTCCCACGCAACTACACTAATTTTAACTCTTTTTTTTTCCCCATAGACTTTAGCATTTTACTCCCTGTGTGTTTCAGACAGAAACACAGATGGGTCTTCGTTTTCTGACCGTTACCTCTTTGTGCTGTGTTTCTTGTATGGTGCCAAGGCAGGGAAATACCCTCTGCCAAGGCAGGCTCCCGTGAAGGAGTCTAACGATGAATTCTGAACGTCTTCTGGCTAATGGGAGGTACACCGGGGAACTCTTTAGGTTGAATCCGTATAGGGCATCATTTAGGTTTATTGTCTCCTGCACTGGGAAATACGGCCAGGTAGGTAGGTCATTGGTATAATGCAGGAAAAGAGTGATTATCTACTTACTTTTTCTAGATCCGTTCTATTTTTACAGGCAATCTTGACTTCATTGCAAACCGTGGGTGGTTATACTATATATCTATAATGTTAGTGACATGATGATATACTGAACAAGGTCTCTACTGCTTTATCTTGTACTGTGTGTCTTTCTTTAAATTTTTTTTTCCTTGAGTCCTCTCCTATTTATAGATGCCAAAGAGCAACTCAGTGTACTTAGGGGCGTTCGTGATCAGTACATTGGTGTTTGGTGACTGAAAAGGATTATCTTTGCAAAGCTCTGGGGAAGCACCGTTCATCCCGCTGTCTTACAGGGCCGTCAGGCGAAGGCCGCAGAGGGCACGCAGGTACTGGTGCAAAACGCGATTCTATTGCTCTCGTGCGCTCCAAGTGATTTTCAATGTTTTCAATGGAAAATATGTGGAAATTCTACTCACTGTACTTCATTACCTCGATCACAAATCTAATATCTCTTTTTGAGGCATGAGGAATGTTGAGCATCTTTTTATGTGTGTGTTGGTCATCTCTATGTCTCCTTTGGAAAAATGTCTATTTGGGTCTTCTGTCCACTTTTAAATTGATTTGGGGGACTTTTTGGTGTTAGGTTGTGTAAGTTCTTTACACGTTTTGGTTATTAACCTCTTATCAGGTATGTCATTTGCAAATATTTTCTCCCATTCTGCAAGGAGTTTTGTTTTTGTTTATTTGTTTGCTTGTTTCGTTGACGAGTTCCTTCATTGTGTGGAAGCTTTCCATTTTGGTGCAATCCCAATAGTTCATTTTTGCTTTTGATTCCCTTGCCTCAAGAGACAGATCCATACATACGTTGCTGAGGTCAATATTCAGGAGATTACTACTTGTGTTTTCTTGTAGGAGTTTTGTGGTTTCACACTTAGGTCTTTAATCTGTTTTGAGTTGATTCTTGTGTACGGTGTAAAACAGTGGTCCACGAATTTTACTTCTCCTTGGAATCTAAAAAGCGAAACAAGTGGCCACCCAAACAAAAATGCAGAGAGACCCTTAAACACAGAGAATGTGGTCACCTGAGGGGAGGCAGGTGTTGCGACGGACGAAACAGGTGAGGGGGACGAGGAGGTCCAGACTTCGTTATGACTGAAGTCGGTCACGGGGGTGAGAAGTCCCGCACAGGGGCTACAATCAGGAAGATTGGAATGATGTCCTTTGGAGACAGGCGGTCCCTCCCCTCCCTAGGTGAGCCAGCCGTAAGGCCCAGAATTGTCCCATCGCTGTGTTGTACTCGTGAAACGCAGAACACCGGGGGTCTGCAGTGCTTGCACAACACATTCGTAAGAACTCCAACACTGAGAGCATCGGGCTCTGTCCACACCGTGTCCCGGCCCAGCTCTCCAGCTCGCTGCTGCGTTCCGGCCTCTCATGCTTCGGTGCCCATGGTGGGCAAGGATGGTCATGTCACGGTGCCCGAGCCTGCGGGAACCTCCGCCAGCGAGGGCACTGACAGGAGTCTGTCCTGGGTTCTCCGTCCCTCTCTCCCTTCGCCCCAGGGCTGCAGGGGACGGGTTCCGATTGTTCCCGCGTTGGCAGGAGGACCAGCTGGTCTGACGACTTGGGCTGCTGGGCCCACGTGGCTGTTGGAGCAGGCAGCGAAGGCATCTTGCTGGCAGGGGGATGCTCCAGAAACGCTCATAATACACTAGTTCATAGCTTCCTCATCTGTTTCACGCTCGAAAGGGAGCTCACAAAGCAGAGAGCTCAGAAAATGTAAAATCCACCCTGTCGGGGTGCCTGGGGGGCTTAGTCGTTAATCCTCTGCCTTCGGCTCAGGTCATGATCCCGGGTCCTGGGATCGAGCCCTACATCGGGCTCCCTGCTCAGTG